>OZ020172.1:11548145-11588291 GCA_963971145.1 Sussaba pulchella
TGTCTTTCTATCTTCTCCCTCTCTCTCTCTCTCTCTTGCTTTCTTTTTCCCTTTTCTTTACTCTCCCTCTCCTATTTTTGCATCTATTTAACCAATTCTGACTAGCAAACATAACCTCGATGGAAATATCTTCCACCGATAATCTCGAGCGTATTTTTTCGTAATAGTTACGAGTTCGATTTTTATTTTTGCAAAAAAAAAAAAAATTGTTTCGAGCGATTAAAAAAAAAAGACAATGATAATTAATGACGCTTCTTAATTAATGACAAGTAGCAGATTTTCGTCGCATCGAAGTTTTCAACTTCCAACTACTACTATAGACATTATTATTTCATTTGAACCCACCCATTTCTCACCGCTTTTTCAACTTTTCTAAAGAAAAAAAAATCATTCTCAACAGGAACAATCAGTCGATATTATTTTCACGTATTTTTTTTTATCCTCTTATCTTCATCCGTAGTTCGGAGAACCTTCAACATCAACAAGTTTTCGGGATAAGGCTATTTTAATGGGACGTACGAAAAAGAAAAGAACGAAAAATTAAAGACGCTAAGAAATAATTGTGGCGATAAACTTAAAAAGTCTTAAATCTTAAATGAATCAACTTCGTAATCATCATCATGTTTCTCAACGAACGGAGTACGTATGGTTTCACGTATATAAATATATGTAAATATATTTTTAAAATATCGTATAACATATATTTTAAAAGAAACAAGAATAATAATATTAATAATAATAATAATAATAATGATAATAATAAAATGAAACAATATTAATATAAGGAAAATTAAATGATTAATGTGGAGAATCTCAAATCGTGACATATATCTCGTTTCAAAGTTTTCAAAATTCCATCTTGGCTCGGCTTTTCCGAAGCCTCGTCGTTTCTCATTTTTCGTTCCTCTTTTTTTTCTTCTTCTTTATTTTTTCGTGATCTCTATCTTCATTTTCAATTGTTAAGCCGGAAAAAACATCATCGTCAATCGTCTTAAGTATTTTATAATCATTGTATATTGTTGTCGAACCCCGTTATCACGTGACGTCGGATGTAGATGGCGCCTCATCGCCGTCTCCAAAATTTTTCTATCCAAGGTTTTTTCATTTCAAAAGCGCTCCTGTTTCTATTTTTTCGTTGCGATTTTTTTTCTAGAAATTTATCGAGACGTCCGTTGAGACGAAGATGGAGGCGCCATCTTACGTCCGAGCCTGGAAGCGTGCTTGGGGACGTACAAAAGAACAACCGAAGCTTCGCGGAGGATTCATTCGCACCGTAACATCCATCTTTGAATGAGTTTCCTGACATAAATGTCAATATATACACATATGTATCAGTACATACATATATATACGTACATATATGTATTGTTTTGTTTTTTTTTTGTCTCGCTCATACAAGGATCGATTCAGGATTGTTCGGACTCGGTCCAAACTTGATTAAAACGAAAAGAGGCTCTATCTCAATATCTTGCTCGCTCTTTCGGATATTAATCTCGTGCACGGTCCCGCACTTCCGCCATTTCGCGCGCCGAATCCGCCATCTTGTCAGAAAACCCGTCACGAGCGTCGTTCGGCTTTCCTAACCTCCCCACGTTCGCCAAATTCTTGGCCTTTGGCCGATTGAAAGGAAACTTTGTTCATGGCTCGTCGTTATTTATCATCTTCTACTTCAAACTCTCTCTTTCTCGTCTCTTTCTTTGTTCCTTACGTCTTTCGCGTTATTCGTTCATTAACCATCGTTAAATAAGTACCGATTTCGCCGGCTTCGGCTAACACGCCTCGGCTTTGTACCGCTTTTGACTAGAATTGAATTTCGAATGGATGGCTCGTATATTTACTTTCACTTCGTTACACTCCTCTCTCTTTTCCTCTATCTTTCGAGTTTCCGTTTCTGTTGAATTTAAGGCGATGTGCTACGTATCGTTCGCCGCTCTTCGAGGGACATAACTGAATATTTGCAAAGTACTTTTCTCCGCCATCGTTGACTTCTCGGATAAAACACGAGAACCATTGACTGCGGAATTTCAACACGCAGACAACCTTTCTAATTTTTCACGCGAAGATACAACCGTGACTGATATAACCGCTTTACAGATTTTCATTACCGACCGAGCACATCATTTAGAAAAGCCAAAACGGCGTCGTGGGATGACCTTTTGACCTTTGGCGCGGCTCTGCGGGACCGGAGGTGCGTCGGTGTGTATGCCCAAAAGGGGACTTTGACCAAACTCAGTCGGTACCATGAAAGCTTCACCCTAATTTCGTCCGCGTTGACCTTCAAACTCGTTGGACTCACAAATCGTAAGAATATGAAGTCCAATGAATCACGCAGTTTTGCGAACGAAAAAAGTGCGAAGCGTTTTAAAATCAACCGTAATATGCGCTGTTACATCGTAACCAACTGTACGTAAAAGTCTGAAGTCTGAAACTTAACGTTCGCACATTATCAGACAAATCCCTTCGTCAAAAACTCATTATCAAATTTCGTTTTATCGATTAAACTTTTTTTTGAGATCTAACTTATCGATTTAGGATTATTTTTTTTTTTGCAAATTGCGAAATATTTTTGTTTAACTCCCAAAAATTCTGCTTTTGTGACAAATTTTCGTATCACTCCATGGATTGCTCATTCGAAAGGCCAAAAATGAAAGCTTTTGACGAGGGGAATTGTGTCTCAACGAAAAAAATTATCGCGAACGAATTCGAACAACGCGTGTGTGAAAAACTTTGGGGGGTTTCATGATTTGCACGAAGTGGTTTCTATTATTTTTTTTTTCTTCATTTCTTTCTTCTCATTACTTATTTTTTTTCTGTGTTCGTTTGTTTTCTTCACGATGAAGGGAGCATGGGGGGATGGCTGTGGGGGAATATTATTGTGGTGGGGGGAAGTTTGTATTTGTGTTAAAAGCAATGCCATAAGTGAATAGAACACAAGGCTGCACTCTCGAAAGAGACTAATGAAAAAACACTTGGGGGACAAACCCGTGACACGTGGCGCCACCACGCACATCGAGGAATATTTTTTTTTTCAATCAACCATCTTAAAAAAAATTCTTTCAGCCCCAATTTCCGGAAAGAAATCGAGGTTGAAGAGGTTGACGAATTTTGGGTGGATGTTTTTCGTCCGAAAGAGATGAAAATTCGACGTATGGCGTTTTTCCGTGAGATGGCGCCAAGTGTTCGGGCGCCCGGGCGATTCGAATCCGAGTCCTGAGTCACAACCAAAACTCCGCCTAGTGAGCACCTTCGCGATTATTTTAATTATTGTGTCGCGCGACACATCGACTACGTGTCGCGCTGCATATGTTGCTGCCTTCATCGATAATTACGTAATCTGCATAATTTTTTTTTTGTTTATTTTCTGTTTTTTTCTTGTTTCACGGATAATAATAATAATTATATGCTTGTTGTGGTCTGTTTATGAATGTAGGTTACGTTAATTAATTGTTTGACTTGACAATGGTTACGGTTGATTAATCGATAATCGTTAATTACGTTAAATATGGCTTCCACAACACTTTCGTATCTTTTCTCCGTCTCTCGCACGTTTCTATACTGATTTTTCGCGTGTTTTTTTTTCTATTCAATGGAGTATACAACTTGATACGTTGGCTAATCTACGAACACTTATTACATTTATTATCTCGTAAGGTTTTGCTTTGCGTCTATTTTTTCTCATTTTTTTTTTTTGTGGCCATCGGTTTGTGGATTGGGAAGCTGTTTTGGGGGTCATCTTCTTGAGTCCCATTCGATTGAAACTTCAAAGACAAAGGGAAGACTCTGAATGTGCATTTTTTTTCTAAGGAAGATTTTAAATATTATTGTCAAAATGGAATAAATTTTTATTTTTTTGTTGTATTTTTTTCGTCTCAGGATTAATCAACGTCTTTGGAGAATTGGGAGGTAAGGTATTGGAAGATCCACGTAAATGCCGATTGAAGACCGTGAGAAAAGACGACGAGCGCCACCTGTCCCAGATTTTGTCAATCTTACGTCTGCCTTTGTGCTTTTCGCCTACCACTCTGATTGTGTATGATTTATTTTTTTTTTGTATTTTTCTTTGTATTTTTAGTTTTGTTTGAATCCTCATGACGGTTAATCCCATTATTAATCTTATTTAACTGTTTAAATGCGGTACAACTGTGTTTAATTACTGTACTACTTGTAGCGACTACTATTTGCGAGTTTATAATTGAGAGACTGTTTAGTTTCACTGTAACGCAAAAACCCTAACGAAGGCACTCACCAAACGGATCCGCAAGTTTAAAAATCATCAACGCGTTTCGTCGTAACTCCTTAAAAAATGAATTCCCTCAAAAAGAATTCGTCGAATTCGTGAAAAAACGGTCGCAAAACCTTTTTTTCCGTGACTTCATTCGTGCCACTCGTCAAATTGTTCGTACGATCGATTCGAAAATGTTTGTACAAACAATTTTCTCCGTTCGCCATTTTTGTTATTTTTTTTTATATCGTTTCGAAAATTGTGACTCAGCGTTTCGCATCTCGGACTCGCATGCACCTGGACTTATTTTATTTTCGGGGCACTCGGACGTACGTTGAGTCCAAAGATATTAACCCGACGAGCTCGTGGAACTCGTGGGAAAATATTTTGAAACGATTGAGTGCCCCGCGACGGAGCTTGCCGTCGGTCCAGATCGTTTCCATTTATTTTTTGTTGATGAAAATGGATTCAGGAAGCTCCATCGGCGGGTTTTGCAGTGAGCACGACCCCTTAACGCGCGATTTTTCTTCGTCGTTTCAAAGATTCGTTTTGAAAAACAACAACGGCGCTCGTCCGGTTGTTTTTTTATCCGTCTCTCTCGCGCGGCGGCCATTTCGCGCGCCGCGCGCACGGGCGCCATCTTGTCGACGGCTCTCGACGCGCTCGCGCGACGCCTCGAGCGTCTTTCGCGACCGTTGGTCGATGAAACGCGAACGACGGGTCGAGGGGACGCGACTCACCGCCTTAACAACTATGATTCTCGATTACATAGTGGACATTTAAACAACTTATTCCGGTTTTTAATTACGGAGGCTCGATTGCGGTTGTACGCGTGAAAACGCGTGCCGACCGAGGCGCTCGCACTGCTATAGACTGTCGGTTTTTCATGCTGCGTTCTTACGGTTCACACGGATATACATAATATATACGTGACGCATCATCATCATTATTTTTTTTTCACTGTGATTTTTTTTTTTTTTCGCTCAGCTCGCATCGTTGAATCCATTTTTTTTCTCTCATCGAAAAAATTCGTCCAATCGATCGTACAAAGCGACTCGTATATACGCGTATATCCATATATAGTAAGATTATTTCATTAAAAAATTAAAACCCGTTGGTAAAACAACTTAAACCTGTTTTTTGTTTTTTTTTACTGTTTTGTTTGTTTGTTTATTATTTTTTTTTGTGTTTTTTTTTCTCGTTTTTCGCTTTTAAAGCCGTTCACCATCTGTTCGTGTCTTCTTCGCCTTTGAAAAAATCATTTTGCCTCTTAAAATTCTCGAAAACAATGACTATCGTTAAGCCGTTGCCTTTTTGTGTCGTCTTGCATTAGGTTTGTTTGTTTTTGTTTTTTTGATGGCCGACTCGAACGACCGGCTCGGATTGATTCACCGTTTCGGTGTCGCGGCAGTGTCGGTTCCGTCGCCATCTTGGTTTTTTATTCGTGTCACGTTCGGGATTGTGTTGTGTCTTTTTTGTTGTTGTTGTTATTTGTTGTTGTTGTCTTGTTCGGTGTTTTATCGTTTATTCGGTACGTCGAATCCACGTATACCACATTTTGTGTCTTAATATTCGTTATTCAATATTTGTTGTTGTTAATTGTTTTTTTCAACAGATACTACTACATCCGCTGTATATCCTTCTCGGTTTTGCATCCAAACGTATGCCAAAGGCCGCGAAATTTTTTCTTTTCCTCGTTGTCGAGTACATCAAAAATGTTATGCAAGAATTTTTAACTTTTTTTCAACGTTTTTTTCTGTTTCAAGAAAATTTCGGTGGCGCCACCCGCGGTAGCGTCAGGGTACCAGAAAACGTTAACAAAAAAAGTTTGAAAAAAAATCGTTTTTTTTTCGTTCAAATCTCGAAATATCAATGTTAAACCGAACGATTCTACATTTCTCGCGGAATCTTTATCTCGTTTTTCTTTTCATATCTCGCGTATTTACTCCACAGTTAGATTTTTCGTTTTCTTCTTCTTCTTCTTTTTTTTTTTTTTTCTCGTCATCGTAATCATCGAAAGACAGTTTAGACAATTTACAAAATCAATTGGCTTTACATATCCGTAGTGTGTATTTATTTGTGTAATAATCGTGTAATTGTGTGTGCGTTTATTTATAATATTTTTTTTTTGTTCTTTCAATCATTGATCAGTGTAAGGTGTGTCAACGTGTGGGTGTAAAGTGTTATCATTTGTGAGAACCCGCGGTGGAGTTCCCGTGTATGAGAGAGTGTGTGAGTTTTGAGCGTGCGGGGTTGCACGCTCGAGAACTTGGGTTATTTTTTTTTTTTTTTATCGGAGGACGCACGCGGAGTGGGCAACAACCGCGTGCGCGCCTTTATCAACTGTGTCTTCTTGTGGTTATGGACTTGTATGGAGATAATGGCCGCGTCTCGCGTCGTACGTTCTTCCCTATTTTTTTTTTAGATTCATTCTCATCCATTTTTTTTCAACATTTTCGTGATTTTCTCGGTACGACGAGACACGCGCGTCATTATCCAAGATGTCTGAGTGTATATATACATACGTACTTGTGTAATGTATATATATATACCGATTACACTGAATCATATATTTTTTTTTTAATCGTTTGCTTTGTTTGTTTGGTTTTGTAATTACCGATCGGTTACCGCGTTTAAGCAAACTGAGTCGCGGATTTTTCATTACTTTTTGTTGTATTTGTATTTATCATTTATTCACTCAACGCAATTGTACAAAAATTGCGTTGTTTTTTTTAACTTCGAGGTCGAGTCGTATTTGTGAGTGTGTATGCGCTGGGAGTATGCACCAGCGCATCCGGGCTATGGCATTTTTTTTCATCATTAGTTATAAACATTTAGCAATTTACATGAAGAGATTAAGATTATGGTTTTTTTCGGGACCGTTGTCGCGGTTGGACGGGTTTACGTTTAACCGCGGTTGTGCGCGTGCGCGAGCAGCGTTTTGTTTCGCGTTTTTCCCTGTCCCGGGGAGGCGAGAGAGACCCGTAGTTCAGTGACGCTTCCGCCCGTGGCGCTGCCGTCATCTTCTTCGTCGCGCGTCGTTGCCTTCGTGACGGCAGCGCGCGAGCTTTGATCTCGTCAAATTTTTTCATTTTCTTCTCTCTCTCTTTCTCTTTGCCTCTCTCTTTCTCACGTTCGTTCGTCTCGCGACAAAATGGCGGCTCTTCGAACACCGTCGCCGCTCCACCGGCCCCCTTATGAGTACGGGCATATGTAAATCAATATATTTGTAAATTATGTTTATTCAGTTTTACTTTTTTCGTTATTATTGTTTTTTTTTTGTATTTTTTTTTTTTCAACAACGAACGAAGCGTCGTTGTCGAGTTTTTTTATGTTTTTTTTATTTTTTTTCTCATAACTGTTTTACCTTTCTTCGATTACAGAACATACACTACGAGCTATTGTACCTGTGTGTTTTTTTTTTGCATAACGTTTTTTCTAAGTAGATTTTTTTTCGTATTTTTTTTTATATCCGCTTCTCTCGCTTTTTGCGAATCCAATTTTTTTTTGCTTCTCTTTTAATTTGCTTTTATTCTCGTTTCGCGTTTTTTTTTTTTAAAGAAATTTTTAAGAATGTATTTGTGTACACGTTCGCGGGCACGCGTCGGCGCCTTGGGGTTTCCGTTTTGGGGACGATTTTGGATTTTTTTCGGCCTGATTTTATCCTCGTCTCGGGATTTTGGATTTTTTTTTTGGAGAACGTACGAAGTCGAATTGTGGAGGGGGTTGAGGGATGGATTTTTTTTCATTCTTTAGGGACAAGAAAAAGGAAATTCGGAAAATCGACCCTCGGCGCACGGCAGGATGCACCGGACTTTATTAAACTGTTGTCTGTCAATCGTTCCATGGCTTTTTTTTATATTTTGTGTGGTCATGAAGGATGTTGGTGGTGTTTTTGTATGTTATATTTTTTTTTTACGGCGTGCAGGTGTTCAAACATGATTTTGTTTGTTTGTTTCGTATTAAAAATTTGATTTTTTTTAAATGTTGATGTTTTTTTTGTGGCTCAACGTTTTTATGGTTTGTTGTTGGTGTTTTTTTTATTTTTTTATTTTCGACTGTTATTTTGTAAGTGCCGTTGATCGATGGTGTCGTTGCACGGCAATATTGCACTTCTCTCCTATCAGGGACCAATAAATTAATCTACGTAGTTTTTTTTTGGATTCAATAACGAATTTGTCGATTTTTGATAATTTTTTTTTTTGGTTCTGCGTGTTTGTGTGAGTGTGTGGGTTTTATTGTTTATTAGTTTGGATAAAAAATGTCAACTTTTCGGGGCTGTAAAGGCCTTTGGAGTTGATATACGTATACAAATTTCTAATTTTCTAGAAGTTTTTAAGTTGATTTTTCTTTTTTCCTTTTTTCTTTATTAGTTGTTTAATTATTTATTTATCGTGTGTATGTGTAGTTTTTTTTTATCTCAAAGACTTGGGTTTTATTCTCGATCGTGTGTTATCGTATTTTTTTCGTTTTTGTGTCCAAAAAACTTTCGACAATTTTATTTTTTTGGGGAAAATCGTAAATTCGTATTGACTTTGTTATTCATTCCTTCCTTCATAATAAACATTCTTAACATTGCACATTTTTACGTCCATTCTTCGTTCTCAATCTTGCACTTTGTCGTTGATTTGTTTGCTTGTTTTTTTTTTTTTTTTTTCATTTTTGTGAGATCCGAAATATAACGATTTATCAAATTTGAATTTTTCAAGACTCTTCGAACATTTTCAAATGTAAATTTCTCAATTTTTTTTTTTTAAACCAAACGCTGCGACCCTGAATTTTCCATTCAATCAGAATCAAACACTTCGGACGCGGTTTTGTTAGGAAGTCATTATAATATTTGGAAGGCTGTCAAGTTTAATCAATTCGTTTTCCAAAACGAAAAATTTTCAATCGATAATCAAAAAATTCAATTCGTTACAACGCAGAATCATCTTATAATCCCTCATGAATTAATTTTCCATTTTTTCATATCTTTCATCGATCCGAAATTCTCGAATAAAAAAAATCTCATGAAATTTTATTCGATTTATTTCCTATCCAAAATTTTTTTCGATCTATCAAAATCGCGAAAAAAAAAAATAAACTTTGGTCCCTAACCTGATGCGGAGGCGAGTCATCAGCCGTTTCTCGATGTCTTATCATTCCTCTCGTGTTATCACGTTTTTCGCTGCTATTTCAATTTTCCATCATCATTTTTTCTCCAAAGATCTTCGTTCTATTTTTTTTTTTTTTTTCACAGATGTTCGTGAATTTGGTTCGTGAAAAAACGTGTATCGAAGGCTTACATCTATCCTATCGTATATTCCATCGCAATGCCGTATTTGGGTGTTATTGTTCTCGTGTTTGTGTGATTGTATGAAAGTGTTTCGTTGTTTTTTTTTTTTTGGTTTTGTTTAGTTTTTGTATTCGTGTTTTTTTTTTGGTATTCGAGAATAAAAAAATTAAACAGTTCTTGCCAGTACGTTTGGAAGGAACGAAAGCTCGCGTTGGATTTTTCTCTTATCATTTTCATATCATTTTCGTGCCGAAAATTCTTTCTTTGTCTCAACATTGTTTTTTTTTTAATGGGAATATGAACGCGATTTGTTTATTTTTTTCTTTTATTTATTTTTTCTTGTTGTTTTTTTTTTTATCATCCGCACGAGCCGACAACGAACGAAAAAAAAAGACGATCAGTCGATTTTAAAAGTATTTGTTTGGTTACGCAAATTTAGGGGGTACGCACCCTATTCGCGCTTTAGGTATTTACAATGAGAAACTAATCCTAAATTTATTACGCTTCTTATTTTTCTTTTGTCTTTTGTTCTTTTCGAATTTTTTATTTTTTTTATTTCTCAACTATTGCTCGCTCACTCGCTCTCAACTGTGATCCATTTTTTTTTTTTCGTATCAACATATTTACAAAATAAATTTGCTTCAAAAGTCTGTAACTAAAAATTTTGAAATTTTCGTTAATTTCGACCGTTTTGGAGGATGTGAAATTTTGAGATATTCATTTTTTTATTTGCAATCGCGATAAATTATTTTTTTTTTGTTTTACGTTTTGTCCGACGTTATTTTTTTGGGGTTGATCGATCATGAAAAATTCAGCTTTGACGATGAATCGAAGATTTTCTGACTCGTTGGTTTTTTTTTTTCTATAGGAGAAGTCTTTGAACTCGATCGATTTTTTTTTTGATCTTAACGTTTTCTTTTGTATTTCTTTGTTTTTTATATTTGTGCGTACAACGTTTGCGTATTCTTCGTGTTTCTGTAACTCGCGAGGTTCAGTTCTATGTTAAAAAAAAAGGAAACGTATCAAGAAAAATGGCCCCGACTTCAAAATTTCCAAAACTATTGAAAAAAAATTTTTTAAATCACGGAAATAAAAAAATTCAATTTAAATTTATGAATTTTCCCATAGAAATTCGGCACGTTTTCGATTAATTTCGCATTAATTTTCAGTCTAATCGAACGCTAAATCATAGATAATCATTGAAAAAGAATAAAAAATCCTTTTTTTGCCTTCAAATCAGTCTTCATTTAATTTTTTCTCGTCAATTTTCAAAACGTCGAGTCCTCGTCACGTCGCGTATTTTCGTCTGTTTGCGTGTATATAATTTTATTGAGCGTGTGAGTGTGTGTGTGGGTGTGTTTGTATGTGTACGCGCCATTATTCTCATGACCGGGCGAGATTTTAAAATTCGCGGACGTCTCCTCAACGTGTAAACCGATTAATCGATGTGTAATTCGTTCTTAAAGTGCTTTTTATCGTCGTTCTTATCATTTTTTTTTCCCATCAAATTTTATTTCCGTTTCCATTCTCAATTATTATACACTCGACGAGTCGCGTGTTTCATCGATAAATGTTCAAAACTTTCATTATTATCATCATTTTTTCGAATTATCATTTTTTTCGTTATCCAAAATGTCTTCTCTCTTCTCCGTGATTAAAAACTTTCGCTTATTCTGTATCGGTTTTGTCTCTCGACCATCTCCACATCTTAAAAAATTCATTTAACCTCCATTTGCTAAGTATTGCGAGAACGTAACGATATATATTGCAATTAAAAAGGGTTCCATATTTTTTTTTTAAATTATTTTTTTCTTTCTGCTTTCCCTACGTTTTTTTCATCATTTTTCTACACTCGCTCGAATTTCTTTTTTTTTTTATACCGATTTATCATCGATTCTCTCAATATTTTCATCTCGAAACGACGCAAAAAGTTTTTATCATCATTATTTTCTCAAATTCTTTCGCGTTTTTTTTTTTATTATTTTTTTTTTTTTACGTATTCGGAAATAAAAAAATATTTCGCTTATTAACGAATCACAGGACCTCAGATTATTTTCTCAAGCACACAGGACTCTAAACGCATTTTTACCGAACATTTTCACACCTCGCATTCGTTCCGAAGATTAAAACAAACAAAAATTTATACAAGCGACGTGTTTGAGCGTCACATTTTTATCGCTGGACCAACGAGCGAGCTCGTTGCCGATCGAACACGCGAATGATTCGATGAAGAAAAAAATAAAAAAAAAGACAAAAACGGTAATCGTCGAATCAACGTCAATTAGCTCGCTCGCTCGGCCGGCTTCAGACACACCCTCGATCATTCCTAATTAATCCTAAACCTCATAGACCCTATATTCAATTATTTATAATATTTATATATAATATATATATATAATATTTAGCATTTAATTTTTATTTTTTATTTATTATTATTAATCTCTCTTCAATTCATTCACTCGTCATCGCTTTTACACCAGCCGACCGCGAATCGAATTTCGTCGCGGCGACGTTGTTTTTTTTTTTTTTTTTTTTTCCACTCGCACTCGCAATAATCGACGTCGCTCTCTCGGCGAATTATTCTTCCTTCATATTCTGTATGTATATATAATATATATAATATAACTGTTTGTAATATTTATATTTTTGTTTGTTCGTCTTACGAGCTAATAGTTTTCGTGCTACGCCGAGCACAGTTGCGCGCATATTTAATATGTGTACGTGATTATTTTTTTTTATTTTTAATGTGTCTTGTTTGTGTATTTTTTTTTTTTTTGTGTTTGTGTATTTTTTTATGTACGAGTTTATTGTTGTTGTTTTTTTTTTTTCATTATTCATCATATGTGCAATTGTAAATACGCGCGCGATGCTTGCGTGATTTTTTTTTCTTCGTGTTTCGTGTACGAGGTTGGGACAGGTCGGGATTTTGGATTTGAGAATATTTATATCGCGGTTAGTTTTTTTTTTTTTTTTTTTTTAGTTTAGTCAACCGTTCGCGATTTAATTGTGGAAACACGCGCGCGCAGTATTTATCGTCGTTTACTTACGAATTATATTAACATTAAGGGGAACTTTTACTTAAGAGTTTTCATGTTATTTTTGCTTTTTTTTTTTTCGTTATTGTTTTTAATTCTGCATCATCATCCTCATCGTATCGTTTGATTTTCTTCTGTAGAATTTCAGGGGGGGGAGGGGAGGGGGGGAGATGTAACGCCGTGTAATCTCTCGGATCGCCCGTGATCCGTCGATTTCACGGCGAGTGTTCCCCCTTAATCGGCTCAATTGTGCCGCATCGCTTGTAGAAATTCTCGATAAAAGACTGTTGTTAATTTTTTTTCGGATTCGGGAGTGCGCCACCTAACGGTGGCGTCCCGAACCCGCGAAGTCTCCGCTTTATCTCGAATCCTTTTGAAATTATGGCACGTCAGGCGTATTCGACGCGTCCCGCGCGATTATCCCATCGCGAAAGAAAAAAGAACCTCCGAATTTACGCGTTTTTTGTATAAAAAAACTCGTAGAATCGTTCGTCAGCCCTTTTTTTTGTGAAAGATTCCCCGAAACGATTCGTTTCAGCGCCGCCTGGCGGACGTCGACGGTACGATTTATCGCGCGGGACTTTCAAACGCCTTACAACGATCTACGATCAAATTATGAATTGTTTCTCAGTTGTTTATCAATTTTTCTTCCCACAAAAATGCAGGAAAAAAATTTTTGTCGCGAAGAAACGCGTCGGCGTTTTCTTCAACGAAAAAAAAAAAAAAAAAAAAAAAAAAAATTACTTCAATCGTTGAACATCGCGATTTCCCACCCCAAAAAAATTAACGAACGTTTCGATCGACGAAATCTTCGAGACGACTCGTTAACTCGACAAACGCTTATGACATTTTTTGTTTTTTTTTTTCAACAGTCCGAGTCGTCCGTGCAGGATTACGAAATCCTTCGACACATTCGCGTCGCACTTCGTCGATGATCACGATACAGTATTGTCCGTTTTACCTCCCCTAAAGGACGATAAAATTCGTTCGCACGAGCGAACGCAATGTCTTTGTAAATTGTTTTTTTTTTTTTTTTGTTATTTTCGTACTGCTGAGACAGCGAGTGATATTCATTTGACCGCACTTGGACGCTTAGCCAACCACGAAGAACTTAATTTTCCTCGACGTTGGGTCGTCTTTCCAAACGGTTTGACGACGTTCCAACGTCGTTCGACGTCGTCAGCTCCGCAAAATCGCGTCTTCACGGAGACGTCGGTTTCCCGGACGAAGATCCGGGCTCGTTCAACGGGGTCGAACGTTCCTGTTGCATCTGTTGCTGCTGCTGCTGCTGCTGCTGTTGCTGCTGTTGCTGCTGTTGCTGCTGTTGATGTTGCTGCTGTTGCTGCTGCAATTGTTGCTGTTGCTGTTGCAACTGTTGCTGTTGTTGTTGCAATTGTTGACGTTGCTGCTGAAACTGTTGTTGTTGCAATTGATGATGTTGTTGCTGCAATTGATGCTGAAGTTCCCGTTCGACTTGAAGAGCCGCGGCCGAAGAGGTCGTTTCCGTTTGTTGGGATTGCGACCAAGGGGTCCACTCGTCTCAGTAGTAACTGAACTTTCATGGTTGCTGATTGTTCTGCTGATTGACGACGTGTTGGAGGGTAAAACCCAAAGCTCGGGGATCACCGTGAAGCCTCAAAGCTTGGGCTAATCGTTGTTCCTGAAGTTGTAGAGCCTCGCCTGACGATGGGATCAGGCTTGCCGTTAGTTTGACGCGTTTACGGGTCGTTGATTCGCCAACGTTTGCGACGCTACCGCCACCATTACCACCGCTAATACCACCACCGCCAATGCTTCCACCACCGGTAGCGAATCTTTCGCTTTGCATGTAGCTGTTAACGAGACCATCGCCGAGACTCGTCGGTGGAGTCGCCGAGGTCGCGTTGCTTCCGGGGATCATCAGATTCGTCGTTGACGACTTACCTAGGTCGGGGGAGAGATTGTCCGATTGTGGGAGTTGTTGATTACCGTGATGACCGGACGTCATGCCGGAAACGGAACCGACGGAACCTACGCCAACGCCGTTGTGCTGGTTCAGGTGGTGCCTCATGTCACCGCCAGCTGCCGAACTCGCGGCTGCCACTTGCGAGACCTTTTGAGAGAGATTTCGACGGGGGGTTAGGTTTTTTGTTTTCGTTTGGGGAGAGTTTTGGGGGGTGGGGGTGGGCGGGATGATTTTTTTTTGAGGGGGTGGGAAGGATGGGAGAGGGGAGGTTTGGTTGGGGTTGAAGTTGGTGGGTGTGAAATTGGTATTTTTTTCGGGTTTGGGTCATTTTTATTCAAAAGGGTTTCGTATTTTTCGTATTTGTTATTATATCATTTTATATTATATATAATATATATTGAATTATATGCAATGATATAATTATTTTCTAAAATTATTTTTTCTTTCTGCTTTCGCTATGTTTTCTTTTTTTTCATTATTTTTCTGGACTCTGGCTCGAATTTTTTCTTTTTTTTGTATTGATTTTTAAATTGATTTTTTCAATATTTTCATGTCGAGGCGAAAAAATTGTAAGACAGTTCAGCATACTAACCGCCAGCCTGAGGGCAGCTTCGGCCTGGGATCGCAGCAACGCCTCGGCCTGATGCATTCTGAGGGCTTGTTCGGGTCCGCCACCTTGGCCTACACCCTGTTGTTGTTGTCCCGTCGAGCCCTGACCTCCCCCGCTCATGTCCCCGTTGTTGCCCATTCTCATGGCCGCCGCTAACGACGCCACGTCGACCGGTGATAAATTCGGCGAAACCGAATTTTGCAGACCTGCGTTCAAGGTCAGACGTCAATGATTTATCATTTTGGCTTGCAATTATTGCGCGACGATAAGAAAGAGAGAGAGAGAGAAAGAGAAAGAGAGAGAGAAAGAGATTGATTGATTGATATTTATTAGCTTCCTCAGCTATTTAGTACTCATAATGTTACATAATTTCTTACCACCTACGCTTACAACAGCTTTCAGAGAAAGAGAGAGAGAGAGAGAGAGAGAGAGAGAGACGGAGAGAGAGAGAGAGAGAGAAAGAGAAAGATAGAAAAAGAGAGAGAAAAAGACAGAGAAAGAACGAGAGAGAGAGAGAGAGAAAGAGAGAGAGAGATTCCTCCACGTATCCAGCATGCGATGACCTTCAATTGACGGTTAAAAAAATATCCAACAAGAGCGCAGGATTTTTTTCTTCAACCAAAACACACGAAAATTGGTCACACAATATTTTTTTCCCAATCTCACCGTCTTCTTCATCTCATTTAGGTTATTTAGGTATAAACGTGAAGGCAAGTCATTTGACGGATCTCTCGATTCCCCCATAAACCCCATAAGATTAAAAAAAACACAGTAACATTGACAAAAAAAATCTCAATCAATTTTCGTCCGTTTTGATTAAAAAAAAAGAATATCTGCGATCTTCTCGAATCATTCTTAAGATCTTAAGGGCAGAAGCAAATCCGGCGAATTACTCACCCGCTTGCACCGCCGCCGCCATGACAGCCATGCGTTGTTGCTGCGACTGCATGTCGTCGTGATACTGCTGCGCCGACGCCTGTTGACTTCCGGCCCGCAGCATCTCGCTAAGCTTGTTTCCGCTCGGTCCCGGCGACGCCATGTTGTTGTTGTTGTTGTTATTGTTGTTGTTCAGCAATCCGGCACCTGTGCAAAAATCTACTCTCGTCAGTAAGTCCAAACGATCTTAAACGCGTCATCATCAAACGACGCTTTTGAGTTTTCTTGTTAAGCTTTCTTTTTTTTTTTTTTTTTACGGGTTTTTTTTTGCTTCGAGTTGCTTTTTTTGCTTTTTTGTTCGAGCGGGTCGAGTCTCGTACGAGCGTCTTTTGGGAATTGGGTCTGTCGAGCCAATGATTCGTGAAATGGATGGAATTTGGGATGGTCTCAGTTTGACTCGCCACAGTTTGACTCGCCACAGTTTGACTCGGTATAGTTTGACCAGGTACAGTTTGACTCGGCACAGTTTGACTCCGGAAGTTTGACAGATGAAAGTTGCTCTCTCTCTTTCTTTGACATTTCACACTCCCTCCGAGTTTGACAGAGAAAGGATGAATCTCATCTGTCAAATTCGCAGAGTCAAACTGTGCCTGGTCAAACTGCGCCCGGTCAAACTCTGCCGAGTCGAACTGTGGCGAGGCAAACTGAAACCGTCCCTGAAATTCCATCGAAATTTAAAATCTTTTTTTTTAAGGTGACAGTAATTTTTTTTTTCCTTTTTCTTTGTTGTTTTTGTGTTTGTTTTTTTGTTGTTAAATTGAGATGTAATGAATCGAGATCGGAGCGTACCAGGTTCACTACCGGCCGAAGACAGTCTTCCGTTCCCACTACTGCTGTCCGAGTGGGCCGAGGGCGATGGGCACATAGATGGCTGCTGCAAGTTCTGACCTCCTCCCGACTGACTCGTCAAGACACCGAGGCCCGCTCCTGAACATGATCCGAAAGGTTTGAAGATCGTTGATCGCGCAAAACGATAAATTTTGGGACGTTTGTTTGTTTTTTTTTTTTTGCCGGGATATAATTACGCGGATTGTCTTTTTTTCGTTCTTTGGGAATCTTTGGAAGGTCGAAGGTCGAAGTAGTTGAGATTTGTCTTACCTAAACTGGAACCGGCGATGAGCTCGCGTTCTCTTCTCTCCGCAGCCGCTCGGCTGAGGACGTACTGGGCTGCGAATTGATGCTTCGGGTCCATTCTCATGTGTTCCATGTGACTCAACAGACCTTTGAACATTCACGATCGATTGAAGATTGACGATAATTCGTAATTGATTGGCGTTGAAGGGTTTTTTTGGGTAATAATGTCGAGTTTTCGTTCTTGTTTTTATTCTTATTTCTTAGGATATACATATAGTCTATCTATGCGCTATATATGTACAATAAGAATAAGAAGAAGAACGACATAGAAATAGTGAAAAATTATATATTGTCTATATTTAGTCTATACATAGATGATTTATGCCCAATCCCGTATATATTAACATATTATATATTATTATATATATTATATATTATATTATATTATATATATTATATATTATATTATATTATTATATATTATATATCATATATTATATTATATTATTATATATTATATATCATATATTATTATATATGTTATATATTATATATTATATTATATTATTATATATTACATATCATATATTATTATATATATTATATATTATATATTATATAATATTATTATATATTATATATTATATTATATTATTATATATTACATATCATATATTATTATATATATTATATATTATATTATATTATAATAGTTTATATATTGACAGTGTGGTGGTTCTAAATTGCTCGATAAACAATATTGACTCTTATCGATTAATAAACAATATATAATTTTTTCACTCGGGTTAATCCGGCGACGGGGTAAATTGACCGAACGCGGTTAACTTACCGCTCTCGTGGGTGAACACGGCCTGACAGACCGAACAAGGCCACATTCTGAGACTTGTGCTCAACTGACTCGTTTCCGGATGACAGGCAAGATGCTTTCGCAGACTTCCCTCGTTGACGTAATGCTTCCCGCAAACGGGGCAAGGATGATTGGCGGTCCTTCGCTTCGCTAGGTACACCCCGGCAACGGAGGTTGTGCAGTCAGCGGGGGGAACAATAGGGCGACACAATGTCGAGGTCAATGCCAAGCAGGTTAAGCGGTCCCCAAGTTTACCGAAAGCTTATTTATTCTAAGATAATTAATTTTCATTGTCTTTTTTTCTTTCTTTTCGATTTTTCATTCGCTCTTTACGCAATTTCTCACACCCTCGATTTTAAGTCTTCACGGTTATGATCAATCTTCGAATCATTCGCGCATCAATCTATGACTTAAGGCCACGTGATAGAGCGAGGGTACTTTTTTTTTTAAAGATCTTACTGGATGGATCGTCGGGAGAAAAGTTGGTAGAAAATTGGTAAATCGTGGATTTACGAGTCTGGCTTGATAAATAGCTGACCCAATAGTGAATTAATACTTAGCAATGTTAATTTACCACTTTTGATAATGATTTGAGTCAAATGAGACGATATTGGCGTTAGGTTGACTGACGTGTTGTCAGTGACTGTACAACGTTTTCTACTGTTTCGGGCGATACTTCTCATTACTTTAATTTATTTCTCGACAATTAATCAGTCGATTGATTTGAAACTGAGCATAACCGATCTGTTGATCGTCAATTATGATGATATAATTTTTGCAGAATTTACGGCGATTTAGTTCCGAATTAGGGCGATTTTTGAGTATCCATCCAGTGAGATCTTAACAAATTATTGTCCGTACCTTATTTAGGTTCTACTTCGTTGATCTGTCACGTGACCGCGATACAACGCACAAGAATTATATGAAAAGCGATACCCAGAAACCATCAAGCGTATCCCAGCACTTCGATCGCGTGCTTACATGTGTGTATGTGGATTAGTATTCTAAGGGGCTCATTTGGGCGATTTTTATTTCATTTCATCCCACTTTCCTGACGTTAATGAGGAAAAGAATTAAAATTCCCGACAAACGAAAACGTCAGAAGGTTTTTTTATTACATTGACGAGTTAGCAAACTTTAGAAACTTTGCGAGATAACAAATTTTAGGATCCTAATAGACTCGAATAGATATTGAAGACTTTTGAAATTGGTAGAAGGAAAGAACCCGGAAGTTAATTGAACGTTAATTCCTCTAGGTACTTCGAGCATTATTGCGCGGACGTGCTTCGGCGCAGTAGAACGATCTTCGAGACGATTCAATGACGATACAAGGGTGTGCCCTTACAAAATGCCCGCACCAAAGCGCATATACTTGAGGGGGTCTTATGATACGTTTATGGTTTTTCTCGTTCGTTTTCTTTTCTTAAACTTAGCTTAACGGAAGTTCATCGATCGTCTGGAATTATTTTTCACAGAAATAATCGAACCTTTCGTCCATCAACAAATTTTTATGATCTTCTTGTTTCCTCGTTCAAAATATTAGGTTGTGCAATAAAATCCCATCCTTTTCGTATTCTATTGCAGTCCTGCTTATATTCTTCACCCAACGAATCAAAAATTGCGTGAAATAAAATACAAAACCAACGGAATATTATTACACATCTTAATATATTTATTTCTTATCTCCACCAGCTCTCAATCTCAACAAACGCAACTTTTACCATCACCCAAGCTTCAAAAAAAAAAAAAAAAATATAGGGCTCGATAGATCCACCTTCGATCAATCGAAAACCCCAAAAAAATGTCTCGACATTGAGCTGGTCAGACGTCAATAGCGTTGTTACGTGATTCGTCGATAAAAAAAAAAAATTATGATTGCGATCAGTCGTCGAAGAACCTCGTTTAGGTACTTACTGGCAACTCCGGAAGCGTTTGGATCCTTGTGGGTGTGCTTCATGTGTTCCATAAGGGCTTCGGGACCCAGAAATAGCTTGTGACAGACCGGACAGCTCGTTGCGTTCGGACCGCCGATGAGGGCGGCGTGTTGCTGGAACACAACACGCTGTTGCAACTCCTTGTTTGTTTGTATCGCAGATTTTTCGGAAGACCAATTTCGTCAGACGAAGAGGATTCGAACGCCAAGCCGGAGGGTTGCGGTAGCGGTAGTGGTAGTAGTAGTAGGTGGTAGTAGAACCCGCGCGTAACGACACAGATGTGTGCGTTGGCAGTAGAGGTAGCCGACCCAGAGATAACCGAGACAACCCCCACAGATTGCGTGTGCGCGTACCAGAAGCGGGCAGGATACAGGCAGGCACAGAACAGAACGATTTTCATTACCAGTGAGATCCAAAGTGCAACCAATTTTAACAAATTTTTGTTTCAAGATTTTTTTTATTTATTTTATCGTTTTAAACCACGGCCACCATGTTATTGACCTACGACTTGCTTACGCAATGGGAATTGAGGGTAGGAGTGAGGTTTTGGGGCTTGTGATGGGGGTGTGGACCAGGGATGAGCATTTGTTCGATGAAAATGAAGTAAGAATGATTTTTTTGAGGGTATCAATTATGATTGATTATTGCGACAATTGACATTTTAAGATTTCTGCAATGATGATGGATCATTTGGACCGATTATTGAGTTAACATTGATTATAATATTTAACAGGAATTATAATCAAGATATAGATTATTATAATTCATTATAATTCAATATTAAATGCGTTTCAAATACATTTTTACTGAATAAATGTCCATCCCTGGTCGCCAGGCGAGTCAGGGAATAATTTTAGGGTTGATCTTTGAGGCAGGGTGGAACATTCTCAAGGTTTGACCTTGCCTCAGCCTCAGATCTCACAATGGATTTAAATAAGGAATTTTTTAATCATTTTTTTACCGGAATTTTTCGGCGTTTCGATCGCAAAGTCGGGTTTTTAATGGATTCAAGAATTACAAGGTCAATCGTTACCGACGGTGTCTAAACAAGGAAGTGCGAACTTCCTTGTTGAGACAACAGGTCGAGGCAATCATTTCCGACAGACTTCGTTTTTTTTTCATTGATTTTCTTATTTTTATTTTGATCAAAGTTAATCAAGCGCGCGATCAATGACATTGCTTTTTTTCTTGCTTCTATCGTTCGGAAACTCGACAACCGTGAAAGTCACGACCTTCCGATCGATCGCGCCGTTTCGTATCGGGATTAAGGGGTCGAGGTTGAGGCATGGATTTGGCGAACGGAATTGTGCTTTGTTTCAATCATTTACGGGTTTTGTTTTGATGGATTTGGTTTTTGTTTTCTTGTTTTCATTCGGTTGCTCGTTTTTGCAGTACCAATGGCCTGATTATCATTCTTAATTCTACACAAATTCGACGTCCTTCACTCGTGATTTAATTATCGCCATCGCTTTTAATTCTTCATCGAAATGAGACTTTATCGATGCCGATTCGGCGGTGGGTTAATCGAGGATTCAATTGAGTCAACAAAATTAGGAAGCTGATGGAAAAAAGGAAAAAAAAACCGAGAAGGAACAAATCTACGACCGTGAGTTCGTTGGTGGAAGCAAGCGGGGTCAAAGAACCAGACTATCACAGATTTAAGTAACCAAGAAACAAAAAAGAAACCGAAAGAACCCAAACCGGATTAGCGCTGCAACATCGTGTCTTAGGTCAGGGAACGATCCAGCGAAAAAACCTGGTAACCCAAACGCGAGCTTATACAGTTGCCAAATATAAAACAAAATAAAAATAGAAGACGAAAAAAAAAAACACCGACGAGAAAAGGCTAAAACCAGAATCTTCGCGGCAATGACCCCAAACTTTTGGGAGTCTGTATGTTCTTGTTTTTCTCCATCTTTCTTTCTCCACATCCCCACCGTCCATCGTAAACTCCCCCCCCCCCCTTAAGAGTCGGTTATTTTTCTTTCTCGCTTCCATCCCGACTCGGACTCTTTTTTCCCCCGTCGTTTCTTTTTTTCCCTCATCTCTCCTTCTTCATCGTCTTATCCGCGTCGTTTCTTTTTTCTCCACGTTGTTTTTTTCCCCGCCTTCTTCTCGCTCGGTTCTCTCGCAGACACCCGGACCTGGGGCAACCGCTGCCGCGTTGAGGGAGCGGCATCCCGCCGAGGACGGAGTCAATGCGCACTCTTCAGGCCTCTTTCATTACTTTTTTTTTCCCTCTTCTTCTTTCTTCATCTCACCGTCCAACATATTTCCCTTCTCGCCTCTCCCCGGTTTCTTCTTCTCGCTCTTATTCGCGAAACCGGGCGATAGAAGAGTTCTCCGGGCTCGGAAACACACGGCATGCAAGTTATTCTTGGAGGGAGGTTGGTTCGTTCGTTCTAGCGTTGGGTTGCTTAACCCGCGCCCGAGGTTGGTGGCAGAACTGCGCCGGGAACGTATACAAGCGGAGCGTTACTTCGGTTCAGCCGAAGGTTCGACGCCCCGACCTGGCCCAACTGGAAAAAACCGGTTTTCTTCGTTGCGCTTATCGTTTTTTTGCAAGCTTGGGTACGACGGTTTTTGCTCGGGCGCCCGCGCAATGGCGACCAACCGGGCATATTCGCCGTACGTCCACGGACATTCTGCAGGATAAAACATCCGCGAGCTAAATCCCCCTCCTAGTGAGGAAGCTCCCTTCTTTCTTTCCAGAGTCGAGTCCTGGACCGCAGTTTCCCCCCTCAAGGGTCTTCGCTCTTTCTTCGGCGTCTCGCGGAGGTCTTTGGGATGACGACGATGGGGTTTAAGGCTCGACGCCATTGCGTTGGAAGCGTGGGCGACTCTCGCACGGGCGACGAAGTTTATGACTCTCCGGCGACCGGATTCATCAACGCGAATGCGTCTGCCGTGGTCTCCGGATGTGTTGGATGGAGCCTGTGGAATCTTGAGAGGACCTTCCTGGTCGTTGTTGAGATGCTTGGTGAAAATGTAACCTAGATCTTGGGGAAATGGGAGTTTTTCGGGTTGAACCGGGCAGAAGCCAGTGAAATGGGCTCTACAGGGGGTCATCTGGGATCTGACCCGTCTTGCCAGATAATGAAGGTTTGACGACCTGTCTTTGGTCCAGAATCCATCGAAATTAGGATTCAATCATTCAGATTCCATTGAACGAACGTTCAACCATTGCCCCCTTCAGCGGTATATTTTCTTCTTCATCATTAATATTCCCTATTCCACCGGACTATCCTTCGCCAGGATCTTCATGATTGCAGGAAAAGCTCGAACTCATTCTCCCCACCAGCTCCAGATTCTTACGGTTTCCGGAGTCATCATCATCCCCTCGAAAATCAATAGTGAACTAACGAGCCCCAACGAGGTACTTAATCGTTTCCAATACTCGGCTCGCTCGGAGCGTGCGTGTTACACCGCGTCGCACCTGGAAGGGGGCTTTCGTCACCCTCTTTCTTCCTCGTGCACGAGCCCATGCCGGACGATTACGGGAAAGAGCCCTTTTCGCGCTTTCAACCCCGTTCCAGGCCGCATTTCCGCAATCGTTGCGTTAACGCCGGAGTTACCGAAGCAAAGACTCCGAGGCTTGTTTGCCCGTTGGGTTAGCAGCTCGGTGGGCTCGTTGAAGTTCGCCAACGAGTCCGAAGAGAGCAGGTTTGGGGGGAGTGGCACCCAAAAGGGAAGTGGGTGTGAGCGCGATGCGTAGCTATCCGTGACGACGATGAAACGAGGCTTAGCGAGTACACGAACGCACGAGGCTTGGATGATTTCGTTGTTTCCCGGGACGCCATTTTGTTGTGGAATAGCCGATAACCGAAGGTTCCAAAAGGATCATCGAGTCTCCAAGGATCCTGGTTCATTCGATTGCGTTGCCGAGGTTTTTTATTGAACCAAGTCCCCCCAAGTGAAAAAATGTATTAATTATTATTAAAAATAATAATTAATAATAATAATAAAATAACAATATTAATATTAATAATACTCAATAATAATAATAATACTAATATTGTTATTATATTAATTGTGTTAATAATATAAATATTATTAATTATTATTATTTATATTATATTAATATTGTTATTATTATTATTATTATTGATTCATTATTAATTAATTAATTAATCAATTTTTATTTATTCTTTCATTTAGTTTATCTATTAACTATATATTGAATTGGACATGCATACACTATGTATAAACTATACATAGTCAATATATTCCCAATTCCATATATAGGTTATAAATAGACCATACATGATTTTTGGATTTATTATTATATTATATCAAAGAGAATTATATATTATTAGTATTCTTCGAATTATTATATTCATTTATGGATTTGTCGTTAAATTGGGCATAGACTGAATACAAACTGTATATGCTCAATTCCATATATAATCAATACATAGACTATTAGTTTTACTAATTAGTTAGTTACTCACTAACTAATTATTATTTTTTTACTTTTTTACTTGTGCCACGACCAAGAATATTTCTCCGATCGGATTATCCAAGGTCATTCGATCTTGGCCCACCTTTTGGGACGGAAGTTCCAAAAGCGTTGGACGTTGAAATTACGAAGGTGATGAAAGCGGTCCAAGATCTTAGAGACGATGCTGGACCCGCAGGCTTTTGTTCAATTTTGCCTCAAGGTCGAATGGGAGAATCTTCCGCAGCGGTGGACGGAGCCCGGAGAACCCGTCAAGGACGCGCTTGGGAGTGTACGGTTTGACGAAGAGCCGCTTGGAACCGTTGGGGGTTCTTTCTTGCCCGTGGCGTTGGAAAAAAAGGAAGCGAGGGTGGGGAACAGGGGGATGGGGGAGTCAGCCCTGGAGTTCCTGGCCGACGGGGGCAAGGCGAACGAGTTTTCGGGCGTAAAACGAAACGGGGTCAACACTCGTTTCGTTTTCAAGGAGTCGAGTCGACTCGCCAACGCCACACGCAGGCTCTTTGGACACGCCTCCTTCGAAACTGAGGTCAAACGCAATGGAAAGCAATTTTTTTATCTCATTCCATTGCATTTTTTCTTTCAATGCAATCCAAGCAGCGTCGAATTCGGCGTTATTTCTTGAAGAATATTGCGCATATCGCTTTTGTTCATTCGCATTCCATTTAAAAGTCTCGCGATTATTTTTTTTTTTGGCTTCCAACGCTTGGTTCTCATCAATTTTGGCTCTCACCAATTTTTTATCAACAATTTCCATGTTGAAATAATTTTGTTAAAAGCGGTAACAACATTTTTTTCAGTCATTCGACGAATGCAACGCGTGTTAAATTCGTCAAAGCTTCTCAGTTTTTATTCTCTCTTCGTGGCATAGCGAATTGTTCGCTTCCAAGGACAAACCGCGAGTAATTCTTTAGCTCACCTTCCATACGTTTCGTTTTCTTCATTCTCTTTTCTTTGTTCCTTCGTTTTTTCTCGTTTGTATTGTTTTTTTTTCCGGTTTGCACGTTGCTACGTTCTTTATCTCGACCGCAAGTTCTTCCCTCTTTTTTCTCGTTCTTCTTGCTCGTCTTCTTCATCTGATTCTTCGAGGCCACGAGACTCTCTGGGGCAGACAACCTTCGCCCGGGATACTGCTCGGTTTACTCCTCGCTGTACACACACCGACTTTGCCTCTTCCTCCCTCTCGCCCTCCTTCACCACTTCTTCCCCCTTTTTCTCGCTGCATGCCGTTCCCAGCACTTCGAAGTATTTCTTTCTCTCGTTTTTCGCCTTCCAACCGTTTCTCTCTCGCCATCTTTTTCCGTCTCTCACCCCCTCGACGGAGAAAAATCCTTCGCGTTTGTTGCCGCTTTCTTTGCTCCCCCCCAACTGTTTGATACCATTGAGGAGGGGGGGGGGGGCGGGAGGGTTGGCGAACGGGTTTTGGCGAAGAGCATCGATACTCTGGTTGCAACGCGTAAACTGTACCAACCCCAATTGAAAACCTTCGTGAATCTTTGTTCGATCGTCGAAAAACCATTGAAAAACGAAGACGAGAAAAACAAAATACACACCCCCGATGAATTCGAACGAATGGCTTTTCATTACGACGATCCAGACACGATTCAACCAAGCCTTTTGTTTTTTTGGGGGGGTTTTTTTTTTTTGGAGAAGGTAGTTGTTTCATCGGTTCGGACTCTTTGGGATTCGGTTAATCGCGAGATCAGCCGGGATGAATTTGAATGAGGCCTCGCAAAATCCTTGCGAATAAATACGTGTGGGGGATGCGAGGATTTTAAGGGATTGAACGATGTTCGAATTTTAGTTGCGGCGTCTTGTATGGTTTGCGAAGAAGAGAAGGGGAAGAAATGAGAGATGGAGTGAGAAAAAAATGGGAGAAAAAAAAAAAAGGATTAATGCGGAAATGGGGGATGATTGAGAGAGGAATGAATGGGCGAGGTGGTGGTCCAACCCCTACTTGTTTCAGCACCCTCTATTTGGCTCATGTGAGAATCGAAATTCGAGTTACGTTGCTATGCGTCGGTGGAGCAACAAAAAATGTTACATGGAAAGCGAAACGTTGGACGAAGGGATAAAAAAAAAGGAGAAAAAACGTGTCAGGGATAGATTGAACGGGATAGGCGTGGAGTGTGCGTTAAAAATAAAACCCCACCCGGTTGAGAGAGGGTGTGAACCTGAATTCGACAATGGCAAAAGGGTGTTGGAGAAAAAAATCGCTGCCAGCCCAATGGGTAGATGGGAATTACCGAATGATTTTATTATCAACCCTTCACGATCGTGTGCGTCTATTTGTCGTGGGATAAAAAAGAGGGGGATGGAAAAAAAAACGACGTAAAAAAGGCGAGAAAAATGAATCAACGTTGGGGAGGTGGATTTTTAGAAGAACGCGTGAGGTGATGAAATAATAATTATCGTGTTACTGTAATTGTTGTAGGATTCAAAGGATTCGTTGATCCGTGCTGCTTTAAGCACTTAATTGTTTGTAACTTATGACATTTTTTATTTATTCATTCATTTTATTTTTTTAATATTCGAAATGCTTGTAGAATTGAAGTCTGAGCTACGAATTGGAATTTTCTTTCCAACCTCGACTTAATTACATTACTCACAAAAAAATCAATAAAAAGATTGTTCGATTGAATTATTTTTTTACGAAAGTCTAAGCAATAAAAACTCAATGATCCTCCGCCTGAATATCAGAAAATGGGGGCAACCCTTGATTTTTACGTTTTCGCGTGACGAACTTAATCGTCCCAACGTAATTTACCACGCTAATAAATCATCGGATCGAAAGTATTGACAACCAGAAATTAAATTGTCTCGCTCGAGCAAACAAAATAATAAAATAAATTATCAAAATGGAAATGTGGGTCATCCGCATTGAAAAGAAATAAGAAAAAAAAATGTTATACCCGTGAATAAATAACCAGTATCACGTGGTTGTGTAACGTTTAGCGAACACGAGAGTTTCCAACAAAGACGCGGACGGGGAAAATCGTTTCGGCGCCAACATTCGTAGAAGGGGTCGTCGAGGAGGCAGCCGGAGTCGGATTAAAAATAAATTTAAGCCTCTAACGAGTTTTTACCGAGCGATAGACTCTAGACAGTGTCCCGACGTCCGGAAGAAATTAAAAACACAGAAATAAGATCTTCTGACTCGTCCTACTTCGTCTCATCTTAAAAAAAATAACGAAAAAAAAATCGGACAAACATTTTCTACTGCAATTCCACCCTAATGAACACAAACGAAAAAAAAACCTCAATAATAATCTCTATTTAAAAAAAATTAGCTACCGTATTCGATCGAAAAAAAATTGCTGTAATTATTGATTAATTAAAAAAAAAAAAAAAGAGTGACAGCGTCCGGCAACGATCGATTTTACAAACGAACCGAGCCAACGTTCTTAGTGCAAAGCACGCGTAGTACGCGAATCCTTTCTGACCTATTATAATATTGTATTCCCAACCCCGCGAAACAACCCCTCGACCTCCCTTCTTCTCGCCATCCCCTTCGACGATCCTACTACCCTATCGTATTGTCTTTCCTTCTGGGATTATAATGTTTCTCTGACACGCTATCCACTTTGAGCTTTGTACCTGGCAACTCTTTCGTTTATCTTCGAACATTTTCCTATTCTTTTATAATAGATCTTAGACGTTTTTATTATTTTTATTATTATTATTATTAGTATTGTTATTATCGCACACTTTTCTCAATAATAATAATAATAATTATTATTATTATTATCATAAATTAATAATAATAATGATAATAATAATAATAATAATAACAATTATCATTATTATTATTAATAATTATTATAATAGTAATTATTATTATCATAAATCAATAATGATAATGATAATAATAATAATAACAATTATTATTATTATAGTTGATCATTATTATAATATTAATAATAATATTTCTATGTTATTAATAATAATAATAATAATAATTATTATTATTATTAATATTCTATATATATTATATTACATTATAATATTATATTTATATTATTATTATTATTATTATTATTTTTCACGTTATATATTCATTTTTCTCGATTTTAGACGAAGTACACTGAAAGACAATTTATTTCAAGAAACGCAAGTAAAACGAGAGAAGCTAGAAATATGAAAATAGAATTAAATTTCACCCGGAATAACATTTAAGACGCCTCCCCCTCCCCCCCTCCCCATCATTCCGTTTTTGTTTTTCCCGTCTTATCATGATTATTTTATAATTTCGTAGCTGTTGCCCATCAGCTCCGTCCATGAGTTTTCCCATCGTTTTATATTAATTTCCGGTCGTCGGCAGCGTCTCGAGTTGAGGATCTCTGGTCCACTCCCGGACGAAGATGCCCGGCATCTCCACCGTCTCGCTTCCTCCCCCCTCCCTTGCCGACCCGGTGTTTTAATTACGTCCCGAGAGGTTGGGCAAGAGTGCAGGACGAAAAAAGAAATTGGGTAAAAAAATCATATCGAATACGAGATTCGGTGGAAGAAGATGGAGCGAGAGATGAATCGAGGAGGAGAGAGAGAGAGAGAGAGAGATAAATGGTCCATCCAAGGGGAAGGGGAAAGGGTTGAAGCGTCAATCTCTCTTGTGTGAAACAAGTCGACAGATGTCTTCCCACGTTTTGTTGTTTTTTTCTTTCACTTCTTTTCATTTGTATATATATTTTTTTCATTCTCAGGGCATGTGACGAGGCCGAAGGGATTGAAATGATTCTTCAACAGCTAACCGACACGTCGTAATCCTTCGGAAGCGAGATTTAACCAACCTCGTCTTCATTATTGTATCGTAAAAAATGTAGAAAAAAAAAAAAAATTAATACAACGCGGGGAATAAATTTCCCAACCCTTTGAGAATGAGATTCCATCGTAGGTCGTGAGATCGTTGGAACTATTGTTAGAAGGGTGAATTTTATTACGTCGAACCCTCGAGCCATCTTCATCTTCCTCGTGTTGTGTGAAATCCTTTTTTTTTCCTTCGTTTTATGAATTGTTTTTTTTTTTTATTCTTCATTCGTTGACGCTTGATTCGCTTCGCTATCGACGACGTTGCAGCATCTTCGCGCTGCTCGCGAGAATGTGTTGAATACAACGACGATTTTCTCACGATTTATCCGCGCTGGCGTTGCTATTATTATAATTTTTTTCCTTCGAAGATAAGCGATTGACCCAATTTAGCGAAGATGATGAATAATTCGTCGGGAAAAATTGGAAATTGTTCGAAGTTTGATATTTTTTCTTCGTTCGGTTGAATCAGTTTTGTGGTAAATTTATTTTCGGGTGTTTGAATGGTCGATTTTTTTTTTCGCATCTTTATTTTTCCGTCTTTTTGGTCGATAAAGATGCGGCTATTGTTAGACGTCTCGGCCTCGAGCTGATCGCCAGAGCGAGAAAGAGAGAGAAAGAGAGAGAGGGAAAGAAAACGAGATCCAAGGCTGACGGTTTCATAGAAATCCATATATTTTTATTCCGACCCGAAGAAGTAATCGAATTCGCTCCGAGAAAACTTTTCACGTCACGGTATCGAATTTACGAAATTATTTTCCCCTCAATTACGTTCGTTCGCTTCAACGGAATCGAAGTCGAATCGAGATTTCTATTTTCAGATGTGACTACGAGTTTATTTCCTCGGATCGCTCGAGCCATCGCGAGCGACGTTCGAATCGGAGCAGAAGAAAAATAAGAAAAAAAAAAAGATCATCGAATTAAGTCGATCGTATAGAAAAAAAAAATTTCGACAGCGAGAACGGAAATAAAATCACGGATAAAAATAATTAAAGGGAATACGAGTAGAAAAAAAAATGATGGGAAAGAATGGGGATGAAATAAATAAATTGTACAGAGATTCAAACCTCGAAGCAAGCATTACCCACCACCTTGTTTACCGTTTGATCAATGATTTTCCTATCAATTTAAAATTTTGTTTCAATTAAATACGCAACGAAATTGGAATTTTTTTTTTTTTGGTTTTCTTTTTGCTTTTTAAATGTTCGTTTTTCGGCCTTGGAGGAGAAAAATAGAGTGCAATTGTCGGACGTCGGATTTTTTCGGTACATACATGACTGACCTTCGACGTGTGGGTCCGGAGGCTGGATTCGGTGGCAAAACCCTTTCCGCATATGTTACAGTGAAAGGGCCGATTCTTCGCTCTCTCCACCTGCGCGTCGTGGTTTCTCAGGTGTTGCTGAAGATTCGACAGCTGGATGAAGGCACGCCCGCACTCGGGTAAGTGGCATTTGTACGGTCGTTCACCTGAAACCCAAAATAACCAATAGGGTCAAAATAAAGAAAAAAGGTTTCCTCGGACGTACGAAAAAAAAAAAAAAAATTCATTCGAAATAATAATCCCGTGCGGTTGTTTAATCCTAAATAATAAAAATTTAATCATTCGGATCGATGGAAAAAAAATTATAAGAATTTAATGAATGATTGATTGAAAATTAATGAAATAATAAAATAATTGAAATTATGAAAATGTTGATTGTATTCTCTTTTGTGCCGACATTTGAGGTTGTTTTGTTTTTTTTGGTTTTTAGGGGAGACGTATTTTAGTCGAAGGAATATCTTGGAAGTATAATTTCGAGATCCTACCCTGAGGCTGAATAAAAAAAATATGATATCGGATATAAACGCGGGTTTTTTTCCGGAGTTTGGTTTGGGGGTTTTTTTTTGTATCGATCGGGGACTGTAAAGGCCTCGGGCGTCGTTGTTTATTGTACGAGGGTTTGACTCGGGTAAGGGCGATTTATCTGTGCAATAATGACGATGAAAAAATTTCTTATCGGATTATTTAATCGACGTCGGATTAATTTATGTTTGATTAATTATTAAATTATGATTTATTTTTGGAATTTTTCTACCTACTAAGAAGCTTGCGAACTGATTTCAAGTGATTTCGGGTGATTTTGTAATCTCAAATGATTTTTTTATCGACTCGGAAGAATAAATAGAATAATTTAATCATATTTTATTTATTTTTGTAATTTTTTTTCATCGACTAAGAAGCTAAAAAGAATACAGCGAAGAAACTAAGATTTCAAGTGGTTTTCTGACTTTAAATGATTCTCATACTGCTGCCAAAATAATATGTACATTCTTCAATTCATACGCATTCGTTTTTAATTTTTTTTTCTTTCCACGCGATTTCAACTTAATTTAATCGTAAAATCGGTTTCATTAGATTCTACTCGATTTTTCGAAATTATTCCCCGATTAAACAACTCCGCGTTCTCTACCCCGAGGAGAAAAAAACTTCAAACCTATACTTTTGCAGTCCCGCAATAATCAACCCATCCCCCTTTTTTCCGTCCCCTCGTGCCGTATGTTTTCCATTCCGGTTGCAATTAAAATCGTATTAATAGGTTTAGAAAACCAACTCCATAATCCGTAACAAACGCGTGTAAACGCTACGCTGGCCGTTGCGCCGCTCGTCCAGCGGGTGGTTGATCGACTCTCTCCCGCATTCTTCATATCCTCGAACCCCCCCCTTCCGAACACTTAATTACACCCTTAAAAATTCATCGCCAACGCGATATCGCGCAGCACGAAAGTATTCATCGCAAACTGAATTAAAATCCATAATCCTCGTTTCTTTGGTCTTCCCCGAAGAACACCGGAGTATTTTTATCGCCGGGGGTGTGAGGGCGCCACTGTGCGTTGCACCCTCTCGAGCATTCGCGATTCCATCAACAATTACATAAAACCGTCCGACGATTATCTTCAATCATCCATCATTTTTCCATAATCATTTCGTCGAACCAAAAATATTCAACAAAATTTCATCGAACCTTCCACGAACAATTCCACCCCCGTGCAAGCTTACAACCCCGATAATAATTCAAAAAACCCAAGCGAATTACGATTTCGCAGTAAAACAAAAATAGCAAGAAAAATAAATACTCGAACCAATAATTTCCAGGCTGGTCAGCCATCGACGAAGGTTCAACGACCTCACGGCCTCCCCAAGCCACCCTCAACATCCCTCCCATATCAATGACTCCACGATTCCGCAAAAAATTCTCCCCTCCATTCAAAACGAAAACAAAAAAACATTCAAAAATTCGCCGACGTGACATCGCCGTTGCGCTCGTCAAAATCTCCGGTTTAGAGGGTGCGGAAAAGTTGGAAAAGTCACCGAGAGCCGGGAAAACGCACACGGTGCGACCGCGCGTGGCTCGGCGAGTCGCGTTCGGGGGTGGTTGGCGCACGGGGGGGTTGGTTGGGTGTCCGGCATTTACGTGCCAGTGTGTGGCGTGTGACGTCGTACGGCGAGGGAGGGTGGCCGGCCACAGGAGGGAGGTGTGGGCGAATGGGCGAGTGGGCGAGCAGGCGCGAAGCACGTGGGATCCGGATGGCAGAGAGAGGGTGCAAGGGGGTTGTTCGGGTGAGCGTGAAGAAGCATCGGAGAGGGATGATCGTACTCGCTCGGTCGTTCTCGTTGAACCACCGGCCGTCTTGTCGCACCGGTTCTCCGTTCTACCCTTCGCGGCCTAGCAGTCCCTTCCTCACCACCTTCGGCTTCATCCCCCTAGCGGTATTCCATCGTTGCGTCCCTTCTCGTCCGCTTCCCCCGCGAAAACAGTCCTCTTCGACCACTCGAAACCCTCTCGCTTTCGAATCTCGCGTTCTCGCGCGCGTTTCGCGTCCCCTTCGCCTATATTTTCCACCTACTCCTTGTGAACACCGCTCTCCTATCCCCCCTTCTCTAAACAAGGGGACCACTGGTTCGTCTCGCTCTTTCTCACGGCCGCGTGGAATCGCCGATGGTTTGCCCACGGGTCTACCAGGGCCTGAACCTGCCTCACTCTGCCCCCGATGCACCTTCGAGCCTCGTCCTCGTCCTCACCCCCGGGCAGCCCCCACACCCTCGCAGCCGTCCGCGCCAGAAAATTAATGTCCCCTGCAATCCATGTATAATGCATTCCCGTTTCGTTCGCTTGGCCCCGCGTTACGTACGAACAAATGAACGCACCGCTAGGAAATTTACGTCCTATGACTTGCCCACCCTCGCGGTATCAAACCCGCCGAGCACCGCGGCCGCACATCGAGAGGACAACTACGGACCGTTAACAAGGAGACCCGTTACCAGAAACCCTTTGCGCATATATATTTATGCACATATATGTTTATACACATATGTTTATTTCTCTGTGTATATGCAAGCCCGAACGTTCTTCCTGGCGCCCGGTTGAGCCACCCCTTCGCACTTGGCAACATCCCGGTACCGTCGCGTTGCACTCTATTCACTCGTTCCGGCTGCAATCCCCTCAACCCTCGCCAACCTCCCCCGGGCTCTCGCCCTCTCTTCATGACTCGGCGTCATCGAAATTCCACGGAAAATCATTAAATTGCCACGCACTCGCGTGGCAAACCCCCCTTTTGAACGCGTTGGTTCGACGGTGGCGCCTCGTTTCCGGCGTCATTCGAACTATTTCCATCCGCGTCCCGCACTACCTCACCCGGTATCATGATTTTCATGCATCCCAAACACGTCCGGGCTTTTCGAACGCGTCTTTCACCCCTCCGGCCTCCGGATTTTGTGTTTGCACCCCCTTTAGCCCTCCTCGCCCACCCTCGCCAACCTCCTCGTCGACTTTCCGCCGACCACCGCCCTTCGTGCAAATCGCGTATGCTTCGCCGGTTTATAACTCTCCATTTTTCGTGACTTAACCCTTGTTGCACTACGCTGCGATGCAACCACCCCCGCGGAACCCTTCAATCTTTACCGTGGACCTCGTTGTGCGCGCCTGGGGAGTCTAGCGACCCCCGGCAACTCATGTATAACTTCGGCAACGAAGCTATTTACGTGGAGTCCGAGCTGGGCGGATTTACTGACCGGGAATGGGTAGAGCTGGATTTATTTTCTCTTTTTTTTTTGATTTTTGAAAAATCGGGATTGCGAGTTGCCGGGGTGGAATATTGCCTCACTGGGGGGAGAAAGGCTTCTGGAGATGATTTTTTTAAGGTACAGGTGGATTTAGTTAGGAGATTATTGATTGATTCGCGGAATTGAATAATTTTTAGGCACTAATGAATGAGAAAAGCTTCACATCTAGAATTAGTTATTTTTCGCGACATTTGAATATTTAGATATATATTTTTATCAAAAAATTGCCCAACAGAGAAATTCTTATGATCTTAGTGAAGGCATCGAACTATAATTGCATGTAGAAATAATAATAATAATAAAATAATAATAATAATCATTATTATTAATATTATTATTAGAATAACGAAAAAATTTCAGGAATAATAATAATAATAATAATTCTAATTATAATATTAATATTATGAGGTTTATTAGTATTAATATTATCATAATAATAATAATGATAATAATGTTATTAATCATTATTATTCTTATTATTATTATTGTTCCTGAAATTCTCCACAAAATATTTATTCGTAGCTCAAAAAGAAATTATTCTACATCATGCTGTAGAAAAATTGTTATGAGGAGATTTTGCAAAATTTAATTAAGAAAAAAGTAATTTTTTTTCCCGACGATGTAACAAAAAAATTTTGTCAAGGGCTCTCTGACGTTCTTGCCAGTGAAAGGGATGGCAACGCGAGTCGAAACGAACTGGCAAAGGGTTCACCTGCCTCGGAGAGACCCGGAGGGCTCGTATAGATTGGGACTCCGCCACGTCCCTTCATAAACCAGTTTTGGCACTTTTTTTCTTCTTCATTTTTATATTCTCGCCATCTTTCTTTCTCGACAACTTGCAACGTATTTGCCTGACAAAAGGAAAACGAAAACGATACTCCAAGAGGGTGTGTTGGGAGAATAAGGGAGAGTCAGCTGGATGCTGAATAGAGCGACCACCGAAGCGACGATTCAATTGAAGTCTTGTTCACGAATCTCCCGGGACGTCCAACGGGCTTTGATTTCGCTCCGATGACCCCTTAAGAATTTTTTTTCGAATGTTCTTTCAATGAAAAATCATTGACTTGCACTAACGAAACGCTCCTACATTTTATTTAATTTTTTTCTCTCATTTACCGGCGTTTTATTACTGGCTCGATCCAAGTGAATCGAATTTAATCGACATTTTGTATTCCAACCCGAATGAAAAATAATAATGACTCGAAAAACAATGCAAGAAATAATTGTATACAATTTTGACTAATTTTTCATATATTTCTTGATGGAAAAAAATTATAATAAGATATTGAAATAAAATTAAATCGAGGTTAATTCTATCAAAATAATTATTTGATAATAAATTTACACTGAAATGAATCAACAACGTAAGATTATTACCAATTATTTCCCAACATAATCGCATTGAGCTACAAAAATAGCCAACGTCCATTAAAAAAAAACCATTCGTCGTAATCTCGAGTCGGCAAAACATGAAAGACCTCGCATCCGCGTTTTACGAGAGTTCGATGACCGACCGCGCGAGTCCTCGTCGTCGCTTCGCGATCCCATGCGAATTATAAATTACCCATCAACGAAATCATCAACCGTCCAGTTCTACTAATCATCACAATCCCACGTTACGTTCTAATCAACGAAATTTCGTGACTGATTAATGCAATCAATTCCGTTCTAATTCCATTAAGCGTCACGAATGAATGATAGCTCCCGAAATTCCTCCGAATTTCCGGTGGTGGGGGAAGATCTACCAAATTAAATTCGTTGTTTCTCGTAGTCGCCGCAAGTAGAGGGCGCCACCAGAACTAAAGTCACGCGGGCTCGATTAATAAACATAACCTTTAATTCCTGCAATACAATTATATATACAATTCTTCGCGCTTGAGCTCTATCAATTCCGCAATTCTTCTACGGTCCTTACGAATGTAATTAAAGGTTGTGTACATATGAAGATGGATTGAAGACATAAAGTGCGTGATTTGATATCGCTTTAAAGTGCCAAATCGTATCAATTCGTACACTGCGCTTAAACTATCAAAAAGAAATCGCCAATCTTCTTCCATCTCTCTTTTCCGTCACTTCAGTACCGGTGGCGACCTCTCCGTGGTGGCTACGAGAACCAAAGATTTTTAAAAATCCGTTCTCGCTAAATCTTCGCTGTTTCAAGACCCGTACGACAAAATCGTGATTTACAGCCGCGCGTGGACGTAACGGCTGCCGGTCTAAACGTTTGCCTCAGCATGGTTACAATGTCCATGCATATCGTTGCCTTCCATCTCGCTCTGATGCTGCCCCGTGCCCACATACACACCCGCATATACATCTCGTACATGTACACATAACATATCCGGGACCCCTTTCGCCATTCCGGCAAACTATGCGTACCACAAATGCAACAGCCATGCAGCAACGGCAGTTTCGCCAGCGAAGCGTTTCACGCATGCATGGAAATCATTAAAATAAAATGGCCGATAACAAATGACTGCTGCAGAACCCACGGGGGAGGCTATTGGACGGCGGAGATGATGGGAACGAGCGGCGAGGGGGGAGGATGTGGGGGGGGGGGGGGCAGAACAAGAGGGAGAGTCAAGAGCCATGTACGGTCGGCCATCTTGGTTCACGTGACCGTCATCCGGGCAACCACGAGCACGACACGCCCCTTTAATGATTTCTACCCCCCCCTCACCCCCCTGCCCCCCTCCGCCCTTCCTCCGGTAGGTCGTTCGAGACCCTCTACGTGCAAAATTTTGTCGAGCCTCCCTGTTTCACGTGCACCAGTGTGAGTACACACGTGCGAGTGTGAACTATGAGAGCGAGGCCTTGCGGCCAGGACCCTCGGACTTGGTATTGGTCGGCCCTCGCCCCCTTCTCCATCCCCTTCACCCTCGTCGGCACCCCCGCTGCCACCTCGGCCACCCCCTTCGAGCATACGCGCCGTGCAGTCATCATCAGTAGTCCCGGGCTCGAGAATTTAACGAACGAAAACATCCCCTTCTGCATCATCCCTTCGACCACCCTCCCCGAACCTCCCCCCCCCCCCCCCCCCCCCCCGACCCCCTTTGGGCAGACCATTCGCCCGTAACATAACTCAAACGAAAATTCATCGAAAATTTCGAACAGCCCGGAGGGTTTGAACGTTGCGTTGGAATTCGTTTAATTGGGAACCGTCGATGATTATCGATGATTTTTGAAACGGGAGAGAAATTTCGCGATGCGGGTGATTGGAATTTCGGGGGGAAAATGTTTCGGGTAATGGAGGAGATTCGGGGAGTTCGCGGAATGACGGAGGGAATGGAGGATGATGATTTTTTTTCGGGGGGTTGGAGGGGAATGGAAGTTGATGAGAGATCGGAGAATCTGCGAATCGTGCGAGATTCGAGAGAAATAGCGGGTTGGCTATCGAGTATTTCGATTTGTATGAATTAATGAGTATTAAATAATAATAATCAATTAATAACATTGATTAATTATGAAAAATATTGTAGGTAGCGTAGAATTATGAATAATATGAATTAAATTGGGAAATTAGTTTATCGGCCTTTTCGATGATTCGCAGAGCGGTCATTGCGGGGGTGGGGGTTGGAAAAATGGTCGAAGAGTGCATCGGAAAGGTCGTTGACCCGTCGGCGTAGAATCCGTTCGAAAATCATCAACGACTTTTCACCCTTCCTGACTAAAAGGTTCAGATTGTGACTAAAAGGTTTTGATTTTGCCTGCAACGTTTAGGGTCAACGGACTCTCGATGAATCGGGCTTCAGATGCGATCGAGAACTTCCCAAAGAACCGAAAAAAAATTAGTTTAGACACGTGTGGGCGAAGGGCCTGCATAAAAAAAATTCGACCGAAAAAAAAAAAATCAAAAAAAAAAGGAACAAGAAGAAGAGTTAAGTGGAAACGGTTGGTTCCCGATCGGGCATGAACGTGGGTGAAACGCCAACTCAGACACATGTTGCCCTTTCTTCCTCTCGTTCTTTTCCCAGTGCCCTTCCACCTGCCTCGACCCTATGCAACCTTTTTTTTGTATTATTATTATCGTATCGCGTTTTTTCGGCCTTCTTTGGTCCCTTTTTTTTGGCTTTTTTGTTTCTTCATTACGACATCCCTTTGGCGTATCGCCCCCACCCTTTCTCCTCCCCTCCTGGCCCTTGATTATCGTCCTTTGTATTGGAAACGTTGCATCCACACTCGATAACTCGTCGGGTTTTTGAAGCTAAGGGAGGATAACGCCGATGGCGACCCATACCGAGGGAGCGAGGTCATCGACCGCGCGGGGAGGGAAGGGCGGAGGAGGGAGGATTCGGCTCCTAACCCTTTCCCTTCACTGACGAACCTTCCTGTGGCACGACGCTATTGCATACCGCGTTCCCATGCAACCCGTTAACAGGATCTCGGATCCTTGAGGGCGATGAACCTTTTCACCTTCAAGGGTCATCCCTTCATGACTCGGAACTTTTTGTTTTTTTTTTTTTACGAATTTATTCGTTGTATCCGTTGCGATACGTTGGTTACTTTGTAATTGCTTCAATTGTTATTTTTTCCGTAGTTTTTTTGGTTGAAGGAGGGGGAAGGGCTGACTTCTGACCCTTTCCCTTTGATGAGGATTTTTGTTGTGGTGCAACGTTATTGCTTAGCGCGTTCCCATGCAACCCGTTAACGGGATTTCGGTTCTTCGGGCCGATGAACCTTCTCAATCCCAAGGGTCATCCCTTCATGACTCGGCCCTTTTTTTTTTTTTAATTTCGTCTTCGTATCCGTCATGATTTATTGGTTACTTTCTATCTGTGGCTCATGCTTTCTTTTACTCTTTGTTGGGGTCGTGATTTGTTTGCAGTGGCGCGAAGGGCGAAGGGCTCGCGTACGTGCATCCCTGATGGAATATAACACGTTTTTCATACGATTTGCATCGTTTAGTCATCGACTTTACAAATAAGAATTATAATTTTCACGTAAAAAATTATTTTTCATGGATTTTAAAATTGAGACGTATTTTGCACATAATTTTTGACTTTTTTCTTTTTTTTAATTTCGATTGGATGGTTTTTATTGAAATAATTTTCGTCCACTTCGGTCCACGTCGAAGCGATCGATCAAGTTTTCCGCGAAGCTGTCCGACCGGAAAGGAGAGGGCGAAGAGAGGGGGAGGGAAAAAGGGGGGGACGAATGCAATGGGCGGAAGTTCGATGACTGCCTGCAAAAGTAATTTCGCTTTCCCACCCTCTACTACAATTTTCCCCCACTAGTAAGCAACGAAAATTGGCAAAAAAACGTTTTTTCTTTTTCAAATACAATTTTTATTCTATGGTTGTTGACGTTTGACGAAAAAAATGAAGTCAAATCGTTAGCGTTTATAAAAACGTTGATGTAAATCGACAGTCATCAATTTTTGAGTGGCTCCAGAGCATTTTTCCGGGTTAAATTCATCCCTCGTAAGAAGGGTTGTAAAAAAAAACCGTCGAAAAGTTTGCGATAATGGACGCGAACGACGCAAAGTCTCGTAAAAAATCGTGTAACGATGATCCTCATCGTAAAAATGAAGAAAAAAAAAGGGGAATGAAAATAATAGTAACAACGATAAGCGAGTGATATTCAGTACTTTGGTCAGACCGTTTGATGGAGCCTCTTAAATAATATAACGTCGCGAAAATATGATTCACGAACGAATGAGCTCTCGTGGAAGTTATTTCTATAGTCTCTTCTTCGCAAATTAATGTCCATAAAAAATCTAGTCCACAACGAAGCAAGAGAGAGATAAAGAAATAAAGATAAAGGGTTGAAACCCATTCGGTGGAAGAATATAAAACAAACAAAAAATAGTATTTTGTATCGCCCCATTAAAACGATCGTCAAGATCGTTCCCTTAATTTTATCCCTCCCCGTCTCACATCCTCGT
>OZ020172.1:11588491-11695371 GCA_963971145.1 Sussaba pulchella
TGGGGATCGCTGACTGCGCTGCAGAGCTCTTCAAAATGGCTTCTCGCACGTTTTGCGAAATATTCGACCGCAAGATAATTCAAAACGCGGGGTTTTAAAAATATCCCGATCGACCCTTGAAAACAATAATCAAATACTACATTTTTGACCTCCATTCTGATGACAAACATATTGTTTTTCTAATTTTTATTCCAAGAAACTTCGTTTCTAGATAAAATTAATCAAAATAATCAATAAAACTCGAAAAAAAAATCGCGAAAACCTCAACACCGTGTGCTCACGTAATCTGTCGTAATTACAAGACAACCAAACCAAAACAAATAACCAAAATTATCTCGCAAATAAATCCTTCTCTCAAAATAAAATCATCGAACAAAATCAACCAACGAAAAAACTAAAAACACGTTCATAAATCCACAGAAATATATTTTTTCCGTGACGCAATTCGACGGGCCCCGGAAAATGTTCAATCCCAAGGGTTCGTCGGGGATGTGCGAGGAAACTGGCGCAAGGGGGGGGGGGGGGGGTAGAGGCGTCTGGAGCTTCGAGGCCGAAAGGGTTGAAACTAAGTCAGTACTGCTAAGTCTGAGTTGGTGTAGAAGCAAACGCAGTCTCTTAGAGGGTTGGCAAATGGGGGGATGAGAAGCAAGGGGGGGTAGAAGGGTTGTCTAAAGCTCGGGTAAAGATTGTAACCGTTGTAATACCGATGTTCTTGCGAACCATACAACGGCGATCTCCTCTTTAAGGGACCTTGACAAAGCAGCATCTTAAAGACGCTCGTTGATCTTTCACAACACTCAACCACCTGCGTCAAACTATTTTAAACACGATTTAATTGTAATTCCAAAACTGTGTGCACACGTACGATTTTTTATTATTCACATGGGTGAGCTTTAGGAATTTATGTGGGGATTTTAAATGCGTGTGTTGGCGGTTTTAACTTCAGAAGGGAGATAAAAGAGTAGAAAATATATTTTTCTGTTGCAGAATGAATTATATATTTTTAAAATATTCTTTTAGTTATTTCTAGGGTTGAAACTGACATTAGTTATTTTTATCTGTTAATGACTCAACTGAATATTTATTTCGTGGCATTGGATTTTGATTAAATTCAATTTTTTTGATTGTTCAGATTGGTCAGAAAATAAAGATGTTACGATAAATTTTTATTCTTTACTGAAACGAAATTTTGTAGTTTTAGAGGTAATTTAGAGGTTCAAATTACACTAAAAAATGGGTATAACACCGACTAAAGTGATTATTAAGCAGGAAGGTCCTCTAAGAATATTTCTAACATCGTTTATATTTGATTCAAAAGAAAATAGATTTTATTTTACGATCAACAGCGATAGCCTGGTTTTTATCAGCTTAAAAAAGGAAAGGATCATCCAAACACTCTTCGTTCCCTCTACAACCTCGTCTCAATCTGCGTCACACCTAACAGAACGACCTAGACCGTCCATAGCATAAAAAATGAATCATAATAATAAATAAATCAATTCAAAACAATAAAAAAAATGCCTACACTATTCTAGTCAATCCGGCAGCTGCTGCACGGATTAAAATTAAATATTCCAGCCAAGATTAACCCCCTAAGATAATAACCAATGAAAATAACGCTATCGCCGATAACGCATAGAAGATCTTAACATTTCTAGCTGTGTAATATTTCACGCTCACGAAACCAAAAAAAAAAAGAATTACTAAAATTATACAGTCGCGATAGAAAAGAGTAGAAGAGTAAATGACATATAATTTTGTTTGGCAAATCGCATCGAAAATTTGCGGTCGTGAAGCACGTGTGACTGAGAGTCGAAATCTGGGTGGAGTGTGTTTGTATGTGTGTGTGTGTGTAAGTGTGTGGGTGTGTGTGTAAATGTGTGCGTTGGTCAGCCTGAGAGCCGCGTGTTGAACCTCAAAATAAATTTGGCCCGTAGCCACGTTGATAAAGATCGTACGCGCCCTTGATCCCGAAACACCGATCGTTTCCTCAACGTTCAATTTCCATACTAATATCATTTTTTTTCTCCATCAAATTTTTTCTTATTTATTTATTTCAAACTTGAAATTTTTTATTTATTCTTTTTCCTACGATTTTTATTCCAATATCAATTTTTTTCCTTATTTATTTTTTAACGTACAATGATTAATTTTTTCCCGTTTAATTGTCATTCTGATACCATTTTTTTCTCTTCCAAATTTTTTCTTATTTATTTATTTTGAAGTTAGAATTTTTTATTTATTCTTATTCCGATATGAATTTTTTTCCTTAATTTATTTCTTAATCTACAGTTATTAATTTTTTCCCGTTAAATTATCATTCTAATACCATTTTTTTCTCCTTCAAATTCTTCCTTATTTATTTATTTTGAACTTATGATTTTTTATTTATTCTTATTCCTTCAATTTTCATTCTAATATCAATTTTATCCCTTATTTATTTTTTAGCCTACAATTATCAATTTTTTCCCGTTCAATTTCCATTCTAATATAATTTCTTTTGCTTCTACGTTTCTTCTTATTCCTTCCTTTCACCTACAATTATTTATTTTTCAATTTTCCTTTCAATTACAAATTTTGTCGATAATTTTTTTTTCTTACGATAAATTCGACGATCGAATCACGACAAGGCGTAGAATTGCAGTTTCGTTCGTTGCATTTTGCGGAGGCCCGCTGCAGTCTTTTATCTCCAATGACTGTCGCTGATAAGATAACGCGGACTCGAGAGCAGAGAGCTTCGAGAGAGATGGAAACAGGGAAGAGAAACGTCGGCGAAAAAGAGAACGACCGATTCGCAAACGTTAAAAAAAAAAATAGACGAAAAAATGAAAAAAAAAAATTATATATCCATATATAAGTGTGTGTACGTATATGTATATATATTATATGTATTCTCATGGCAACAATCTGGAGGACGAACAGCCGTCTGGGATTTACGGCGGTCTGCAAGTCTTAAGGTCGAACGTTCAGAGATATTTTCTATAAACTAATTTTCCGTTGTGTTCGTCAACGATTCTTTCGAAAATTTCGATTTCAAATATTTAAAAAAAAAACGGAAATCAATAATAATGTTAATAACAATAATCATGATAAAAATAATAAAAGTAATAAAGATTTTTTAGGTTCTTTAGATCGAGCAAAAAATTAACGATTTCCCGAAAAATTTATATTTTTCCTTAAACGAAATTTTCTAATGTTTTACTGCCTCAAAATTTGTCAGAATTGTGAAAAAAAAAATTGAAAAAAAAATATTTCGCACTTCAGAGGTTCAAATTCAACTGCAAACTGAATAATGAATTAACTAGAGCGGTGAAATAGACACCAAGAGATACCGAAAAGTCGGGAAAAAAATTAAGGAGGAAAAAAATCGTTCGTAAAAAATCGGTGTATTTTGCTAAAATGGTTATAACCGTAGGACTTCCGGTCTGCTGATATTCTCCATCCCATTAATCCACATATTCGTGTCCACGTTCATATAATATATATATATATAGACGTACGTAAATAGATTAAAAGGAGATGTAGAAAAAGAGAGAAAAGTGCTGGGTTAAAACCATCGACCGAGGTAACCCGGAAACCGGGCCATTAAGATTTAATTAACGCGAAGAACAAGCGCTCTCGCGTGTCGTCCCCGGTCACGAGTATCAGGTCTAAAAAACACACTCCCAAAAGAAGAAAAAAGAAACCAAAAAAAAAAAAATTAGCAACGTTCTTCGAGAATCTCATCACGAATTTTCGCGACTGTAAAAATAAAATTCCTTCCGAAATAATCTCCCCGTAGCCAAAGAATTTTCATCTAAAATGATGAACACTAATTTATTTCGTTCGTTATTTTTTCGTTTATAATTAATCAAAGTGGTTTAAATCGGTGGAAACACGAATTATTCGTTTATGACTATCGGTTACAACAGGAAATACGAAACGGACGATGAATATTTTATTTCACCCGCGATTATAAATCGATCTTCGTTCTATTCGTGTACATCGAGAATAATGGGAACGACCGGTGAACCAACGGGGAAACCCACGTTTAAGTGCAGAATAATTGAGGAACGAAAAAAAAAAAATAAAAGAAAAAAAGGAAGGAAATAAAAAAAAAAAAAATAGACACAAAAAATATATGTATTAAGGCTAATGAAACGACGAACGCCTTATGGTGGATTGGTGGAGGATGACCTAGTCATGGAGCACGTAACGTACCCGGTAGTTGGACACACAGTGGCTTTTATTCTAATTTCCCCATATTGCCTCCCCCCCTTCCCCTCCTTCGTCAGTGATGGCTTCGAGCGTACCCTCGATTTTTTGTTACTTCCGTGAGGGTTAATTTGAATGGGGTTCGCGCTCGAGCCACGTGGATGACCAATACGCCCACGGTTACGACTTTCTTTTATTACTTTTCGGCGGTTCTTTCTTGTTTCATCTTTTTTTTTTGCCCTACGTGCGTTTGATCGTTCGTCTTGATTTCTCGTGTGATGGATTGGCTTTGACCGGACGATGATTCATTTTACGAGGCAGAAATCGTCACTTTTTAAAAATAAAAAACAATTTTTTTAATTATTATTGTTATTATTATTATTATTACTTTTATTATCGCTATTATTATTATTTTTATTATTTTTATTATCATTATTATTATTATTATTATTATTATTCCAATTATATGAATCTGCTTAATTTGTCTTCTTTTTCTTTCTTCTTTCTTTGATAATCTTTTTTTGAGTCTCAAAATTATTCGGACACCCGGTATTAAAAAAATGTCTCAAACAAAAACTAGATCCGAGTAAAAATAATTTGATACGCTATTTTTTCCGGCATTGGAATAATTATTGTTACGGTAAAAATAACGTAAATAACGATTTTATATCAGAATTCATTTTTTTCGAGTTGAATAATAACTCAAACGATTGAAAATTGTTCCGAGAAAATTATTACTGTGTAGCAAATTTTTAAACAAACAATTTAAATAAATTCCGAAAGTCTCTCGAATTATTCAATCTTTCCCGCTCATCTTATCTTAAATTTTTAATCATTTTACCTCATCATTTATTTTTATGTTAATCGTTCCCATTTGACTCTTTTTTTCTTGATTCTTTATTCTATATTTTTTTCTCTCATTTGTATAAGAGTGCGCAGGTGGACAGATGACTTCCAGAGTGTCACCCGGAGTGTTTTCCACTTTGTTTAATCTTTAATACCGTAGTGCTCGCCATTTGCCCGACGAAAGGGCGTGAAACAAAAAAAAAAAGAAAGAAAACGAAAGAAAATAAACGAGAAGAAGGGGAAAAAATGCGAGTCCAGTCGCGAGGTTCGCCCGAGCGTTGGTCGTTAGCATTTTGCTTTGATTTTTCTCCTCCTCCACCCCCCCCCCCCTCCCGACAACGACGTTAACCGGTGGCTTAAGAAGCTACGACGAGGTTTTTCCGGCGACGTCTGAGCATTCCCGGCGTCGGGCATGAATTCTTAAAACCAAGCGAAATGAGGAAATTAAAATTGAAACGCCGAGTCTGAAATACAAGTGGCATGGAAAAACAGCCGAACGCTCGGGAAGGAGGTTAAAACGCTGAACCGTCCGTCGACCAAGAGTGGGGGAGGGTTGGAAGTTGTCATAAAAGAAATATGAAAACGAAAAAGAAAGAAAAAATCAATTAAAATCCATCGACTTTCCATCAAAACGTAATTTTTTTCTCCTCATTTACTCTCTTTACATCATCGAAATATAACAAGCGGGGGTGGGGGTGAAGGGTTGAATATTTTTCTGGGTATTATAAAAACAAACATACAAAAATTCATCGAATTTCCATCGAAACGTAATTTCTTTCTCCTCATATTTTATTTTCATCGTTGAAATATGACTAAGGGTTGGGGGGGGTTGAATATTTGTGAGATCTTAATTTTTATTCATGCACCGACGAAGTGGCAATTTTTCTCGGTATTAGGACGACGACATTTTCGCAACGTTTCCGCGGTGCGACGAGGGTAGGTGGAGGGGTTGGCAGAAGCGGGCAGGGGGGGTGGTTAAATGTCGGTACGGCTTTAAAATTGTCCGGTCAATTTCGCGAAGAATACGTGACGCCTTTTTCAAGTGTGCTACGAGCCACGGAAAATCGGGCAGTTAAAAGGGGTAAGAAGAATCGAGTGGTTAATAGAGGGTGAGGGGGTTGGTGAAACGGCAACCCTCGGCCCGATGATGATGCACACCTTGATCGAGCTTCCAAGGCTGTACAATCGTTATTTTTCTTCCATTCTCGTTCGAAACCTCGTTTCGAACCCTCTTTCTCATTCTTCTCACATTCTTCATGAATCTTCATTTACTTTTATCGTTATTACAAATTTCTGAATTATCTTCGTGTATACTAAAAATCTTTGTTCACTCAAATAACACTTTACAATTATAATGAATAAATCAATAATAATATTCTTAGTTATTAACATCAACGATTTATTATTTTTCTTATTATTATTATTATTATTATTATTATTATTATTATTATTATTATTATTATTATTATTATTATTATTATTATTATTATTATTATTATTATTATTATTATTATTATTATTATTATTATTATTATTATTATTATTATTATTATTATTAATATTATTATTATTATTATTATTATTATTATTATTATTATTATTATTATTATTATTATTATTATTATTATTATTATTATTATTATTATTATTATTATTATTTATTATTATTTTTTTAATATTATTATATTCCATCATTGCTTTTCAATTTTTATTTTAAAATATAATTTCAGGGAAGAAAAAAATTAATCTGCGAACTTGGAATAATAATGAAACTCGAGAAGATAACCCATAACAATAATAATAATGATCTCATATTTACGGTAATTAATATTCATTCCAAATCCGATATCCATCAATATAAATATTACAAAAATATCTATAAATTGTAAATAAAATGATAGCAGCAGTTCGTGAAAATATTTCAAAATTTGACGTAACCAAAACTGATTTAACGTCAACGATGAAAACCGATTAAACAGCAATAGGGTGGTTGCTCGGTGCGCCCTGCGTCCACGCCCATCGCCACCGCCCTTCATTAGGTTTTGGTCGGGAAATCGAATTTTAGCGTACGAAGGGATAATCTTTGGTAGCCCCTGGCGAACAGAGATACGCCTGTAGTACGCGGAATAGAGTTAGAAACGCGTTGCATGGAATTAATCCACCCCTCCCCCGCCCCTCCCTTTGCCCCATCGACCCCGCGCGCATGCATTTAACATAGCGGGTTTCTACCCACGCTCGTGCATTTTCGAGCCAGAGGCAATTGACAGATTTACCAATGACGCGTGAGCGATGCGACTATTTGTTTCTAAAAAGTTTCTAGAATTTTGGTCACTCGAGGTCTGGCAAAAAAATGGAAAAAGATGAACCGGAGGAAATTAATTGGGAATTGAAATAATTCTAACGTACGACACTGATGACAAAATATCGTTTCAATTACTTCTGGATGAGAATATAGATGGAATTTCGATAGGATTAAAATATATTGGAGCTAACGTTTGACTATTTGCAGAGAGAAATTAAAAAGCCGGTAGAATAGTTGAAATATTATTTTTTGGATCAATAATAATAATAATATTATTAATAATTATCATAATTAAGTTGCTAAATGCATTTAAAAATGGATTTAAGCTTGTATCATAACTTATCGCAGCTAAAATGGATCTAAGAAACCAAAACGACAATCATATAGTATAAAATTTGTATAGTTTCGATATTTCTAACCTCAAAAATTACATCCAAAACATAACCCCAAAGAAATTTAATCGCACCATCTCATTTTCTCCTCCCCATCCTTAAAAATCAAATCTATCAATCAATCCCGGAATCTCCGCGCATCCCATCAAAACAAAAAAAAAAGCAAACATCAGAGTCAGATAACGATCTATCGAAAAAAAAAAAAAAAAAAAAAAACGGAAAAGGATAAAAATTCAAAATGTATGACAAGCGCTCGAAGCGATAACCTTCGTTCTCGCGTCCTCGTTCATCGAACGCGGAATTTCCGCGTCTATCAACGGGGAAGGGGGGAGGAGTTTGTGTGAACGCATGTGCGTCGACGTTCGACCATAAACGCGGGATGTGCAGCAGAGGATGCTGGAGTTGTTCGCCCCGGTCGAGCGGCCGCGCCGGACCCGTAACTTCGCTTCCATTATTGAGCGAACGGGGGCCGATTGAAAAAATTCCCGCGCTTTTTTTCCCGCCATTCGACTCGCGGGTGGGGCAACGGGCGCGTCGATTGGCCGAGCGGTGCAACGGCCGCGGCGCTCGCTTCCCCCTCTCCAGCCGCTCACGCGGACGCCCGAAGCGCGAGGCGCGATCGCAGCGCCAACTATTCCCCAATAACTTATTTGTCCACACTCGGCTTCCCACCCGGCAGCTATTGACCGGCTATCGATATATTCTCGTTGCCGGTACGGCGTGAACGCCTCGATGATGTTGCAATCTCGCTCTCCCGGGTAACATCGAAATCGTTAAACCGTCGCAAAAGCTTTTTGCCCCTCCTTCTTCCAACCCCCTCGGCTCCGAAAACCCATCGAGATAACAATTCGAACCGATTCGAACACATTCGCGTCAACCCCCGAAATTCCAATGAAATAAATTATGCTCTGAACGTACTCGAATGATTTAATGTTAATCGTTGAGAGAGAAATTCTCGCGTATTTCACGAATTTGTACGATTTTTGGGTGGTGATTTTCATCGAATTTTGAGAAAGCGATTTTTTTGGGGTTTTTTGGGGAATGATTGTAGGGAAAATTTGAATTTGGGGTGGAAATTCTTCGGCAATTGGTCGTACGATTTTTGATTCGTCATTTTCATCGAAATTTGAGAGTCTGCTATTTTTTTCAGAGTTTTTTGGGGATCGATTGTAGGGGAAATTTGAATTTGGGATGGAAATTCTTCGACCATTGGTCGACGTGGAATTTGTTGAACCCCGGTCCGAACGTTTTCGTCCTCCCCCTCTCCGCGCCTTTCTTCTCTCCCCCTCCCTTTGCCCGTTCATCCCTGGCGTGCACACGCAGGGGTTCGGTCATCGATTTTCAACCCTTTGTCTCATTTCGAACTACCGTCGATGCGATTTTGCAAACTCCCGATTTAACTCGCGAATTCGTACGAATTTTCCAAATATTTTCTCGCGAACGAATGAAACGATGGGTTCGGAGATTTATCGGTATTGAGAGGATTTTAGAGAACAAGAGATTATTTTCATCTGATTTTCATGCTAGTCGGTGGAATCATTCATTTGTTTACAGTTAATGAACAAAATACGTATAAAAAGAAAATAAAATCCAGCAGAACGAAAAAAAAAAAAAAAATTGCTCAGGGAACGGATTTTTCGATATCAAATGCTTTCGAAGGAATCGAACGAAATGAAACATAATTTTTTTTTATCTCCCATTATTTTTAAAACTGGACAATCGTCTCGAGATTCATGCAAATATTTTCTCCTCATAATTTTGCAACATCGATTTAATTTTCATCGCACTAAAATTCGAAAAAACAAAAAAAAAATTAATCGATCAATAAATATTTTACAAATAAATAAAACTCGACGATCTGTCATCGATCGAATGAAATTACACAAATTCTGCACAATTTATCCAAGGAAAAAAGCGATTACGACGTAACTCCGAAAATTAAACAACAAAAAAAATTAATTCAATCTCAAAGAAATAAAAAAAAATAATATATTTAAAATAAAATTAAAAAATACTGCGTAGTGAGAGGCTATTTTGGAATTCACTCACCCTCCGTTGCCGAGCATCGTGCGGCTGCGTTTGTAATGAAAACCCGTTATAACGCAACCATAAAGGATAATTACCTACGTGTACATTTAGTTATTAATTAATTGTGTCCATGTAAATTGTAATTGGGCGCATTAATTCGTGAAAACGGAAATTCGTGAAATTCGAGAGGCTTGCATGAGTCACGAGTTGTGTTACGAACGTCGTATCGTGAAATCGTAAATTGATGCAACATTCGAACGAATTATTTGGGCATCGCGAGTGAAAAACCCATCGAGAGGCATCGAACGCAGAGAGCTGAATATTCTCTTTTTCAAACCCGCTATAACATTTTTGCCTCGTTTGATTGACGCAAGATTAAAAAAAAGGATAAATCAAAGGAACAAGAAAAAATAGAGCCGTTACATCTCCATTATTCATGAATATTCACAAAAATGCGCCTTTGAAAGAGCACAAAAAAACAAAAAAAATCAAGAAAAGAAAATATTTGTTCATTTATTGTCCTCAAATTTTTTAAACTTAATCAGATTTCGGTCAAATTAAAATTCGTTCAATTTTCACCTTTTTTTTTTTGTTTTTTTGCATCATTCATTCAACAAAAATGGCGAAGAAAAATTAAAAAAAATAATACAACAAAATCGGTTTGCATGCATCGATTTTTTTCGCCCGTCTAACCTAACCACGATTCCGTTTATTGACCAAGAACTAAACTCATAAAACCCTCTGATTCTCCTTCCTCAACCTCACAAGCCCCCGAAAAAAAAATATCGTCCTTCGCACCGCGCATTTATTTACTCATTCCAATTTTTTTTCAATTTTCGTCCCGCTAAAAAACTCCGCTAAAAAATCGAAATCTTCAAAATGCATCAGCGAAAAATCCGAATCCCCAAATTTAGAAAAAAGACTGAATAAAATGCCTCTTCCGGTTTTCTCGGCTCGCGTCGTCACCGCCCGCAAAACATTCGGCTCGCGCGCGTCCTCGTTTCCGGTCCGTCATGGTCGTGTTTCGAACTTTGCCGCGCCGTGTCAAGGTCGTTTGCCAGAAGGTTATTTTAAACTTTGCCGGCCATTTGCCACCTTCACGCTCGCACCAAAACCCCGAAGAACGTTCATGCGTGCACGGCGTCGCGATTTTCCTCGCAAAAGCTTCGTTAATGTCCGTCAACGCGAAGAAAAAAGTTCCGTCCCGATATTACGACGACGTTGGTTTGAGGCGGAAAACATATATACAGCCTCTACAGTGCCACGAAACACGTAGTCGTTCGTTCCGCGCCTATGAGCAGCATAAAGGGTTGCTTTATTAATGTAAGAGGGTGGCTACGAACCAGTACAACATTTATTTCGGAACGTTCGCAAAGGGGTGGGTTTTTTTTATTTTTTATTCTTTCTTCTTTTTTTTTTTTTGGGACCGAGCGAAATCAATGCCACTGGCCTCTCAATGGAACAGACTGCGGGATCGGCAAGCGAAAAAAAAAATATATACATCAAGGCATGATCTCAGATCTGAGTATCGGCAATCTGAATTTTAAATTAGAGAGAAAGAAAGGGGATGAAAAAAGAAAAAAAGATTTGAATGATACAACCCTTGTTTCTGGACAAGGGATCGATTAAATAACTGAAATACCTACGATGTTTTGATTTTCCCTCGCTCGCTACGAAAACTTTAACCCCGCCCTATCCTCCGATCTCTTTATACCGAAGGCCTTTCTATTTTGTTTTTTTTTTCTCATGTTGTTTTTTTTTTTTTAATTCACGTCGGACACTCGAGGCTGCCGAAGGTTCGAAGGGGATCCGGCGAAAGTAGTATCTTAATTCGGTCCAACGAGATTTTTTTTTTTTTTTTACGAAGGCGAGGGCCGAAAATCCCCGGCCGAGGGGGTTCGGGGGTGGGGGTTGGGGTTGGGATACGGGGGTAGGTTCCGTGGCCGGTCGGGCAAGGAGTCGGATGGTCCGAGCTCAGGCTAATACCTTCCGAGTGACTACCTTCGTTCCCCCGAGCCCCTAATGAAATTCTTTCTGCTTTCGCGCAGTACAAACTCCAACCCCTTACTTTTTTTTCAACCCCTGCAATCCCCCCCCGTTTACGCTCTTTTCCCTTTTCGGGTTCGCGTTTTTTTCGCACATTTGTTCAGACGGCGAATAAATTGAGGATACGAGCAATAAAAATTAAGAGATAATGGCGGATTTTTCATTGATGATTCATAAGGGATGACTTACCCGTGTGCAGCCTGGTGTGTTGCTGAACGTGACTGAGCTGCTTAAACCTTCGATCGCAGTAGCTGCACTTGTAAGGTTTCTCGCCGGTGTGCACCCTTATGTGTTGAACTAGTTGATGATTGCTGGAGAACGATTTTAGACATTGTTGACACTGATGGGGTTTGACCTCGTTGCCGGGCATCATTCCGGGTCCAACGCCGACTCCGAGTCCGGCCAAACCTCCGCCACCCGGTCGGCCACCGAGACCACCCGCTCCCAAATCACGGGCGTGCATCGCGCTCTGCATCGCGCTCACGCTTTTGTGCATGAATATCTGCGAGAAGAACTGCCGGGGTTAGTTGGTACGCTGAACTCTTCGCCGAGCAATGGGGGATGAAAGATTCGCCGGACAATCAACGTCGTTGTTTTTTAACGATATTTATAGGGGGTGGATTTTTTTTTTCTTTCTTTTGGGTTTGAAGCGAGAGAGAAAATTGAAGGGTTCGAGGGTGGGAGGTTTGTGATTTTTTGGGGGGGTTTGGGGGGGGGGGGGGGGGTGGCGTTGTGTCCTGCGAACTTGCATCCCTGGATAAGTGGACACGGGTTAGAATGGTTCGATCGGTTGCTTTTTTTTTGTTTAGAAAATATGTATGTATGTATTTTTTAAATATTTTTCGTGTAGTTATTGGTGATTTTGTTTGGTTTTCAGAGGTCTGGAATTCTCGCTGGCTCATTGGAATGATAATTGTTGCTTTTTTATTTTTTGGATCACTTTAGAGATTATTTGAGTTTGAAAAGAGGAGGTTTATTCGTTATAAATGTGCTGAAAATCAATTTTTCTTTAAAGGCGCTGATTTATTCTAGACGAATGAAAAGTCCCGCATCATCCATTCGTGAATTCTTCTTCGGTGAAAAAATTATTGGCAAGATTGGTAGAAATGATTCAAGATTGTTGTTAACGATTGATCAGATTTTACTTTCTCTCGATTATCACACGAGATATTGAATCGATTGAAAAAAAAATCATTTCTAATTTTTAAATGTTTCCAAAGCTATGCTTGCGACACGCAATAAAAGTTATTCGACCTTGACAAATTAGCATGTATCCAAAGAGGGAGATACTTTCGTATTTTTCGTAAAGAATATAATTTTCAAATATATATATAATTTCTATCGAATGTACAAATCAAAAGCTACATTCTGGAATTTTTTTCGACTGTGTCCTACAGACACAAGGTTAAGGTTTCGGTCAGTTTGACCGAAAGGGGCTCTTAAGGGCTCTTCAACTCCTCCAAAACCCTAAAAACAAAACCCTACCCAATGAAATGAGGTGCTTAATTAATTCCACAGAACTTCATGTTCCAAAAAAACGCAATATTCTATCCGTAATCCAGTTCTAAAACTAAAATTTCCTTCATCCACTGCTTCGACCGACTTCTTAAAATTACGTAAACCCTTCCAACTCCCCTCAAAATTCCCACTACCCTTGCTAGCCACGCTCGCGACTGTCCACGCCTCGGATAAAGACACAAGCCAGCGATGAGAGCGAAAAAAAAAACAAAGATAAAAAATAAACGAATGAAGATAAAAAATAAAAAAAAACGATGAGAGGAAACGTTTATTCGGGCGGCTCAAGAGAACAGGTGTTTCCGTAACGCTTCGGGCCCTTGCCGCCTGCCTGGTGCTCCCGTCGTCCGTGAATCCAGCGTAGGTGGAGTGGGCGAAACGTACGAAAAGGGTTGAAACGTTCCCGGAGGATGCGGACCGTGATAAAACCGAGCGTGGGTCAGAAGAAAGGGATAAAAAAAGAACGAAACTCGTCCAGGACGGAAGGGTGGGGTGGCGAAAGAGGTGGCAAGAGCTGGTCGGGGATTTGGGCGAGTCGTATCGGACGCGAGGAAGCGGAGAGTCCGTGAAGAAAGCGGAAGGAGTCGTTGGAATTCAAGAAAAAATAATTACGTGGGAGGAAGAGTGGGGGAGAGACAAGCTGGAGAATTTTATTAAAATATGTTAAAACTGTAATTAAAATCGAAAAATTTCGGCTCGAGCGCGAGAACGTTTCTGCAAAGCCAAAAGTTTTAAGAATCTTAAGGGTTTGCTTGGCTCAGTGGGCAAAACGAGGAAATCGCGAGAGCGAGGAGTGGGCGAGGATGGGAGAAAGAAGCGCAGAGGGGGTGAAGAAAAGTCGGAAACGCCGACTGGACTCTCGACGGACCGGAAGCTCGGCCCGGAGAAGGGCGCGTGGAATTGTAAGGGTGAACTGAAATTGTCACCGAGAGATTCTCAAGTTTCTACTCTGAGAAAATTTTACTCCTTCTTCTCAACATCTTTCGTTCTCTTTTCCACCTCGAAGCATTCTCATTCGCTCTTTTTGTCTTTGGGGGTTGTTTTTTCTTTGCTTCTTTTTTTTTTAAAGTTTATTTTACCCTTTCTTGGGGTTGGGGAGGAATATGACGATCGAGCGCTGTGGCATTTCTCGCTCTTAATCCTCGTGAGATCGACGTGTCTGGGCGAGAAATGAGAGGAGCTTCTTCGATCCTCTTTCGCGTAGCTTTTTTTGCTTCTCGCAATTTCTTCGTCTTATTTTTAATCATCCGCGACAGTTGGATCGACATTATTGAAAGACATTATTGATGTGGAGAAAAAAGGAGGGAAGAAAATTGTTCCTTGTTTTATAAACTTGGCGAAATGGTTTTTTTGTGGACATTCGTGATTTGTGAAAATTTGTTAATTGAATTTTGGATTTTCTTCGAAATTATTGACTTATCACAAATTTCTGGATTGGATCGAATAATAACTGATGCTATTTTTCCAATAACTCACATTGAAATAAGAAATATCTGGCTTCAAAATTATATATTTTAAATTTTCTGCCACGACAAAAATATATTTTCCGATAAATTTTCAATTTTATTCCCTCTTCGAATGGTCGAGATTAATTGAAACGCGAGTCAATATCTCAGGTTCGAACGGTGACGTAAATTTCTAACGAGCCCACCTGGTCCCAGTCCCAACCGTCTCGAGTGCTACTCAAACAGATCATCCGGAACCTTCTTTTACGCCCCCCCTCCCCCCCGCTGCACCCGCGACACCGTTCGACCAGAATTTTTCGTCGCGAATCTCGAAAAGCCCTCGCTTCCTCATTCCCGACCCAGCACCGTCCCCATTAATCATATTTTTATCTGAACGCAGACGGAAAATTGCCGAGCGTTTTCCCCGCGGTCTTTCCAGACGCTTTTTCGGTCTCCTTTCCGCCGTTCCGGTATCCCGCCAAGGAGTTTGGGGGGGGGGGGGGGGGGGGCAGAGGCTAGCGCGAAAGGGTTGAATCTTTTGTTTCTGATTTATCGTTGTCTAGAACCCAAAAAAAAAAAAAAAAAAAAACATCCAGAAACCCGACAGAAACGTGTTGAGACTCCTTAATGTCCTCGAACAGTGGTAAGGAGAAATTAAGAAGTGTGTATCACCCCCCAACGGTCGGAAATATATATTTTTTCCTCCCATTAATATTCCTTCCCGTCGTGCGTCTTATTTTTTCTTCAAATTCTTTTTTCGCCGTTTATTTATCGTGAATAATTCACTCGTGATCGAAAGATGGGATCGAGAAAGCATTGGGCTACTTAACGCACTCGACGTTGAATACAAAGCAAAGGTGCCCCCTCACCTGCTTGCCATATGCCCGTGCCCCGAGACTCGGCGACTAGCCGGCCGGCGAAGCAACCAGGCAGAAGCGCCAACAGCCCAGCAGCAGTACCAGCAGCGGCTCGTGAAACACGCGTACACGTACATATTGTACGAAGTGAATGTGTACGCGTGACACACAATCCACCCACGCTGTGGGCCGGCTAGCTCGCATATGTTGGACGTGGTACAAACGCGGATGACTCGGTGCGCCCGGAAAGGCGAGGTACGTATAGTCGCCCCGCAATGTCGATGGGAAAGAACGGTTGTACGAAGGGTCAAGATTGTAAGAGGAAGGATACTGTCGAGGCATAAAGAAAAAGGGTTGAGGCGCAGGGCGAGAAAGAAGGAGGAAGATAGAGGGAGAGAGCGCAAGACAAAAACCTGCCAAAGGCGAGAAAGATAGAGAGAGAGTGAGAGAGAGCGGGAGGCAAAAACCTGCCAAGGGCGAGGGTGGCGAGCATGAGGAACAAGAGGCCGCTGCTGCGAGGACGGTATGTAATTGACGGCTTTAATCCGACCGGATCGTTCGACCGGGATCTTCAACGCAACGCGTATTTCACGGGGTATCTCAAACGTCTTCCGGCTGCAACTGGGGTAAGGTACACCCACGCTTGTAAAACGACGTCAGCGGGTGTACGCGTAACCGTCGAAAGACCTGCTGTTGTGTCCAGGACCCGACCGAGAGAGAATAAGACCCGGAGGTAAGTCGCAACAGTCTCGATTACTCGATTACCGGTCGCTAGGTACACTCTGGGGTATAATTTGGGGGATTTGGGTTTTACGTTTTTGATCGTAACTTTAGTTTCGCTTGAGATTAAGTGATGGGAGTCAAGGTTTGTGTTATTCAGGTGATAATGGATGAAATAAAAATGGCGGAGGCGGGTTTAATAGACCAAGGTCAAAAGTAGCCATCAGTGGTCCCCTTTTATAGGGTCAGGATTAGGATTTTGGCGGTGGAAGCATTTTTGCGTGGATTATCGACGAGCACACGGGTCACGTGGTTCCTAAGGTCAAAGTACGATACGGTGGTGAGCCTTAGCTTGTGCTTGACCTCGATAAACCATGCGAAATCGCGTATAGCCTTGATGGGAGAGTGACAGAGCGACGAATCTCGGAGAGTTACCTGAGTGGGCAAACGGTGAGGATGCTGGTAGAAAGAATGACCGTACGACGGATGGGTCGCGTGATCGTGAGCGTAAGGACCGTTCGGACGAGTGTGACATTGATGCTGCACCTGGGGACCCTGAGGAAGGCTCGTTGGGGGTGGCGACCATCGAGCCTCCATGCCCGCAACGTTACCCTCAGTTCCGTACATCGTCCAAGATCTTCTTTCACACGATCTGGTCGGAAAAATCACGCGCACCGATCTCTTCAACGCACACACAAGTACGATCTTCTCTTCACTCGTCCATCACGCTGCACTTATTTCCAGATAATATTCGAACCCGGGTTTTCCAAACGTTTGTGGGGATAAAACAACGTTGGACCGATTGGCCGGAGTGAGCTCTCGGCCCGATAACGTAGCGCAATGATACAACGAGTTCATTACGCAATCACCCGAGAAGCACAAAGTCCTCGATTTTCCGAAACGGCGATAGATCGCCGAGGGCGGAACCGTGCGGAATCGTCGGGCGAAGAATTGAAATTCCCAACTGAGGAAGATCTGTCGACGTCTGAATTGGTTTTATCCTTTCAGCAGACGATTCTTTTTGCGACAATTGATCACTGGATCACGATTTGCGTGAAAATTGCTAACGAATGAAACTCTTCGACGACTCAAAAACCCGAACACTTCCACATTGCTTCGCGTTATTCGTGAAACGATGAAAAAACCGTAGGCCAGGAAATCGCTTATGGGCGCGTGTTCGCATCGCCGTGCGCCAACGAGCGGCTCGGCTGACTAAAAGAGGGGGACGATGCGAGAATTTCTTCGGCGTCGCGTACAGAACTCCCGGAACGCGGGAGGGCGAGAATTAAAACAAACAATTAATAAATAAATAAATGAAAAATCGTGGGGAAAAAAACGGGGGCACGAGGGTGCGGGCGGTTGATAGTGCAGAGAGCAACGGGCTGTGAAACACAACGACGATGACGACGTCGTATGGTCGAGCGGTGGTGGTTCGGTCTCGAACTGGTGTCTCCGATAAGAACTCGAGGGGGGGGAGTTTTTTTTAAAAAATCGGCACTCCGCGCGTCGAGATATCGATTGAAATGACGGAGAAACGAGATTCATCGGGGCTTTTCGGGCCAATGGCGATCGTCGTGCGTGCGGAATCGACCAATGCGAGGACATTAGACCTCTAAAACGTTTTTTTCGCGGTCTATCTATGCTCGAGTTCCCGCGATGCTTAGCCGCATCTCCCCCTCTCCACCCTTGTGCGTTTTTTTTCTTACTCTGGGGAGGCGCGCGGGCGGGGGCGAGAGGCTGCTATCTCTTGGTTTCTTCGTCCCTCGCGCTTTGGCGCTCGGACATCGTCTCGCTCTTGGGGCGATCGTCGCGCTGCCGACTTAGTTGCATAGAAGTTCCGCTATTCGGGGAGGTATCTGGGCTATCTCGTTGAGCAGCCTGACGCCTGGTTCGAACGGACAAACTAAGACGACGGGGGAGAAGGGCGGGGTGGGGGGGAAGTTATTCTGAATTTTTCCATGCGTCTATGTGTCGTGAATCGACGTTTTATCGCCAAGAAGTCACACTCGGACTGGTTTGGCCGGTGAATGTGTCTCAATGATCGTCGAGGTCTCGTGTTTTAGACTTCGACCAGACGATGTGGATCGAACGGGGCGATTTGGGCAGGATCGCGAAGGTGGCTGAGCCTGAGAAGGATAATTCTCTGACTCGGCCAGAGATGAACGCAGGACGAATCCGTAATTGCCAGGTCGTGATAAGTTCGAGAAAATAATTTGGAAGGAAGTTGACAGTTGATTAATTGATCTTTGGAATTGCATAATTCATATATAGGTCATGGAGTCAATTAAGGTCTTACTGGAAGGACCGTCGGCCGAAAAGTTAGTCTAAAATGGGTCAATTGTGGATCTACGAGTCTAACTCATGTATTATTATTCTGTCAAGAACTGTCATCCCTCAAATTGTCAAGATTTACAGCGATTTTTTCATATCCATACAGTAAGCCGGAAACCAGATAAGTAATCCTTTTCTGATTTTTTTTCAGCTCGATTTGCGCCTTTGAAACCAAAAATATTTTGTATTCGAAAGATTTGCAGGACGTCTAATAACTGTAATATTTTCGTTCGTCTGGAAATGATTCAATATAAAATCCTAGGCTTTGAAGCTTCAAGCCAATAAAGCCAGGCAGAGGAATGTACTTTAAAGATTCCAATAGCCCTTTCTCAATATTTTTTGTTGGACGAAGGTTGATTAATTTCAAGGGCGCTTGACCGATATCGATCGACTCTCCAAAATGAGCATAAATATATCTTTTTTCAAATATATTTGACTGCTCGTTTCAGCCGAACGCACCGCCAGAGTCTTCTCATTCACATTCAATCGATTACGACTATCGTCCGGTAAAGAAGCAGAAAACCAACTCGATTGAAAACAACAATAACGATAACATCACCGGATCAAGGAAAAAAGTTCACGTTTGCATCGACCGAACCAATTCGATCCGGTTTTCCACGTTCGTCCCAGACGCCATCTTTTTTACGATTTTCATTTTATTATCATTTTTCCCCCGGAAATCGTAGACACGGGCGCGTCGAGGCACTCCACCGCGGCATTGATAAGAGCCCGGAGTGTCCATAAACGGAATCTCGAGTACGATCGAGGAAGAAGTAGTAAAAAAAAATGGGTGGAGTCTGCCGCGGTTGAGGGGAGGAGGGGGAGAGGTCGAGGGGATGTAAAGACGTTTTCCTGTAGAACTACGAATCTAGCATGGCCGGCGGTTTTTCTTATCGGTGACGTCGGAAATGTGAGATAAGGAAGAGCGAGGTACAATCAGGGGTATCCGTGACTCCGCGCTGTATCGGAATGTCACGTGGTCACCTCGGGGATTTTTATTTTCAACACTGAATAGGCGAAACCAATTTCTTACCGATGGCAAAAAGAAATTTGTCAAGAGATGGCGTTATTAATACATTTGTCGATGAAGACTGATGACATCTATGGTGTTTCGAAGGGAAAACATAAGTCATCGCAACCCAGTTTCTCATCAATTGTCATTGTACAAAAAACATCGTTTTTAAAACTTTGAAAAAGTCGAGCTTTGTACCGGAAAAAGACATTTTGCGGGACAGTTTAATGATCTTCTTTTATTTGAAGAAAAGGGCTGCTGAAAGTTATCGATTGTTGGCTGAAGATTATAGTGAGAATCCTTTAACCCAAAAAACTTGTGAACGATGGTTCGAACGCTTTAAAAGTGGTGATTTTGATGTAAGAGAAAAGAAGCGTCCAGGTGAGCCGAAAAAGTTTGAAGGTGCAGATTTCCGAGCATTGTTGGACGAAGACACGACTCAAACGTTGAAAACAATTGGCAGCAGCATTAAATGTTGCCCAATCCACCATTTACGAACGTCTACACGTTCTGAGACACAATAAAGTCATTTTTCAACATGACAATGCTCGGCCACACGTTGCAAAACGTGTGAAAAACTATTTGGAAAATATTAAACGGGACGACCTACCCCAACCCGCCGTATTCACCGGACTTGGCCCCTTCGGACTACCACAAATTTCGATCAATGAAGCGCGAACTTTCGGAACAATACTTACATTCTTACGAAGAAGTGAAAATTTGGCTTGACGAATGGTTGACCTCAAAAAACGAACAGTTCTTTTGGCACGGAATCCATTCTTCGACAGAAAGATGAGAAAAAGCCATCGCTAATGACAGCCAATACTTCGATTAATGAGACAATTCATTTTCTTCTGAAAATAAATGCTCAAATTCTGCGGGAAAAAAACAATTATCAGCGTACGAATGTAATTGGCTTCCACGAAACAGGCTCTCGATGAAACGAGTGACCGCGATTAGCATGTTTGTTGAATTCTCGCCAAGATCTATAAAAATGCACGTCGAAGGCGAAGCCCCGAAGGGGTTGCGCGGGGCTCGACGGTCCTCGAGGGGTTGCCTCGCGAGAGCGGAGGGGTTGAAAAGGCAACCGCGGTAACGCGCGGCACCGGAGCCGGGCAATAAAAGAAGAATCCTGGAGATCTGGCAGTCGGGTAAAATAAGCGAATAACGAAAGAAGCAAATAAGAGTCGTTCGTTTTCTGGCTGCTGTTCGGGCGAGCGTCGTTTAGTGCCTCGGCGACGTGCTCGGACGAGGTCCGGATCGCGAAAGCCCCGGAAAGATCGGCCGGAGCGACGAGGACCGAACCAGGGTCGAAGAAAGAAGAAAGAACGAAGAGAGAGAGAGAGAGGAAAAAAAAGAGTCAGAATGTACGGAGAGAAAGAGAGAGAGTGCTTGATGGGAGCAATGAGCGAGAAGAAGCCGGTCGAGCGGGTGGAAGTGCACGAAGGGGATCCGAAGAGTCGAGCCGCGAACGGGGGCGTGAGGAAAGGGGAGACGAGGAGGCAGGAGCAGGCCGACGCCGGCCACAACCGACGCCGCCGACGAAGCGAGAAGAGAGAAAAATAAAACGTCCGACAGGCCTTGGCTGCTGCATTCGTCGGGGCCGCGTTGCCAAGTCTCATTTGTTTATCCGCGAGACGGGAGATGAAGATTTTCCATGAGAAATCCAACGAGCGCGTGGCGAGATCGCCCGAAAACGCCAACGCTGGCGTAAAGGCGGATTTGTTTTTTTGTTTTTTTTTTGTTCGATTTATTGGAAATCTTGAGGTTCGAAGGTGTTGCATAGTCAATTTCTTGTCTCGTTTGGGTGTTGGGAGATGGATTTTTCCGTGATTGAAGGTGGAGGAAGATTCTTTGTGCCATAGGTCAGCATTGATTGAAATACCGGCGATCGTTTAAAAACGCCAACCCTGAGGAGAAACCGTTTTTCTTGCATTGATTTCAAATCTGACGTTTTGATGGTGTTGGATATGCAATTTCTCGATTCGTTTGGATTCTGGGAGTTAAATTTTTCCACGATTGAAGTTGTAGGAAGATTCTTTGTGCCTTGGATCGGTATTGATTGAAATAGTTACGTTTAGGGATCAATCTCGCCATCAAAACTCCGGAGAGGATGAAGCTCCGTCGACGAGTCGTTGAATGTAATTTTTTTGGGTAGTTTTGAAGTCAAAGACATAAGAATTTGGGGTACCGAACCGGAGAAACGTATGAAAGTCCGTTTTTATATCACATTTGGATTAATGCTCATTTTTTTTCTCCTGGTCTCACATCAAGAATTGGGCATTGCTGATTTATTCAAAAAATCCTGAACTGAAATAATGAACAACCTCCCCCGCCTCCACCAGTCCTAAAAACATCCAAATTCCCATGTAAATGATTTGACAAAACGTTGCTGCAATTCCAATTCCCCTAACTAACGGGAATCGCCGATAAATCAGCGAATCAACGAACTCCAGCGTCACAATTGGCATTACAATGAAATAAACCCATCGAGCTCATGCTTCTTTCTTCCCAGCGCTTAGTCCGGGCGCAAGAAATCAAGAAACACTCGTGACAGGGGGGAAGAAGGGGAGGAAGAAAAGGCAGAGAAGAAAGACGAAGAGTCTCGCCTTTCCTCACAACTCGTTCGATGACTCATGGTTTGCATCTCCCCATATAAACACCTCACATGCGTTAAATATTCCGAACAACAATCGCGACAGCTGTCATCAAAATACCCGAGATTGAATTCAAAACAAATCGTCCATCGTCTTTGCGGAGAGTTTTTATCAACCCTCGGACCCAGCAACGTCGTGCTAATGCATTCCACTGGTTCAAGGGGGAAGAAAAAGGTTCGAACGATGACCGAGATGCGAATGTGTTGTGAAATATACTATCAGGAGTTAATCTGGGTTGGGGGTTGCTTGGGGTTAGCCCATCGCTAATCAGGAATCTCTCGTGACTTCCAAACATTAAACGAGTTTGAATCTTCGAAGCAAGGTTTCGCGTCAATATTCATATTTATGTGCATATGTATGGGTCGGAGAAGCACGCACGTCGATATATATGCGTACGGGTAGCCCCCCCCCCCCTCTCACCGCTACTGGTTCCGTTGTTGCTGCCGCCCTTCAATTCCTGCGCGGCTTCTCTAGGCTGTAGCGTTTCGTATTTTTCTTTACTTGTAATGTTGGCATCGAGATCGGAACTTCCGAACAGGATGACACTTAAGGGAGTTGATCAAAATTCAATGGGACTTTACTGTAATCTTGAGGGAGATTAAAGTTAATTTATATTGGATTTTCGATGAGCTTCGCGGACTTTGGGAAGAATTTTATTCGTCATTTATTATTAATTAATTGTTTATTTATTGGATGAATTATTTCGTTTGTATTGATTCGTTTTTGTTATTATTTTATGTTGCTATTAATATTTTTATTTGATTTATTTATTGATATTTATTCTTCAGCATTTTTGGTTTTTTTTGTTGTGATTTATATTTATTTATTTTTTATTTTGTTTTATTATTAGATTGTTTTTTATTGCATAGCTTGAGACGTAAATTCAGATTGTATGAGAAATGAAGGGTTGCCTCAAGGGGGAAAATAAAAGACTTATGAATAATGTTTTAAAAAAATGTGTCAGGTAGTATTGAATTTTAAATCGGGCTTTTGTGAATTGGGGGAATGGAAGAACGAAATTAATGATCGAAATTAGTATAAAAACTCAGCTTGCGATCGAACGTTCGACTGAATCTCATTGACGGAGAAATCGCGAGATTATAGGACGAATCAAAAGGTCTGAAATATCTCAGAATGACGTACGTAATCGAGTCGAATCCACACGTCGTTACGATCCGTATAGTCGTTCGCAATCGTCGATGCTGAAGTTTTGTGCAAATAATTGATAGAATTTTATCTGAATCGGCGACAGTAATACAAGATTGTGAGACCGTTTGTGATGCCTTGCGAGGCTCGAGAAACTTTATTATCCCACGAAAAAAAAGGTTAAGGCACGAATGGAATAGAATTCGTCGCTGCTGCGCTCTGAATTTTCACGAGAATTCTTCAAATTCGTCCTCATCTTGAAATTTTCATAGAAATTTAATGTATTTTCGATTTTCGACACAATCAAAATATTCGACATGAATTAAGAAAATAAAAAAAAAAAGTAATTCCTCAAGAATAAATTTGATATTATCAAAACAATCAATTCCCAGCAATCGTAAAAACAAGTAATTTTATAATTTCAATGTCTTCTTTGATCGAATCAATTCACAAAATATTAAAATCAATTATAATATTATCGTTCTCTGTTTTTTACGATCATTTCTGACCTACCAGAAATTCGAAAGTTCAACATTCAAACGTCGCAATTTTCGTTTAGGGTAAAGTGGGTCCATTGGGATGCTGCAAGGTCTTCCAAAGGGTCGTGGGCGGGGTGGGAATGGGGGGGGGGGGAGGGACGAGCAGTGGGTCGTCGACTTTCACGCCGAAGCACTGTAGGCCCCTCTAGCGAGGCAACCACGAGTTCTACCATATCAGCCTTTCTTTCTTTCTTCTTTTTTTCATTCTTTCTCGTTCGTTCACGTGGTCGCCTTGTGGCGGTAACCTTGTGGCTCACACACACACACACACACACACACACACGTTATTTTTTATCCCACCAAGTATATGCGAACGTAGGTAAGGTAAAAAATAAAAATAAAAAATTAAAACAATGAAAAAAAAAGACGAGAACGAATGAGAAAGAAAGATGAAAGGAAAGAAAGAGCGAGACTCCTCGTAGTCTCGCGAACGTAAGACAATATCGACGAGTTTGTCGGTGGTCAGTCACGTCACTCCACGTGCGGAGCATCGTTTCAACCTTCAAACTCTCATTATTCATTTTTTTCCACATTGATTCATCCATCCGTCATCCGTCTAAGACGTTTTTACCAATTTTTCTTCTATCCACGCGTAATCAAAATTTTGCCAATCAATAAATTTGAAAAAAAAAATTATTGTGCAAAATAGAATATCTATTTTAAAAAGAGATCTTACGAGTTTTTCATTTCCATTATTTTTATATCATCAATTGAGACGTCTATAAATAAAAATGTGCGTTGTTGGCTCGGTCGTGGATTCAACAATTAATTCCGACAATCTTTTGTACTTCGTTCAATTTTTTCTCTTTCTCAATTTGAATGTGAGATTCGAAAGGGGAACTCGAAAGGCGATTGACCGAGTTCGCCTTGACCGAGTGGCCCGCAGGGTCGTCGAGACGTTCGCGAATGAACCGCGAGTGTGCGAGCGAGGAATTTTTTCAACGCCACCGAGACTCCCTCGAGATAAATAAAACCCTCAATGCTCGATTAATCATCGATAAAAAAGAATCACGTGAAATCCCAAGAAACAAATAACCTAAATAACCGCCTAATCAAAGAAACAATAATAAATAACAACTGAAAAAAAAAAAATATTGAAATATAATGAAGACGATTAATTTCGAGCACTTTGATATTGCATCGAATAAATTATTTTTATAATTGCGACGACGCATCGCACCGACGTGAAGCGACGTGATGACGCTTTCACGGGTGCACCGATGCAAGTAAAATATTGAAGAAAAAAAAGAAAAAAAAGATAACACGAGAGGGTGAAGACGATAATGAAAGGAAAGAATGAAAAAAAAAATGGAAAGAATAAAAATACGTAAGGCCGAGTGGATGCTTATGACGTTCTTCGAAGAGCGCTGATCGGCGAGAGGGGGTTGCAGGGGGCGCAAGGGGGGGGGGCTGATAATCTTTAATTTATTTTAATGACGGCGAGGCGTGACTCGTCTCCGTCGGACGTCGTATCGCCACTGCAACGGAGTTGCAGACGACGATTGCGGCGCGCGGGGGCGATCGCGGTCGCAGCCGCGAAGAGAAGGCGGGGGCGGGGGGTGGAGGGAACGCGAGGGGGGTCGGTGGCGAACGCTCGGAGGCAATGGCAGGCAGCGCGCGTTGTCGGAGGTCAGGTTCACAAGCCCGCGCGCACTTTTCGTGCTCGTGGCTGCGCCTCCGTCGAAGAGCGAGAAAGTCCGCGCGGCGCGAGACGGATCCAAGACGAAAAAAGTATTGCGCGGGGGGGGGGGGGGGGGGGGGAGAATAAATGGAGAAATTTTGGATTTTGGAGAATATTTTATTTTTTTATTTTTGATGAGATTTTTTTCTTTTACTTTGAATGTTTGTGATTAATTTTATGATATTTTTATTTATTACTGTAGGATTCTCGATTGTTTATTATTGGGCTGTTATTATTGGTACTGACTCACGTACTTATTTCAATTTTACTGTTAATTAATTAATTAATTTATTCATTCATTTGGTTATTGATTTACTTATTTATTCATTTGCTTATTTATTTATTTGTTTGTTGATTTATTTATTTATTCATTTATTTTTTTACTCATTTATTTATTTATTTATTTATTTATTTATTTATTTATTTATTTATTTATTTATTTATTTATTTATTTATTCATTTATTTATTTATTTGTTCATTTATTTATTTATTTACTTCTTTATTTATTTGTTTATTTATTCATTAACTTATTTATTTATTTATCAAGCTGAATCGAAGCAATGCTGTGGTAAGAAAATTATTACCGATCCAAATAATCATTGATAATAATTATTCCAGAGAAATTTGTCCAGAAAAAAGAGAAATAATTTTAGTCTCTAACTAAATATTTTGATTTATCTACTTATTTATTTATTTATTCATTTCTTATTCATTCACTAAATCAAAGAAAAACAATGGTTATGAAAAAAATCATTCTATCCATAAAAATATTTATAAATTCCAATTTTATGACAACTTTTCGTTCATAAAAACGTCAACTATTTCCTCTCTTTCTCCGACTTCCTTGAAAAAAAAAATTTCCTCCAACCCTCGTCGATCAAAAATCGACCCAATTCGATGAATTTCAGTTCGCCGGACGAAACCGCGGAGATTATCATGGGATTTTATTGGCCAAGTGTCGCAGGAACGTAGGAGGGCGATCGTCATGGTCGCTCGCGGATTTGCCTTTTTCTCGGGTTCTCGCCCGTTGCCGGGAGTCCGGTCTGCACACACGAGCCGCGAAGCCGCGGCCGGTCCGGCGGGCCCCCCTCGCCCCCCCCCCCCTCCATCGCCCCGGACGATCCCTCGGCGGAGAAAACTAGTGTTGGATGCTGCACGTTGTGCATCTTGCATATATGTATGTTTTATGTCAGAGACCGTGTATACTGCGTTTGTGCGCCGTTGCCACGTCCGAGACCATGCTTTTATCTCACTCTCTCTCTCTCTTTCTCTTCCCCTCTTTCTCTCTTCCCCTCCCCTCCCTTCGCTCTTTTTTTCCTCTCCTTTTTCATCTTTATATCCGTGCATGAAACCTCCTCTCGCTCTTCTTACTTTTTTATTATTCTTCTTCTTCTTTTTCTCGTCTTTTTTTCTTGTCTCTCTTTCTCTCTAGATTCGCATTACTTATTCTCTCGTTCTTTTTTTTTTTTCTCTCATTTCTTTCTGTGTGCATGGAGTCCGAGGCCTACCCACACACACTCTTGACATTTCTCAAAGCCCCCCAAGCGCCGACGCCGAGTCATTGAACTCGCGCGTGGAGAAAAAATAAATGGAATTGTAAAAATAATAATAATAATGATGATGATGATGATGATGGGGAAAAAAATTGTAAGACGCGGGGAAAGAAGTACGAGGAGGTGAGGAAGAAGCGGAATGAATTGAGTGCGATGGGTGCCCGAGGGTGTAATTCATTTTCACCGGTTCGACGGATAATTTTTAGAACTAACCTTTCGTAATGTTAATTTTAATTGTATTTATTTCGTTGCTTTTTCTGCTGTCGAGAGATTCTGTTTTGTTAAATAAATATAATTTTATTCGTTAAAAATGCACAAATAACAAAAATTTTTGAAACAAAAAAGTTGAATACAAGTTGAGTGGAATAAATTGGAATTTTGATAATTTTTTCTAAATTTTATTGGAATTATAATTATAATGAAATGGCTTAATGAATTTATTTTCTTTAAATCCTCGAATAATCCAATTCTTATAGAAAAATAAATGTCTTCCAATTTCCACCTATGACATATTTTTCTTCGAAAAGATATTAATTTTCCCAATAGATTCAACTCGTCTCCATAGCTACGAATTTCTGTTGGTTGAATTTTCAATTTCTTGTTTATATTTTGTTCATTTTTCAAAGTTATTTATTATTGGCGAATCGAGCACGCGACGGATATATTTTTGTGTGTTCGAGGCGAAATCGTGGGCGAAATTTTGGGCGGTGTATGTTTGGGCGGCCGCCACGAGGTCGGCGGGATTTTCTCGCTTGCGCGCGCGCGCGGGGTCTCAATGGTCTCTCGTGGAGCGATGATAAGGCTTGCAACGCGACTCGCTGCGGCTGCCTCGCGTTGGCGTAGGTCGGGACTCCCAAGCGCCAAACCCCAACCGCCTTACGATCATTTCAATCTTTTTTTTTTTTTATTTTACAACTCGTTGGTTCGAACTATTTATTCATTTATTTATTTATTTATTTATTTACTTATTTACTTATTTGTTTATTTATTTATTTATTAATTAATTTATTTATTTACTTATTAATTAATTTATGTATTTATTTATTTGGTTATTCATTTATTTATTTATTTATTTATTTACTTACTTATTTATTTATATATTTATATATTTATTTATTTATTTATTTATTTATTTATTTATTTATTTATTTATTTATTTATTTATTTATTTATTTATTTATTTATTTATTTATTTATTTATTTATTTATTTATTTAGTTGTTTATTTATTTATTTAGATATTTAGGTTATTCATTTTTTAAAAGTTTTTGATTTTTTTGTGTTGGAAAAACAAATTGATGAATAATTAAATGATTGAAGGAGCGATTGCACGACGCGAACGAGTAACGTGAAATTTTATAGTGCAAGACAGGTTTCAATTTCGTCTTATAAGCTCGTTCGTGCTCGAAGGAGCGCGTCGTCCTCGTCCCAGAATTCACAACGCTTGTGGGACAACTTTTCGAGGACCTCGTTCGACCTCAACCAATTCAATCGAAAATCCCACACTTCCGGTTTGTCAACCCACTACTGCCGGAATCAACGATAAAAATAAAAAATACGAGATATCTACAATTGAGTCTATCCATTTCGATAATACGAGTAAATCATGAAATTATTTATTTTCAAAAAAAATTGTTTAGTCTCAGGATAATTCGCAAGAAATCAATAAATTTGGAAAGTTCAATTTCTTATACACAATTTTGAATTGACAAAAATTCTTCAATATCATGAATTTCATTTTGATCGATTAATTCAATTATTTATTATTGAAAGAACGGACCAAATTAATCGATGACTTTCTATAAAAAATCTTCAATTTCCAATTTTCAAAAATAAAAACAAAATAAAAATATGGCGATGAAAAAATCAGTATCAAAATTCAAAATGTATTTCTAATCTACAAAATAAAACAAAAACAAAATGAACCAAACGAAGAATATCTGGGAAACGATTTCCACAAAAATTATCTCGAATCAATTTGAATAGCCTTAATTTTCAAAAATCAAAAAAATAAATAAATAGGGCCTTCCACCGAACAAAAAATTCATTCCGGATCAATATTCGATCCCACTCCAGACTTCTTCCAATAAATCTTCGATCTCTAATTCACGAAAAACAAAACAAAATTTTTTTAAAATAGTTACGGCAATTCCAAAGACAAAATATTGTCTTACCTCAATGATTATGCGTTGCGTTGTCTCGTGTCTCAATGGGATCACGGTAACGCGGTGATATCAGCGTATGCGAAATTCAGCAACACGTAGTACCAATCGCAGCCGTAAGAGCGACAAAAATAATTCGTTCGTTGTTTTATTTTTCTACTTCCCCCAATTATTTCCCTTCGTTATTTCTTCTTCATTAAAAATACGCGTAAGACATATAAAAAATTCATCACAATATATGGCACACTGTTTCTCGTGTTCATCGTATTTTTTTTTCCTTCTCATCCCCACCTCGACACTCAATTTTTCTCCAACCAATTTTATTTATCAATAATTTCCCGTTTTTTTTTTCAATCATCGACGAGTTCGGAGGTTGATTAAGTAATTTCGCACTGAATAATTCCACGCAAAATTCGAACAATAATTGAATAATTAAAATAATAAACTTATAGATATATATTTTTTCTCATACAAATTATTGAGATTTTTTTACTTTCGTCAATTAAATTTTTTTTTTATTTGACAATTTTTTTTTTAATTGCTCGATTAAAAAATTTTTTTTTTTTTAATTGCCGATTAATGCGCACTCTCGGAGTCACTGTCAGCTGTCAAACAACGCGGTCTCGGGCACCGGGAGCAGCGCGCGGCACCTCCGTCGGCGTGTTCGGGACGACAACTCAGCGTGCGGCCGAGCGTACGCGAGCACAGAGACGTCGGGTATGTCGAGGCAGCGCCTCCCGTACCGCCCCGACGCCCGTCATCGGCTCGATCGGCAGTTTCAAACGAGTCAGCGTGCGAACAAAACAAATCCGACCGCGAAATAAATAAAAAAAACAACGAAAACAAAAAAAAGAAAAATTGTCGATCTGACTCCGAGATTATTAATTGTTTAATGACGGATGATCAAATCTTGTGGATGTAAAAGAAAATTTGGCAATTTTGTGTTTGAATGAGATTTATGTAGAACATATTTTCAATATTATTGATACTCTCAATATTTTTTGTTTCTATTTTTGGTTCGATAAAAAATAATGAAAATTAAAGAAACCCCACAAATTTAAAAATATAATATTAAAATAGAAAATCTATTTTTGGATCTGAAAATAAAATAGATAAGAAAAGAACAATAGAAAGAATTTTTTCTCAAAATATTCCAAAGGAAATACATCGAATAAATTTGCAAAAAAAAAATAATAATAATAAATTGAACCTGTCATCGAATAATTTATCTCTATTATTGATTTTAATAACAATCTAATAAGAGAATAATCACAAAAAAACTCTCATAATAATTTTAATAATGAAATTTCAATAATCCAATAATCTGAACCAAATTTTATTCCCACTCTATCAATTTTCCCGATCACCCCGAAAACGCTACAAGAATATCAAAAAATAATCTTTATATAAAATTCTTTATCATTACCGAGATGATGATGCAGTGTGTGCGCACCTTACTTCGTTAAACACTATTTTTCGTATAAATTGTCGGGGCGCCTCGGAGCCGGGGCTCATCGTCACATGCGCGCGCACACACTAACACGTGCGATCATTTACACACGAGGGTTTTGAAGAAAGAGATAAGACGACATCGAAGATAAGTGAGGGAGAAGAAGGTAACGAGTCGAGGACTCGGCATCCGTCCTCGGAAGGGATTGGTCCAACGATCGTATGGTGGGAGAAGTGGCGCGAAGGACCGAAGGTGCAGCCGCTGCCGCTGCAGCGCAGCACCAGCGTATCCCCCACAGTCCTTGCAACTGCGGCACATGGAACAGTAAATACATTCGAAGACGCTGCACCGGTCCATTGAAGCACAGCGAGAAAGAGTGGGAAACAAGCAAAAAAAAAAAAGAACGTAAAAAAAACGAAACAAAAGGAAGAAGTGGAAGGAAAAGGGTTAAAAGGGGCTCAAAGTGGTGGGGAGACGTCGTTGGGTCTTTTCAGGGTCCCCTATGTAAAACCGGGCCCGCGGAGAAAGGTCCGGGTCCAGAAGAAATTTGACTAACGGGTTTGACGCGACGATCAGGAAGCGAGCGCGAGATTGTAGCGCGTTGGATGTTGCGGGGCCCCGAATTGGGCCTCATGGGGGACGGCGTATCCGTTGATTCACGGGCCCGAACCTCGTGGATGAGTCGGAAGAGGACGAATTCGTTATTTTCAAGAGAAGATGAAGAACGAGGAGCTTTGACGATTAAATGTCATGAGAATGGGCGTTGGGTGATTATAACGGACCCAAAATGTACAATCGAGGTTTCTCGGGAATTAGATTAGACGGAGATAAGAGCGAGGGTCTTATGGAAGTGGGAGACGATGATGGGATTGAAGTAATCCGAGTAATTCGAATTTCCACGACGGTAGGGCCCCGAATTTCAAGGTCTGAGCCTTATAGTTATATAAGGCCCTAGATTCTATACATATTACCATGCATCGAATGTAATACTAGAAAGAATTTCCACTATAGCGGGACTACGAATTTCAAGGACTGGGCCTTATGCCTCATACTTATAAGGCCCTATATTCTATAGATCTCAGTGTATATTCTATACAATACTAGTAGGTATACCTACAAGATATATACATATATATCCCAGTAGATCGCTTATATAGGTGATTATATGGGCAACTTACGGCCCACTTAGTCCCAACCTGGGCCCGTAAGACCATCCGCGCATAGAACACGCATCTGTCTATCCATCCTTACATATTCTAGTGGGAGTATTATAGAAACGAGCCAATGGCGGACGAGGAAATTCGGGCCAGCTCGAGTCGAGGGAGTGGCCCACGAGCTTGGGACTCGTCGTTGGGCCCACCCGCCGAGCGACCCCGGGAACCCAGCCGTAGGTCTAGGCGGGAGTCTAGCCTCTCCAACGCGCGCTCGCGCGCTCTCGTGTTCGCCCAACGCGAACGGCTACGATGTTCCGGTAGCGATCGTTCGAGATAAAGACGAATGATTATTCATCTGTGCCAACGTTGCCGGGGAAATTTTCTTCCCGTGCGCTTCGGCGAGTCGCAAAATGGCGATTCGATGTACGTTCGTGCGTGAGGAGCCTCGCTCGTACCGTAAGGTTAGGTCGGGCGAACAAATTCTAGCGGGACATTTGAATCATGAATAGTTTCGTCGTTTTTTACAAACCATGGTTTTATCTTCCCCCCTCTCCTGTCTTTAGACATTGTTGCGTGAATGCCGTAATTAAACTTCTAACCTACGATTCGTGGAGGATTCGTGATGCTGAGATATTCACGGTTATGCGTACGAAACGAAGTACGCCGTGAAAGTTCGCCATTTTTGTTTTATTTCGCGTTTCTCGAGCCCGGTGCCCTTGACGGGCCACGAGAGATAAAGAAAGAAGAGAAAGAAAGAGCAAAACAACGACAACGCGAAGGAAAAAAGTAAGAAAAAAATAAACCCAACGTTTGTGACGCATTTAAGAGAGAACAAAGAAAACGACTGTGGACCGCGAGAACTCGAGGATAAAAGAATCTCGGCCCTGGTCTGATCGATTCCAACGAATCGTTGTCCTCATTTCGTTCGTTTATCTTTTTATTTTTCCGTTCGCTTCATTCTTTTCTCAATTTTTTATTTTATTTTTCTCAACGTCCGCCGCACGGCGACATTTCAGTCGTTCTTCGGCTTCTTCTTCTTGTTTCTTCTTCTTCGTCTGTCGTTCGGTCGCGCCATCTACCGCGCGCCGACGCGCATCTCCGGTGACCCAGATTCCAAATCGGCTTTATTTTTTACATCCCAACCCGGCATTGTTGTTTTTTTTTTCGTGTGTGTTTATTTTGGAATTCTTTTTTACGATGGTTGTTTTTCTTTTTTAATCTTGAAAGCAGTCTCGGCGTTGCAGCGATCTTTTCTTTTTATCTTCCGTCTTGGAGAAGCCGCGTTGCCACCCCCGCAGATGCGAGGAGAGGACGATGGCAGCGCTCTCGACGTCGACACGCGCGCAGCGCCCTCCCGCCTTTCCCCTCTCGCGTTTTCGCGCGACTTCTCCGCGGATGCTTCTACTTCTTCGCCCCCTCTTTCCTTGTCCTCCTCCTCGGCGATCTCCCCTCGCGCCGTGAGGATGAGGAGCGAATTCTCCCACTCGCTCTTGACTTCAACGCGCTCTTGTTCTCCCTCTCGCTCTTTGGTTCGCGCTTATCTCTCGGTCTCGAGAATTCGCGCGCACACACAATCCTTCTTCCAACCCTCCCCTCCCGCCGCCGCCGAATCCTGACCTACGACTACGTTTTCGCGGGCTTGCACGAAATTCGGCGGTACCGCGGTCGCCGCGTTCTCATCCACGTGGTCTCGCGTATTTCGCGGGCCGATCGAGCAGGAAAGTGAGAGAATAGGATTCTGGTTTTGGGGGTTTTTTTTTCGTTTTGGTGGTGATTGAGGGTTCGATGAGGGGGTGGGATAGGGATTGGGTGGGGATTTTTGGTATGGGGCGGATGTTGAGGTTGATGGGAGCGATGGAGAGTAGGGAAAAGATGGAAGAGAATGAGAGAATTGAGATTTTTTTTAGGTGGAAATTAATTAATGTCTATGTCAAAATGATATTAATACTTAGGCTTATTTATTTTTTTGTTCATTAATATTTAACTCGAGATTATTTTAGCTTGCTTATTTTTTTTACATTTTTCAATCAAATTATATTTAGACGATTTTTTCTGTACACAATTTTGTAGCCCCAAGAATTTTCAATGAGATGAAATATTGTCGAGACTTAATTTTTGAAGATTCGAAAAAAAAATGATCAATAATCGATTTTGCGTCTTAAAATTTCGATTTTTCAAAAGAACAAAATATCCTTGTATCAGAAAAGCTCTCAAATTGAACAAAAAAATAGTCAAATGAATCAATTTATATATCTTCAATTTTTCTATTTTATTTTTCACTTCAATTTCGTTTTTTTTATTCGACTGTATTTTTAAACTTTATTTACGTATTTTTTTCAATCTTTTTTTTTGCGTAGCCGACAGAACGCGTGTTATGCGCCAGAAGAAGGAGACCGAGAGAATGAGAAAAAGATATGGCCGGTTCGACTGTGGTAACCGCGAACCAGTTGCGATGGGGAGAGAGATGGAGAGAGAAGGAGAGAAAGAGAGAAAGAATGAGAAAGAGAGATTTACGTTAATACACACAAGCTTCACGTACGAGATGCTCGAGAGCGGGGCGGCAAAACTTTGCTCAGGCAGTTTTGCTATTCGATTTTGCAAACTTATATTTAGAAGGGCAACGATCTTTTGCCGGAGTCGACGACGACGTCGACGCCGACGTCGCCGACGACGACGACGCTCTTTATCCCGCCAATTTGTGTTACCACGAAATTTGCAGATTTTTTCAGAAAAATCTACGTCAAGTCGACGCAGCATCTCGTTTTGTTGCATATTCAATGATTTTGACGATGCTTCGAGTCCTTGAACGAATTATGTTCTTTCTTTTTAATTTTTATTCTGATATTAATTAATAAAGGATTTGAAAAAAATTGAGCAGATGAAAGGAAAAAATTGTTAATTCTTTAAAGGAGATGAAGATGGATCATCTATTAGAGATCTATTAGATCATCTATGAGTGACAAAATTCTATTTTATAAGAAAAGATATTTATTCAACTAGAAATCAATTTTTTTCGATCGTCCCAACTCGCCCCGGTCTCTCCCTCTCTCACAAAATAAAAATACAACAAAATAATAAAATAAATTAGAATAATTCCACAATTCAACTAAAACTATTCCCCAATCCATAAACAATACGAAGAAGAACAAATTGCCCAAAATGTATATTCAAATCATCAAAATAATACATAAACTCTATACAAAATAATAAAAAAATTTCCAGCATCTCGAAACGTATTTCCACGATCGAACACAATTCCCCCTCCGAATCGATTTGCAGTTACATAGTAAATATATGCATGTATACAATATACAAATATATATATATATATCTGCATAATATACATACACACACGCACACACACATGTAGATATAAAAATATCTATAAAACGTGTGTTTCTTCAGCTTTGACGTTCCATCTCGTTCGCACGCGTTATCCGCGCCATGACCTACCCCAGGAAGCGGTATCGCGCCCACACGCGCTCTCGGAGACTTCTCCGTGTGTTTCACGACGCGAACAACCGGCGACGAAGACGACGACGACGATCACGACGTCGACGACGTCGACGCGGAGACCCGGAGTTTATTCTTTGTGTCCGAACGGCAACGCGAGCGCAACGCTCTTCGTTGCATGCAACCGTCCTCCCACCCACCCCCCGCCCTCTTCTTTCTCGTCTCCGCGGCTCTTCGGATTCCCCCGTCGCGTATGTTCGCGAATCTCGCTTGTGTGGGTTACTCGTTTTTTTTATCGTTCGTTGACTCCGGGCGGGACTGCGTGTGCGACTCCTCGACACTCTCTCGGTCCAACGACGGTCCGCCGTTTTACGTAGTCCAGTGGGGAAACTATTCTATCATATTTTAGTTCTTTTGGTCTCAAAATCGAATTTTTTTCAAGGGTTTTTTGAATTATTATTTGGTTTGATTTTATTTTGATTTTTTTTTTTTATTGGTTTTATTGATTGTTATATCATTTTTATTTGTCATTCACTGCGACGCAACAACTCCCAACCCCCCTCCTTCACTGATTTGATTTTTTTTCTCTCTCAAAATCGTATTTTTTTCAAGGGTTTTTTGAATTATCAATTTTTTTGAATTATTATTTACTTTGATTGTATTTTGATTTATTTTTAAATTGGTTTTATTGATTGTTATATCATTTTTATTTGTCATTCACTGCGACGCAATAACCCTCTCCTCCCCCCTTCTGTTCTTCGACCCCTTTCCCCACCCTTCGTCCCTCTGCCTGTCCATTGTACGATAAGATTGCGCACTTGTCGGAGAAAACCTCGGATCGTCGCTCGTATTTATCTTTACTGGGTTAATGGCTGCAATGATTTTTACAAATAGTACAGAGAATTTGAAAAGAAAATAAATGAATAAGTGAATTGAAATGGCGAAGAATGGTTGAGCAGATATTTTGGGATTCCAATCGAATTTAATTTATTTTGTCGCAATCATTTCAATTGGCGTTGAATATTTATTATCATTTCCTTCTGTTTTATTTATATGTTTTCACAGCAAAATATTTGATCGCGACACAAATATTCACATAATTTTTATTTCTTTGTAATCAAACATCGTGCGATTATTCTTCGATCCTCGAAGTATCGCAAATACCAAATTTAATAATAATTAAAATTACTAAAAATTTCAAGGCAACAAACAAATTTGGATAATTAATTTTATCAACCTCCGGACTTCGGTCTACATCTAATTAATTTTTTTTTTTCGCCTCCCAACTCTTTGATTGTATCCAAACCAGTGAAGCTACTGCGAATAACGGTTTTCGCAGCCTCGTGTGGCATTGTTTCGTTCGAAGCTTCATCAACCCCAACCCTTTTCATTCAATCCCCCGTCTATTTTTTTTTCTCCTTCATTCAATCTCATTTTATTATAATTTTTTTTTTTACCTCGCCACTTACGAGCACGAGACTTCGTCTTCGCGCCCTTTCGCTTCGCGTTGCAATCTCGACTTTCGTTCTTTCATTCGCAAAATTTCTCTTTGTCTTAGGGTTCTTTTTTTTATTTGATTTTTTTTTTTCTCGCTCGCTCGGTACAATTGAAAACCGGACTTTTCCGTTTCTTCGGCCATAATCGCGGTTGGGTTTCCGTGTTACCGGGCCATTATCCTACCCCACCCCTCCCCCCTTCCCCCCCTGATGCCACCCCTACTCTTCACGACCGAGACAAAATTATAACGTCCCAATAGTTTCACCCCCTCGTGCTGGAAAGCCGCTCGAATCGGGTTTCTTCGGGTTTTCAGTGAATTTCCATGATTTCGAGATCGCATGATCACCCTCAGTTATGTATAAAAATACGGTGGGTTCGGTAAGATATCGCTCGTAAAAGTTTGAATATTACTGTAATCGTGGGAAGGGTTGTTTTTTTTTATTGCACGCTATATTGTGTATTATCGAGTATTAAACGCGTATCAGCCGATACGGGAGAGTTTGGATTGTTATCGCGCTTACGATCGATTTGATTTGGTGTTTCGGATTTTTATTACTCGGGTTTGGAGAAAAATTAATTTGATGCAGGTTTGATTGTTTGGAAAATGATTGATTTTATCGCTTTTGTTTATTTTTTGGACCTTATTTGACAGATGAAATAAATTATTTCGGATGGAATCGCGATAATTGTTATTTTTTGATGTCCTTAAGGCTTATTTCTAGTTGGACTATGAATAAGTAATGACTGAAATGGTATTAAATATAATTACGTCTAATAAAAAATTACTCAGATGCAACAAAAGACGAATTAAATCAATCAAAATTTATATATTCACCAAAAACACTGTTTTCTAAATGATATCGCGGTAATTACTTGGCTCTACGAATCAATAATTAATTCTTATACCCTCAAATAACAACAAATCCCCCCATATGCAACAAAAAGACCGAATTAACTTCACCAAAATTTCATTCCCCCAAATTCTAATCCAAAACCAAAAAAAAAAAAAACCCAAAAAAAAAAATTGACGACCCCATTCACAGCCCCTTAAGACGTGATTCCGGAAGACCGTCCGTCCGTCTCAAACGTTGATGCAAATTCACCGAAGCGATCGGTTGAAAGAGAAAGCGGAAAAAAAAATTGTGTAGTTTCATAAGGGAGTGAAATTATTAAGGGGGTGAAACGGGTGGTTGGAGGGTCGAGACGAGTGCGAGGAACGTGAGAAAGCTTCGCGGAGGGTCTTCTTTTTTCTCGACTAGGATTCTTCAACCCTTCGTTAGGCCCCAACAGTAATTTCCATTCAAGCAATATCGCTCAACCCCGTTCTGAGACAATAACCAAACCACCTAACCAATTTCAATTGTTCTTCGGCGCGAAAGGAAGTCCCTCCTCTCCCCCCCAACCCTCTGCCAACGCGTTTCGTCTATTCCTTTCAACCCCCTCGAAGCTATCCTCCACTTTCTTCCGGGATCATTTTTTTTTCGGCGTTTTTTTTCTAGGGTTTCGTCGAAATAGTAATATCGGATCCGGTTTTCATTATAATCGCGAAGGGGTGGAAAGGGGTGGGGGGAGAAATTTTTAGCTAGCAGCTGTCACCGATCCTTCTATTGGAAAGTGCAGTCGCATGGATGTATAGATATTTATATCCAAGGGTGGTTTTTATTTGGGTTAATTGAGAATTTTGATTCCGCCGGGACGAAAATGGATTTTTTTTAAATGAAAATAAATATGTTGAGCGTAGGTTTGATTTTTTGGTTGCAGTCCTCAGTGTGCGCTATGGGGTGAGGAAGAGTTTCGAGTTTGGAATATATGCAATTTTTCTTTTTGTGTGATTGTTATTTAGCTGATATAGAATTTTTATGCTGATATACTAAAATATTATTTTTGAATGTTTCGCTAATACAATTAAATATTTATTTCAAATATTTCACTAATCTAGTAGTTTTCGTTTAGGTGGTTTTGATAATTTCAAAATTATTAGAATTTGAAATTCTTTGAGCCCCAAAACCTCAAATTTAGAACTTTAAAATTATTTGGATAATTTGGATGATAATCGTTAGAGGAACGTGGCATGAAATGACCCATACATACATATTTTTTTTTAATAGTTACCGAAGACCAGAACAATTGCATGAATTTTAAACATGAAACTTCACCTTAAATCCGTGCATATTAAAAATTATACCATAATAATCAAATCAGGATCAAAATTATTTTTAATTTTTTTAAAATCAATTCATTCTCCGGCGCCATAAAAATTCAAAAATGACCCAAATAAGAACCACCCTTATCTCTGTATAACATCAAGAAAAAAAACTACCGAGAGATTTGTAAAGCTCGAACGATATTGTGTACACAGAGCGCCTGCAGGACGCCGATTCTGGATGATGGGATTCGGAAGGAGATGAGAGAAGGAACAGAAAACACGGGAAGAAGAAAAAAAAAAGCTACGAAAAGAGAAAAAAAATTCATTTGAATGTCATAAAAGCGAGTAGGTTGGTAGAAGGGTGAGGCGACGAAATAATTGGATTTTAATTTACGCGTCCCTTTCCCACGAAACCTCCCCTTAGGAGACTAAAAATCGTCGCGGTACGACGAGTAAAAAAAAAATTGAGCATAATAAAAAGAAAAAAAAAGAAAACAGATCTCAACTTTTAGCACCCATCGTTGGGGACTCGTATTGGGCGGTTTGTTTAACAAGCATCGAGAGAACAATGTTACACCACTCGTCGCTGTGTTTTCGTAACTAATTTTTTTTTTCATAATTCTTTTTTATCTTCTTTATTATGCAACTTAGATATTTTCTCACGTGTCGACGATCGAATAAAAACGTCGACGAACCGGTTTTCGATACAATGAGAATAGTTCTCGTTGCTATGAATAGTTTAAAGACAATGAAGGATTTAAAAAAAAAAATTGATTGATGTTTGTTCGTCAAAAATGATGATGAAAATTTTTACTTGGATATTTAATTGATTGATTGATTGATTGATTTCTTGTTTTACTCGTAAGTTCGGGGACTAGAAAAGTTCACAGGCGACAAGATCGCGTCCACCATTTTGCACATTGGTCTTGGCAGTTTCCAATTGGCGACAAGCCCATTTTCCCCAACGCCAACCCCTCTCCCCTCTCGTCTCTTCCGAACGACACGTACGTGACAATCGCACGCTGCTTCGTAGTCGGGTGAATATGCCTCGAAAAATTGATCAATCGGAAGAAAAAGGGTGGACTGGTTATTGAACGTTCGTCCCCGAAGGTTCTAAAACTATTTTTCCATACGTAGGGGCGTCGTTCTCACCCTCGTTCTCGATCTTTGTGTCACAACCCCAGGCGTCGACGAATTTATCAAATCTTTTCATTCTTTTTGTAACGAATTTTGTCACAAAATCGGTATTATTATAATAATAATAATTATTATTATATTCTAACAATCATTATTGTAATTTTGGAATAATTCTAATAATTATGAGATTGAAATTATTATTTTTATTATTATTATTATCATTATTAGCTTGGATTTTCGAACAATATAATAATAATAATAATAGTTATTATTATTATAGATATTAATATAGATTCTAATACTCATTAGATTGGAATTTTAATTCTTGGTAGCAATTTATTATCTCCACAATAATAAAATAATAATAATGATAATTATTATTATTATATAATTAATAAATAATAATAATAATAATAATAATAATTATTATTATTATTATTATTATTATTATTATTTATTCATTATGTAATAATAATAATAATAATTATTATTATTATTATTATTATTATTTATTAATTATATAATAATAATAATAAAAATAATAATAATAATTATTATTATTATTTTATTATTGTGGAGGATTATTATTATTAGTATTGTTATTGTTATAGAATTAAAATCGAATAATAATAATTATTATTATTATTATTATCATTATTATACAATTAAAATCGAAATACAATAATAATAATTATTATTATTGTTAATAATAATAATAATAATAATAATTATTATTATTATTATTATCATTATTATTATTATTATTATTATTCTTATTATTATTGTTAATACACATTATTATACAATTAAAATCGAATCCAAAAATGACCGACTTATAAGCGATACCAATTTCTTGAAAAATAAAAAACTCAACCAAATAAGAATCTTTCGAAATGATCAAATACGTGCCGAAGAGCCAGAAATTTTCATCGCCGAGAAATCCTTCGAAAATACGACGTTCCGGCCGACTATCGGTGCGATTGTTCACGGACGAGGATCGAGAAACTCTCGTCGTTCGTCGGACGAATCGTCAAGTGGACGATCTCCGTCTACGGGGGAGGGGGTAAAACGCGAAAACCGGAATTTCGAAAGAAAGCGCCGCTAACGAGCGACGAATCCCCGGGCGTTGGGGGTTAGGCGCCGTGGAGACGCAAGGACGAAAAAGAGCTTTCGGGGAACGAGGAAGTACCGAGAAGAGTGGTTTCGAAGCCGGGCCGCGGCGGTACGGGCGCGTTCGAGGCAAAAGCCAAGGGGATGGGCTTTGAGATGGCGCCGAGGGGGTGCCGAGGGGGTGCGAAGAGGGTGGTGGTGGTAAAAAGTAAGTTGAAAAGGGAACGTCCGGAACGTTCGTGGAAAACTTTTAAATTCACGCTCGCGGTACGAAGCAACAATTTGTTTCGTTAAGTAGCTAACGCTCTTTTGTTTTTGCGGTCTCTTTAAAGTTGGTCGTTTTTTTTTTTTAAATATTTTTTTTATTTCCAATTTTTTTTCATTTATTTCTTTTTATTGTTGTAATTCTCTCTTTGCCGAGAACGGAAGTGCGGGTGGGTGATAAAGGGTGAGAAGCCGTACGCAGCCCAGACCCGACAAACTGCAGGGGGATGATTTTAGCCCCTTTCCTTTTTCGCGGTTTTTTTCTCTCTCGTTTTTCTTTTTTTTTTTTTTTTTGTTTATTCCTTCGCGTCGTGCTTCGCGGAAGTAAAGCTACTTTCGGAAAATGCGAGATAAAAAAAAAGAGGGACGAGGAAAAAGGAAGGAAGTTGGGGGAAAACACGCGGATTCAACAAACTTTACGTGTTTTGAGGAAATTTAATTAAAACATTAGCTTTCTTTCTGTTTCTGGGTTTATTTTTGTTTTGTTTTTTATTTGCAGCTGCTGGTCGAGTATTTTTCTCGCGGTTTTGAAGTAATGTTTTCATCGCTTGTTTTTACGGATGGTAGGGAAATCTGTTGCGATTGAAGAAGTGCTTCTGGGTTGTTGGGGAAATTGGGGAAATTGAATCGTCATACGATAGAATTTTTTTGGAGGATGAAAACTTTTTGCTTCTTTGATGAAGTTTATTCGGGTGAATTTTTATTTTTATTGAGTTTTTTTACTTGCAACTTGTTGAGCTTAAGTTGAGAGAAATTGGGTGTTTTATCACGAACCATCGTTATAAATAACTTTTCCCCTAAATTTTCCAATAATTTTCCACAATTTTTCCTTCATTTCTTCGATGGGCTTCCAATGATTATTTTTTCCAGTTCTTTTTCTGAAAGTCGTTGCCTAATATTTCGATAAATTGGAAAACCTTAATTGGTCACCCTTAAAAAGATGGCGCCACGTGTCAGGCTTCCAAAAATCATTTCCCACCCTAAATATGGCCACACTTTAAACCACCGCTAAATATTCAAAAATTTCGTCAACCATTGATTTAAAAAAAATTAATTTAAAAATCTAAATCAAGTACAGAAGTTTTTCTCAATATTTCTTTATCTTCACAAAGAAAATTATTTTCAATTCGACGATATCGCAACGTAATCGATTTATGCATCACGTGTCCACTTATCCCATCGCTGCACACATTATTTTAGTCAAATAACAATTATCACAACAAAATCACGTTATTTCTTTCAACGACGAATATTCTTAACGTTAATACACAGCAACAACATCGAATAATTACGAGACAACATTTACATGCCAAGATGCGTTACATCATCTGACTTTCCTATAACTCAATAAAAAAAGTAAATGAATAAAATGAGCTGTAATAAATCGTGCTAACAATTACGCCAGGAATAATATTCCAAGCAAAAATTTAAAAAAAAATTAAACAAATAAACAAATCTTCACTAAAATAATCGTCTATGATTCCTTCCACAAATATTGCCGGAAGTTCGAATGATAACCAGCTCGATGCAGCGAAAAAAAAAAAAATGTTGGTGCAAATCAGGACGAGAAAAAAAAGAAAATGGAACAAAATGGCGACAGGCAGGCAATGATTTTTCACTGCAACTAAACGAAAAGCTCGTCCAAGCCGTTTGGGCGGTTTCGTAATGCGAAAGCGTTCATTCTTCGTTCGTTCGAACGAAGAATCGATAAAAAATTGGAAATAATGATGCGAAAAATATATTCGTGACGATAACGATGATGATAAAATGGTGCGGAATAAGTAACGACAACAGCGAAAAAAAAAAAAAAAAACAACGACAATGAGGCATTTAACGAGGTTGCACGCAAAACGGTCTGAGTGTTCAACTCACTCGCTGCAGAGTCGACCAGCATTCTTCGAGGGTGCGCTCGTTGATGTTGCCCATTCCTCCGCCACCACCGCCAAGACCGGCTACCGCAGCAGAGGCGCGAGACTATCGGGGCAAGAGTTGGTGCGGTATTAGTCATGGGAAAATCGGTGGCTATCATCGTCTTCTATTGGTTTTTCGTTTTTTTATAGTCTAATTCTTTATTCAACAATGTTTTATCCAACAAGGAAATTATTTTCTTCGTCTAAGAGGGAAGAGTTCGACCTTTGGGGTTTTTTGAATTTTTGTTTTTAATATTTTTGACTACCCTAAAACGTATGGGGGTTAATTTTTAGAATGAAAACCAGCTATCACCATATTTTATCGGTTTTTGCGTTTTTCCTTAGTCTAATTCTTTATCTCACACTGTTTTATTCGAAAGGAAAGTTGTTGCCTTCATCTGAGAGGAAAGAGTTCGACCTCTGGGGGTTTTTTAAATTTTTGTTTTCAATATTTTTGACTATCCTAAAACGTATGGGGTTTGTTTTTTCTGATTTTTGAGAAATTAAAAACCAGCTGTTAGTTTTTCTATTCGATCTTCTATATTAGTTTTTCCTTTTTTCTTAGTCTAATCCTTTATCTAACTCTGCTTTATTCAACAGGGAAGTTGTTTCCTTTATCCAAGAGGAAAGAGTTCGACCTTTGGGTTTTTAAAAATTATTATTATTATTATTTTTGACTACCCTAATTTCTATGGGGGATCATTTTTCTGATTTTCGGGAAATCAGAAACCAGCAGTTGCAGCAATGAGCGAGCGATGCGTATTGGTACGATTTATTCATTTTTTTTATTTGCGGGCTATTTTTATTTTTTCTTTAAAACAAGAAAGATTCTATGTTTTTTTTTCTGAGAGAAAAATTTTCTTCTTTGCCCCTCCTCTCTCCTAAAATAAATTCGCATCTTTCAAAAAAAAAAATCCCAAACATCCTCCACTCCCCATATAATCAATAATCGAGCTCCGGTCATCAACAAAATAAACAATAACTTCTATAATTTCGTATTATATTTCAAAATAAAATTCGACTAGACAAGAAAAAGTTTTTTTTACGTTTGGTATCAAATTTCCATGGTTTTCCATTGTCTCCAATATAATTCGTATAAAATACAAACAATTCCCCTTTCCCCCAAAATCATCCAAACCAAAAAAAAAAAAAAAAAAAAAACAATAATTCGAATAACCACAACAAACTCTAACTAACAAAAAAACTTGAAAAATAAAAAAAAATTCCCTCCATCTCGCCTAGCAAAATCTAACGATGCTCCGAACTATGCCTCGTCGTTATATTTTCTCCGTAACGTCTCTTCCCGGGTGCCGCGATCTTCGCTCGCTCATTTTTGCATCCACGTGTGTGCGTGTGCGCGCGTTCTCGTCATCCACGTGCGTGCACTCACACACACACGCGTACACGCACACACGCGCACTTGCGCGCGTGTTGGTGAGCAAGTCGGTCCGATACGAGTGTGTAAAACGAGGCTTACTCCGCTTTCCGATGACGTATATACAGCGCATGCACACGCTTATGGATATATATATTATTCTGTGTTGAGCGGGTCAAGAACCTTTCGGAACGAGAGACGTATCTGCATCTCGCGGACGTTCGCGAAGTTGTGTGTTTCGCGTTGTGTCGGTTGGTACGCAAGTTTACCCACACGTTTGAGAGCAATCTCTCGTTCGTTCTCTCTCGTACTTGGCGAGTTCGCGTAACCGGGATTGGTTCTGGGACGCGCGGGTGTGCGTTCCCGAGTTCGTGGTCGCCTCGTGCTGCTCGCCGCTGCTGGTATCTGTCTCCCTAAACCCCTTTTCCTCCTTCCCCTTTCCACGGGATCACTCTCTCCCTTTCTTCCCCTCCCGGAATCGCCTAGCGCGGTCCTCATCCTCCCTCGTACCGTTCGTTCTCCAACACCGAACTCCTCCCGCACTCTCCACTCTCATCGGATGACTACGAACGGAGGAGTCTTCTCGGCAGCTTCTCGTTGAGAGAAACAATTCGCAAGACCGTGGAGAGATATCGTTCCCGGCGACGCAATTATGTCGCGATTATTGCATCGGTTTGTCGGGATTGCGCGGTTTTATGGGGATTTTTGGGATTTGGTTTTTTTTTGGAGGAGGGTTTGGGGGTTTTTTTTTAACGTGGGGATGACGATTTTTGAAGGGTTTTGGGATTTGGAATTTTGTTTTTGGAGATGGAAGATTTTTTTGTGGTTTTTTTTGGGGGAATTTTGGATTTTTATTGATTATTGAGAGTTGTAATTTTTGGAGGCTGCTTTGGCTTGGACATTTGTTTGGAGGTCGCACATTGTGTTTAGTGACACAATTATTTATTGATAATTATATTTGTTGATTCATATAATTTTTTGATCTTATGTATTTGGGATTTTTTTTTGTCCGAATCTTTGAATTTATTGTTGACTAAGAATTGTAATTTTTGGAAACTTCTTTAATCAATCCGTTTGTATTATTTAATTAGTACACCAATTTTATTTTCTATTTAAAAAAAAATGGTTGCTCGAAACTGGCGAATATGTTTTCGTAATTATAATATTTATAATTGTATCATGAAGTTCCGTTTTTTTTCATCTAGTGATCGTTCATGTGATCTCAACGAATAAGATTTTGAGAAAGTTACTTCAAATTGACGAAATTGATATGATTTGGTCACTCAACATTTTTGTTGTAAATTATTATCCCAAAATATTTTGATAAAAACACTGTCGACCTAATCATGATTCATAGAATAAAATAGTTCTACGATTATATCGCTCTTGAATTTAATCAAAAAAGGAAGGATAAAATCGCGTAATTCGAGAATCATTAAAAACCTTCGATCCTCAAACATTTATCCAATTTTTCCGAAGGGTGATAGACTGTACAATATTTCGACTGCAAGAATCAACCCCAGTGGTTGCATTTTCTCTCGAATCTCAGCAGTCTCACGTCCAGTGATTTTTCAATTTCCTATTAAAAATTTTCTCACTCCGCCAAACGGCTGTGATAAAATTCTACGTCCCTGTTCTTACACGAAAACAACGAAACCTAATAATCAACACCAAATACCGAAGTAAAAAAAATAAAAAACAGGCACAAAAAATAATCAATAAAAAAGCTCACCTGCAGCTCATTGACGAGTTTCTCGGTAAGGGCATCGTGCGAATCCTGACTCCCAGCTCCTGGGCTCAGCATCGAATTCTGCGAGTTCTGATGTTGATTACCCGCCCCCACGTTCATTCCCCCCAATCCCCCGTTCTGCGCCATCGACCCGGCCATGCTCAACGCTTGTTGTTGCAAATTTTGCGTCAAATTTTGCGCCTGTTGTTGCAAATTTTGACTCAAATTCTGCGCCTGTTGTTGCAACGCCTGTTGATTCAAACTCTGTCCAAGATTTTGACTCAAATTTTGCGCCTGTTGTTGCAACGTTTGCGTCAAATTTTGACTAAGATTTTGCGCTTGATTCTGCAAATTTTGTTGCAACGCCGCGGCCTGAGCCGCAGCACCGGCTTGGCTCAAATTTTGCGGTTGATTCAACAATTGTTGTTGCTGTTGAGGTGACAAACTCGGCGTCAGACTCTGCGCGAGATTGTGTTGAAGCGTTTGTCCGAGATTTTGTTGCATATTCTGGGTCAAAGCTTGCGTGAGAGCTTGGCCGAGATTCTGATTAAGGGCCTGGGCCGCTTGAACCGCTTGCACGGTGAGCGATGGGCTCGAAGCTTGAGACATGGAATGTTGAGCCTGAGCCAGATTGTGCAGACTCTGAGCCATGCTCGAACTTATGTTTCCCTGATGATCGTTTTGTTGATGCGGCGACGGTGTCGTGGGCGCGGGCGAGGATTGATGACCTCCCTGCGAATTGTGTTGATTCACCGTCATCGCGTGTTGTTGTTGTTGTTGCTGTTGTTGTTGTTGTTGCAGTTGCATCTGTGACCCCTGATTCTGATTGATCGTGGCGCTAGCGTTCTGCTGTTGTTGTTGTTGTTGTTGTTGTTGTTGAGCAGCGTTAACCTGCTGTTGCTGTTGTCCTAACGGACTGTGCATGGAAGTCTGTTGATTGTGCTGGGCCTGCGCCTGGGCTTGCTGTTGCGCCACTTGCTGGGCCTGTTGTTGTTGTTGCTGTTGCTGTTGTTGTTGCTGTTGCTGTTGCTGTTGCTGTTGCTGTTGTTGCTGTTGTTGCTGAGCCACAGCCGCAGCTGCGTTCGCCAGCGGGGAATTGTGTTGTTGCAATCCCGGTGAATGTTGCGGCGGCACCCGTTGGGGTTGTTGCCAATAATCCGACATTTTGAACACGTGTTGACGCAAAGCGTGAAGATTCGCCGCGGCCGCGGAAACGGCCGACGCTTGAACCTCCATGGTTTCGGAATCGGGCTCGAGGTCCGGCTCCGGCGAGCTCGGCTCCTCGTCCTCCTCGTCCTCCTCGTCCCTTTCCGTTGTGTCTTCCTCGTCCTCGTGAATCCTTCCGGACGTTGTCTGCACTTCCGTCGGGTCTTGCAAGCTTCCCCCGACGATTCCAACACCGTGTTGCTGTTGATGCTGCAACTGTTGTTGTTGTTGTTGTTGTTGCTGATGTAACAATTCTCCGGGCGTTGATCCCGTTCCGATCGATCCCGGACTTTGACCGGTTGTCGTTCCGACCGTTCCCGTCGCGGTTTCTTCGCCACCGCCACCACCTCCACCACCAGCTACCCCACCCCCCGAATCGCCAGAGTGAAGTTGGGGATTGATAACACCCGGCGGTAACGGCGGATGATGCGGATGATGATGCAGATGCAGCGGATGAGGACGGGGCTGTTGCTGCACCTCCGGATTTTGATTCTGTTGTTGTTGGTGATGCTGTTGTTGCAACTGTTGTTGTTGTTGTTGCTGTTGCTGCTGTTGATGTTGTTGTTGTTGTTGTTGTTGTTGCTGTTGTTGTTGTTGTTGTTGTTGTTGTTGGTGCTGCTGCTGTTGAAGCGGCTGCTGTGATTGCTGCGGTTGTTGTTGCTGTTGTTGTTGTTGTTGTTGTTGTTGCTGTAGCTGTTGTTGCTGTTGCTGGTGGTGGTGATGCTGTTGCTCCACCACCAGGCCACCACCAAAGTCCGGTGGCGGTACTTGTGTTGTCTGGGCGCGCAGGTCCAGGGCCGCCGTCGCGTCCGAAATCTTGAGGCCTTCGCGCGAAGCCCGGGCTACCCCCTTCCGGCGCAGCTTGCCCGATTTTTCTCTCCCGTTTGCACGTTAATTCCCAGCAGCGGCAGCTCGTCGTCGAGGAGCGGCAGCGGCGGCGCGTAACTACACGCGGCCCCGCCGTTACTCAACGATGATACTACGTTTGTAACAGCAGCCACCCTGGACTGCTAGTTTTGTTTTTATCGATGATCCTTCACGGATTCGTTGCAACTGCGGTTGTTGATGTTGTTGATCGTTTTTTTTTTTTTTTTTTTTGGGGATTGTCGTTGATTCGGGGGTTGAAGATTTATGGTTTTTTCGGTGTTTCGGCGTCTCAGCGATTTTTTGAAGGTCGTAGAAGGAAGGATTTTGTGAGATAACTTTTAGTTCACGATCCTGGTTTGGCTCTTCTTCGTCTTCTTCGATTCCTCGCCACTTCTTCGACGTCTTCGTCGACGTTTTTTACGTTGCCGCGCGGACTTCGGCGTTTTAAACGTCGTCGCGTGGGGCTCACGCCGCTTATTGTTCAATCGACGATGTTGGTTCAACGATTCGCACGACGATCAAACGGGCTATCGATCGTACGTGGGTCTGTCGTTTTTATTGTCGTCTTGAAAATTAGCGGATTCGATGATTTCCGGGGTTATCGATGTTCGTTCGAAGTGAATTCGGATCATGAAATCACCTCGGAAATTCGTCGGTTGGTTTTTTTTTTATCGATACGATTATCAGATTTTTTGGGGATGAGATTATTGTTATTATTTTTATGATTTACTTTTGTTTGGGGATTTACGTCGGTGGATTTTTTCGGCGTTTGCGTCGATGATTTGTGTGTGTGTGTGTGTGTGTGTTTGTGTGTGTGGGTTTTTTATGCGCGCATCGGATGTCCTTCGGCGTGAGGACAGCCCGGAAGAGACGATTTAATCTCTTCACACCTATTTAATTCCTCCTTGCTTCTCGTATTATATATATATATATATTTTTTTTTTTTTCGTCCTCCCGCACACTCTTCTAACTACTTAAACGTCTAGCGTTACACTTAAGTTCAGGTTAAAATTCAGGATTGCCCAGCCCGGACGGTGTGAACGAGACGGAGGTCCACGGACACGACGTGCGTGCGCGTAGGTACGAAGCTCCAAAGCGATTATTCTTCGTTCGGTCAATGTTTAATTTGTTTTTTTTTCTCCTTGGTCTTTTCAAAGAAAAGATAAATAAAAAACCGTTTCACGTTACTCGTTTGTTTTATCCGTACGACGAATTATCTCACAGACGATGTAGAACGTTTTTTTTTTTTTTTTTTTTTTTAATTAATTATTCTTCTTTTTTTCACGCACTTTTCGAGGATTTTTTCGAACCGAAAAAGAAAAATTCGGCTCGTCGACTGCTCGTCCCGTTTTGCCCTGAGTTAATAAGCCCCGTTTGTTGTTTGCGTTGTTTGTGTTGTTCGCGTTACGTGTCGGAGAGATTTTTATTTCGAATTTTTCTTCGTTGTTCTTCGTTTCTTCTTCGAATCTCTCGCGTTTGTGTGCGTGTGTGTGATTCGTCGATTGATTTTTTTCTTCTTTGTTGAATCAATTAACGATGTGTTTTATTATTTAGCGGGACGAGATCGAATCGATCGGTGTGCGTTTTCGTGCGAATTTGATGACTCTTCGTTGAATCGTTTTTTTTTTTTGTGGTTGTTGTTTCGAATTTGTTGATTTTTTTAAATTGGTCAAGAAAATTTGACAGCTTTGTTACCTCGCGCGCGAACCAAGTCGTATGTATTTATTCTTCTTTATTTTATTTTTTTTTTATCAACACTACACAATAAGTCCGTCGACGACTCCTCCTCGAAATGGAAAAAAAACTGCGACTCTGTCTCTTCCTCAGACTCTTCTTATCATTTATCTCTTCGAGAAGTTCCTCGTTCGGGTCTTCCACTTTCACGTCACTGACGTTTTCTTCTTCTTTTTTCTTCTTCTTCTTCTTTAATTTAATTATTATTTATTTTTTTTTTCTTCGTGGTTTTATTCTTCTTCTTTAATTTTTTTTTATCATCTTTTGCTCACTTCGCTGTCTTTCTTTATCCACGCCCTTGTTCGATCTTATTTTTCTTCTTCTTCTTCTCTAAGAGTACGATTTTTTTTTTTTTTTCGTTTAATTAATATTGCACTTAGGTACACTCGTTTTTGTTTTATTTTTTATCTTTTTTTTTTTATTATTTTTTGAACACACTGAAATATATATGTATGCGGCGCGGGGTCCCGTTTTAAGGGTTTTCTTCTTTCTCTTTCTCTTCTTTCGCGGTTTATTTCCGATTACTTCCGGTTCCACGATTATTCTCGATCTCTCCGGCTCCTCCGCGATCGTTGATGTAAATCCGCATTCAATTATCTTTCCGACGTGGCTTTCTATCTCACTCGTTATCGTTATTATCGCGTTTCCCGATCGACTATTTATCCGCTCTATCTCTCGTCTTATTCTGCTTCTTCCGCTTTGTCCAGTCTTCCTCTCCTGCGCGGGAATCTCTCGCTGCAATGCGTCTCCCGCTCGAAGCTGAAAAATAAAGAACAATTTTTTTTCTTTTCAATCAATCGAAATATTTGTAATTTGTACGAACAATTCGGGGAAATGATTTTTTAATGTAAATTTGTAGGCAAATTTTGAGCTGTCACGAAACGCGAAACACCGGTGCAAGATTTTTCGTTGTAAACGGATTTTTATTCGGCATTGGTGGGACTTTTTCTCGCGTAATTAAGGGTGGAGGGGTTATAAGGGTTGGAAGAATAAATTTATATTTTGATACGATTTTTGTCACTCTTGGTCGTCGAGGTGGGATAAATATAAGTTCGTCTATTATTCGAACGATCGAGGGCGTTGAAATCGTCGCGAATTGAGGGTGGAAGAGTGACGGAAACGGAAGTAAACTTTTTCGACTGTTTCAGTGCTCGACACCTCGAACGTTGCGTTTTATTTATTACTAATTTTTGTTTATTTAACGGTCACTTTGTCATGCGATATTTTTTTTCGTCACGTAACAAGAATAATCTTTATCGAAAGCACACATTAACATCCCCTGACATACCACGAATCGTTGTATAATAAAATTCTCATTAGGCGTTGAAATTTTTCGACCGAAATTTCGGAAATACTTTCGTTCACTCCAAAAAACATCGAAAAAAAATAATTTCAGCAAGGGTTAAAAAGCTCCGTACAAGGGTTGGAAAAAAACTGATACCAAAGAAATTGTGAATCCTTAATCAAATTTAAAAAAAAAAAAAAAAAATGTCTATCAAACTATTCGACGCAATCACAAACGTCGCACTTGATTGATTTCCCCATTCTTCTTCCAACTCATTTATTCCTCGCAACAACGTCATCAGGAATATTCCGTCATTCCGTTTTTCATTTTTTTCCCTCTTTTTCTCTCAATATCCGGAAAGTTTTTTTTTAAATTTTTTTAATGAATCTGAGATGGGAAAATTTCACGTTCGTCAATATTTCGCGGGCAATATAATTTCCTGGCACGTGAATGAGACACTCTTACACACACGCAAACGCTCGCACACACCCACACACACACCCGCACACGCACACGAGAGAAGCGACGCCGGCGATGAGGGTTGAGCCGCGAGGGGTGAGAATAAAACGTGGGTGGTTGTTGTTTTTTTTTCCTTGCCGTCGCTCCACTGCGCTCCACGGATCGGCAACCCGCTCGTCACTCAAAACGAACGAGAAACCGCGTGTGTGTGCTCGAAACTTCGCGAGTGATGGACGAGGATGCGAAACAAAACGAAGAACACGAGAGATAAATTTAAAAAAAAATAAAATCAGAGCGATAGAGAGAGGGAAAAGAGAGAAAAAAGGTTGCGACGCGAAGTTCGGAACGAGTGGAAAAAAGCGGAAATCACGCGAAGAGGCAGCCCGCGAGAAGGGCCGGCGGTTTTACCGTCGCTTAACGAATCCAGTGGTCGAAGGAGCCCGAGGGAGGAACACGGTGGCGATGCACCGCAGAGGGTGAAATTGAGCGGACGTAGAGGAAACGGCGAAAACGAAAAAAAAACGGGAAAATAAAAGGAAAACCGGGGAAAAAGAAGAAAAGAGTTTTGAAGGACGTAACGACTGGACGAGATTCGTACTGAGATTTTGGTGGACGGTGACGGGATGTTGTTCGGTTTGGAAGTGATTGAAGGAAAATAAAGATTTTTTTTTTTTTTTTTTAATATTGAAGAAAAAAATGAAGGAAGAAAAAAATATTTTGGACAATATTTAATAAATTAACACGAAGAAAATTGGATTGATTGTTGGGAATTTGGTATGAGGATTTTGATGCTTGTGATATTGTGATGTTAGTACGATTATCAAAGTGAAATTTAGTTGGCTTTGGTTACATTGTGATTTTATATCATTATTATTAAAAAAAAATTTTTTTTAATACTTTGCGGATTCAATAAATCGACGAGAGTCAAGCGGATGGGAACCGAAATAAACGGAAGCGAAATAATGATATGGAATTGTTCATGAGGAAAAATACGTTATAAAAATTTCATTAAAAGGAATCGCGAAAAACTCGATAAAAATTCAGAAATTAAAGAACAAATTCGCAGCAGCCCCGGCGCCGTTTTGGGAAAATATACAAATCTTTTTTCTTTTTTGGAAATGATGTACTTCTATGTTTTCAGGTCGACAAATTTTTTCCCGGCCATCATAAAGCCGAATCTCTCAGAGAAAATTCGTCGGAAATTTATTGGAACTAGATATCACAAATATTTCAGAATAAAAATTCAATTGCATTTCTTCTCTCGTTTTTTTTCGTATTTTGAGCATGGAGAGAAGATGCTTCACGAAGCAATTGTCCGTCGTTACTTCCTTAATTCATCTTAGGACGTAATATCACGATGAAAACATTATTAAGAAAAAAAAAATAAAAAATGTATTTCTTTGTCTATGTTCGGAAAATCGAATTGCGACCAAATCAAGGCCGCGTGGATTTGCGAGATCCCGTGGAACACATGATGCTGTACTTTTCGCGGTGTATAAACGCGGTTCGTACATTCTCCCGGTGTCAGATAAATCATGTAAGTAAGAGCCAGTAGAGAGTGGTGGGATTTCAAAATGTTCGTCAAACTAAAAAAAACCGGAATTCAGTCGAAACGACGACGTCGAAAAAAAAAACCCGCTAACGAGGACTGCAATTGAAACTTCGAGTCTCCGTCGAGGGTTGATCATAGGATAATCAAATTAATTCCGGAGAACGAAAATCGTTCATCAAATCCGGCACATAAATATTTTCCACCAGCATAAAGAAAAAAAAACAAAATTTATCAAACGCACGAGGATGTCACGCACGTTCACTTTTCCACCCTCTTGATGAAATAATCTTTTTTTTTCTCCACCAATCGAACTACCGGAAGATCAAAGATCGAATAGAAGAACCCTTCCGGAATTCTCCAGGATTGAGAGGTCACGAAAATTTAACTTCGACGAGCCTCCCAAATTCTGTCTTAGGAGTTTGATGACAGAACGACGATCTTACGTTGATGCAAGACGTTGAATCCTTCGATCTGACGATTTTGCCGTATTGACACGTGCGAACTCCACTTAGTCGTTACGATCAACTCCGCTTCGTTCAAACAACGATCCAAGAAAAATGTCCAGTGACGTTTGTCGCAACGACGACGAGCAACATCTTCGAAAAAGGACAAATCCCGCGTAGCGGTAGTCCCCTCGTAAATCCAAAAGAATCGCATATAACCAATCGGCGTGTTATTCAGAATCGAATAAAGACCCGAATAACAAACATCGAATTCCTCCGGAAACTCGGACCGATTTTTCGCGACTTCCAACCAACACAACGTCAACACACGTTTTCCGCTCGATCTTCAACTTCTCCGTTCTCAATAAGTCGTCGAATTTCACAAAGTACTTCCGCCTCCTCAAGACGTTTCCCGCAATTGTCCAAACAATGGCAAATAAAAAAATTAATTGTCCGTCGGGAAACTACGCAAGGGATGGCCGAGCCGAGTGCTGTCGAATCTTCCTCGCCCGTTCCGAAGCTCGAGGGGCTAACTCGTGTTCCCCGGTTAAACGCGCGCGCCAAGAAAGTTAACCGTCAACCCGCGTAAGATACGACACGACGTTAGGAGTAGCAGCGTTAAGGGCAACAGCTCCTTGACGGAGCTCGAGGAACCGAACTGACTGGTGTGGTGCTCCGGCTTGGCTCGTCGTTTCTGCTATGATGCCAGGGGGTTAGAGTTTCTCCGTCGTACCGCGCGTAGGAGGAAGCTACTCCGCGGGGGTTGCGGGGACTAACGGGGTGAGGGCGGCCGGCGGAGTCCGCGAGGAGGAAATCGCGAGTCGTCGCTCTAAGTCCTTCGCCGTGGGGCCGTCGGTGGCGCGGCGGCGTCTCAGACCGCGTGCGTCTGACTAAAAGCCACCCCCCTCTGAACCCCTCGGCCCTCGCGGTAGCCTCGCGCGCGCCCCTCGCGCACGTCGACGTCGGTTGCCTTAAAGAACCCCGAACGTTGTAACGCCGAAACGCCGCGGAGAGTGTGGCAGGTGGTCTTTTGTCTCCCTCGCGCGCCCGGCCGCTTGGCCTAGCCTGCGTACGAAGAACCCCCCCGAGTAGACCCGAGTGCCGGGTAGGGTGGTAGGGGCGTTGTCTTAGGTGGGTGCGCGGTCGCGAAATTTCTGGCCGACGCGCGGTTTCTCCGTCGCACCTACGGGAGGGTTTGTCCCGGTGCCGTTCCTTTCCTCTCTCCTAGACGGCGCCTTCCCTTTCCTTTCCCGAACCCGCACCCCGCTTCGGGCTTCTACGCCCTCTCCGGCTCTTCGAAGGAGCCACCACCCCCGACCTCCCTCGCGAACGTTCGCACACGGTATCCGTTTAAGTTCTCTACGGGGGTTCGACGTGGGATCTCGAGGCGATTCTTTTCTCGACGTCGGATCGCACTTCGCTCGGGTTTCTCGAAAGGTGCTCGCGGACTTTGGGTGATCGCGGCGGAACCTTCCGGGGTGCTGCGGGACGGAAGGACCCAAGGGTGGGTTGATGACCAAGACGACGTTACGAAGGGGAAGAGACGTGCGAGATGACCCCGCGCAAAGAGCCCCATCGTATTCCGTCACCTTCGTACGAAGATGCGACTCCCTCGTGGCCATCGGGTACGGGGGTGACCTCCTTCGACCCGGAGAGCCCTCTCGACTTTGGCGAGAAACGATTCAACCGGCCGGCTCGCTCGGTCCACCTTCGTCACTGAGCAAGGGTAAAAACTGAGGATCCCAGCGACCGGCCACCACCGAGGAGGTGATCGGGGCTCGGGGCTTTTCCAACCCCATCACCCGAAATCCTCCGACGGGGCGACCACGGCATCTGCGCACGTACACACGTACGCACGCGACCCACACGAAAACTCGTTTCCACGCTGGTCTCTTCTTCCACCCTCTCTCTTTCTCTCAGTCTTTTTGCTCGAGCGTCGGACGAAAAGCGGAGATGTGCCACCCCGCGCGGAGAAAGGGTCGTTCGCGGCGCCCCCGAGCAGCTTCCCCACGCAGCCCACCCTTCGAGGAAAAGCAACGAAAGCGGAGGCATCGCGAAGAGGCAGCGCGCGCGTTTGCTTTACGGGGTTGGAGGGGGTAGCGCCGACGCCGACGATCGCGTAGTCAGGGGAACGTCTGAGGGGTGCCTTGGAAGAAAAGAGTGGGGACGACGATGATAGGGGTTTTGCCTCGGCTCGGCCGAGGATTCTGTATTGTCCCGAAGGGGTAGAAATGAGAAAGGAGAATTTTTGCACGAAGAATTTCCCACCACCCTTTTTTTCGGTGTCACCTGACGGTGAAGAGGGTTGTAAGATTATCGACGACGCTACCTTGGCATTGTTTGCCCGCTGCCAAGACTTGTTTATGGGATTCGCTTTTGGATGATGCGAGAACTGACACGTAACGAGACTGAAATGGATCAGTCATTGACACCGAACCGCTGTCATTCTTTTTAAGTGACAACTACCTTAAATCCCACCCTTATTCCGTGAAACCGGAAACTGACGAGAGTTAACACATTTCTTACTTCGTGATTGAACGCTGGCGGATTTTGAGCGATTGTTTTTATCGCATTTGTCGCGCGGAAACTAGGAAATGAATTCAAAAGACCGGCGTGAACTGTTCGGATATCAAAAAAGAATCGCGTGTGCTTCAGCCGAATGTTAAGTTTCAACTGATGGAAAAAAGTAATCGGAGTCGAAAGAGTGAAGAGCGGGGCGGGGGCCCTCGTCGATGGGCCTAAGGGGGTGTTTCACGAGCGTTGTAGTAGGTTACGACGATGAAGAAAAGAGAGAGAGAGAAAAAAAAAAGTAGGGTGACGACCGAGGGAGAGAAAAAAGGGGGCAGAAAAATGGCCCTGCCGCGTTTGCATGTGTGGGATGCGTGTGCCGGTCGACATATGCGTGACTAACGGCAAATGTGGGGGAGAAACGAAACGAAAGGCGGAGAGAAAGTGCCTCCTTCCAAACGTTCGTTCATTTTTTTTCCTCCACCCTCCGACGAAGATCTTTAGTACCCTCCCATTGATTTTATCGTCACGCTCGTGTCAAGCATTGCAAAAAAATAATCAATCCGGAAGATTGAACGACGGATTCTCAATTTCGGGAATAAATTAATGTGTAGGTATTTATATCTGGGCTTCGATTCGAAAAAATATTATGATCTATTATAGTAATAATAACAAGAATGATAAAATAATTATGGTAATGAGAACAATCTAATATTAAGAATCATAATTCTTCAATCTTCAATTCCGTCTTCAATTTTTAAAAACTATGGACTAATATATTGATAATAATGATAGAATAATTATTCTCATTAGAATTGGAAAATATAAAAAAAATTATAATCCTTCAACCTTCAAGTCCGTCTTCAATTTTGAAAAACTATAAACTAATATCTTAATAATAACAATGATATAATAATTATTCTTATTACAATTAGAAAATATTAAAAATGATAATTCATCAACTTTCAAGTCGTCAATAAAAAAAAAAATAATATAATAATTATACCCATTAAAATCTCAATATCAATCATATATATCACAATATTGACAATTATAACTCGATCGTGATAGTAAAAATAAATATCAGGACCCTGATTATACCCAAGCCTGGGTATAGATTCATTGTTCACGATTGACACCAAAGTTGGCTCGATTCTCGGTCACTCGCCACTTTCCGAAGACCGTTCGATACGAAATTCAGGTGGCTTATCGTCATCGTACAGTCTGCGGTACGATCCGTCCCCTTCACGGATGGCCAACGACCGCCACCGTCACCCCCGGTCTCCCGAAAACCATTGTCCATCGTCGTGACGAGCCGGGAACCCGTGAGCGTGGCCGTGTTGGTATTAGGCGGTGAGTATGGGCCCGGTGGTCGGTGACCAAGCAAGCGAGAAGTCGTCGGTGGTTGAGGATTGACCAGCTGAGGATATGATCTGTGGCAAAGCTCTCCCTCCACCCCCCGGCTTCTTCGTTCTCGTCGAACCTCCCTAACGGCTACTGTCTAACGTGTTTCCGAAGTCCCCACCACCGACAACCCCTTTCTGAGACCTCCACCACCGCCTTCGTCGGTCTCCTACTACTCGACAACAATCGAAATCATCCCCTTGACGAACGTCTTTCCCCTCTGCTCCCACCCCAACCTCGGAAAATCTACTTTCTTCTCCGTCGTAATTGTTTCGTTCTTTTCCATCCCCATCTTTCTCCCTCGGACTTGAAGGGGCGGATGTTTTTCATCCTTCCACCCTCGCCACCTTGGCGCACTCGTCTTCTCCTTCGACGCTCCGTCCGCTCCCACCCTCTTGGCTTCTAACCTCCCACCTTGGGGGACGATGCGTCCCCTCCATGGGTCGTGGTATCATCCCTCGCTACCCCACCCTTTTTCGGCGAGCGCCCTACGCAACTCGTCGTTTTTTCCACGTGGCCGACACGTGTATCAGCAACGTCCGAGGCGGCCCGGGTGGGGATCTTTTGGGCTGGTGGGGCGCGACGTCGTGACTTGAGACATCCGGAAAATTCAGTGTTTCTAGGTATCTTATCTTCGCTCCCTTTTGGGGTTGTATTTTTTCTTCTCTTGTCAGCTTTTCGCAATTTTTGGATATTTTTTCGTTGAATCCAAGATTATGATTATGAAATGATTATAAATATGATTGAATGATTATTCCCGTGATTATACAATTAAAAAAAAATAATATAATCGTAAATAGTAATAAAATTATTTGTTAAATAATTTTCTGATCATAGAATTATTTTCATGATATTTTTCTGATCATAGAATTATTTTCATGATAGTTTTATGATCATCTAATTATTTTTTAAATCATTTTCTCATCATAATTATTTTTATGATAGTTTTATGATCGTGAAATTATTTTTTAAATAATTTTATGATCATAAAAAAATTATTTGAAAAAAAATTTTGGGATCATAAAACTATTATAGAAGTAATTCTATGATTAGAAAATTATTTGGAAAATAATTTTATTATTATTTTCAATTAGAAAATTTAAAAAAATTTATAAACTCAATTTTGATGCCTCCATAAAATTTTTCTCGAGAAATAAAATCGGACCGAACCTCGCAGTATGTTTGTTCGACGGCTTCTTTCGTTCTTATCTCGATCGGTGCGAGCCGCTGAGTAGGGCAGCCCGTCAGAGCCGAGGACCGACGACTCGAGCGCCGGTCGAGCGCGAGGGGTGGCCCCTACCACCCCCGTAGGCCGAGGGTGGAACGCCTCTGGGGTGGAAAAAATCGTCCAATGAGCCGACTGGGAAAAAAAATTGTGGCGCGTGGATCCAACCCCTTACGGCACCGGGCAACCTCCTTCCACGCTCCCCCTCCATCGTCATGCTCATGTGTGTACGCTCGCACGCTCATACACGACCGCACATGATCCCAACAAACACAATATATACATATAGAAAGAAGGAAAGAGAGAGAGAGAGAGAGAGAAACGAAGCAGCGGCTACCTCAGAGATCCACGTGGCAAACACCTGCTCTCGGATTTTTCCTTTCCCTTCCTTCCCTTCCGGTTAAACGGACCGAGGGTATAATCTTGTCGGCAATTAGACGGACGATTAACAGCCCGAAACAACGGTCAACGCTGTTCACAAAACCCGATAAAAGGGACAACCAGATTTTTGTCATTTAAAAGTCACGAAGAAAAAAAAACGAAGATTCTTATCTTCTTATACTTATTAGGTTGTGTAATAAATTTCCGCCATTTTTGCATTTAATTTACTCATCGCAATTTTGATTTCTAATTTCTTGTTTGCGGAAAAAAATGAAATACAAAAAAACAAAAAAAATTATACTACCTAATAAAATTCTGTTCTTCTTATTTGTTTCCAGCGTTTTTTTTTAAGTCTTGCCCCTTAAGGATGGGCATTCAAAAAATATATGACTCGACGTGCTTTTAGATGGGTTTTTTTCGAGAATGAACGAGGGGGAAAAACGAGTGTGCGAGGCATATTTTTGATCATACATTCGCATCGCGAACCGATATGCGATCGGGTAAATTGCGTATGGGGTACCGACTTCCGGCCAGGCTGTGTAACCGATACGGCAATGAGCCACCCCCGTAACAACGTTGCGAAGTGGGTGTACAGTCGGGACGTTCGACGCGTACGCGAGTTCGTATCGCAACCGGTGGGGCCCCGGGCCCACTTTAAATTACAAATGATAAAAATGTGCGCGCGGGTGTGTCCGTAAGGTCTTGGTACCGGTCGGTCGCGGCGGGGACGGTGCGGGGGTGAAAAAAACAGGTGAGAATCGAGTCGGTGCGTAGGTGGGAAGAGGGGGGACCTAGGTGCCCTGCGGGCCCTTCGGGTACATCGCGTTAAGGTCTTACCGGACGGACCGTCCGGCAAAAAGTCAGTCCGAAATGAATGAATCGCGGATTTACGAGTCTAGATCATGTCGTACGTGTTTAGCCTCACGAATAGCTGAACCAATGATAGATTAACACTTGAAGATGTTAATTTACCACTTTTGATAATGATTCGATTCAAATTCGACGATATTGAAGTGTGGTTGACCGACGTTTCATCAGTGACTGTACAACAGTTCCAACCGTTTCAGGCGATACTCGTCATTACTTCAATTAATTTCTCGACAATCACACAGTCGATTAATTTGGAACCAAGCGTAATCAATCCGTCGATCCTAAATCTTGATGACATCATTTTTTCAGAATCTACGGTGATTTAGTTCCATTCGTTTTGCGACCATTAACATCCGCAGAAGCCGTTTCCCCAAAAGCCACCTCATTCAATCAATAAAAGTATAACTTCTAGATTACGTAGCCGAATAATTTGAAATAATTCCGGCGATTTTTTAATATTCATCCAGCAAGACCTTAAGCCCGAAGCGAGACAAAGCCACAACGGATTATTCGATCGTACCCAACTCGCGATACCGAATCCCAATCGGCAGGTGGCGCGTAGCAAGACGGTCGCAGTATGGAAACTTTATTTCTCTGTACTTTCGGACAATAACGAGTGAGAAATTGACCGGCATTGCGAGTTACGAACAACGACGGCCCTCCGAGGGAGACAGTGGCCTCGAGAGGAGGGCGGGGGGGGGGGGGGGGGGTGAGAGGGAAGGAGTCGAAGTCGGTGCCGACAGATCGGGGCCGACTGATAAAACTCGTGGGCCCTTTGAGCACGAGTGAGGAAGGCATTCGTCTTGAAAACGGGCGAGAAACGACCGCGCGGGTGGGTCGAACCCTTTATGCCCTATTCCTTTCCCTTCTTTGTCTCCTTATACGTTTTTTTTTTATTTTACGTTCCTTTTTTTTTTTCTTCTCTAGCGAAGGGCCCGATGGGAAGCATCTGGAAAGTTTTATTTATCGAAAGGACTTGGACGAAGCAACGGCGCAGGTTAAAGGGTTGAGGGGAATATTTGTGACGCTGCCGCGGAGGAAAGTCGTTTATCGTGAATGGAAAGATCACGTAGTTTGATTGCGAATGCACAGCGCGAATGCAACGCGAATGCAGCGCCAATGCAGAAGGCACGAAGACGTTGAGCGCCGACGTTGTTGGACGTGGAAGGACACGATTGTGAAACGGACAGTGAAACATTAGTTTGTAGCGGTAAGAGAGTTTTGCCGCGGAGTTAGGGCACGGAATAAGGGTGGGAAGGGTGGTGAAGACGCGAAGGGTGCGCGACTGTGATGTGCGCAACGCGCAACGACGAACGTGCGAAGTCGCCTCGCGAATATTCCCAACCCTTGTTTTGCAGCGCGGTTGGGTTTGGCGAAATCCACCCCGGCTCGAGGTGACGCCTGGTGGCGAGATCACGAACTCGAGGCTGAACGGCCGATGCTGCGGCAGCCGCGAAGATTCCGTTTGGCTGCAGATTTCTGCTCTCTGTATTTTTTTTTTTTTTTGAGGATTTTTAGGGGGATGATTTTTTTAGGGTTGGGGGAGGAGAGGGATGATTTTTTTTATGGTGAATTTGAGCGGTTTTGAAGATGATTGATCGATAGTGGCTTGATGGATTTTGTGCTTTTGAGAATTTTTGAGGGCGATGATTTTTTTAGAGTTGATTGAGAAGGGAGAAGAAATATACGAGAGTGAATTTGGGTAAATTATGAATGTAATTGATTAATAATAGTTTGATGGATTTTATTTTTGTGATGATTTTAGGAAGGATAGCATTTCTTATTCCGACAAAGATAGAGGAATCAAAATCCGAAAATGAATGGAAGAAATATTTGATAGTAATTAATGAATAATCATTCGATTGATTTTAATTCCTCTGATTTTTTTAAATGAATTTTGTTAGTTCTTAATTTTTCTGGGCTTCTTATATGTCTCAAAAATTAATAGTGACAATATTTTGGTCGAAAAATTTATATTCAACTTTTCGATAAAACCCTAAGACATCAAAATATCTTCGAATCTCAAATTCAGCATTGAAAATAGACAAAAAAATCAAAGTAATAAAAATTTGCCACCAAACACAATTTTACCTACAATATATTAAATACGTCATCTCCTCAAAAAGAAATAGACAAATTATCTAGAAAAATTCTGTAATTCATGAGTCCTCAAATAATTCTAATCCGCGCAACAAATAACAACCTCTCCGACTTTCAAACATCGAATAAAAATTATTTCCATGATTGCCGAATATAATTCCACGAGAAAAAAAATAGGATTGTTAAAATCCATTGAATCAGAAGCATCGTTGCAGCACTGTACATATCGTGCGCTGCAGCTACACACGAGTGCATCAGCAGCAGCAGCAGCAGCAGCAGCAACGACAGCAGAAGCAGCAATGCCAGTAGGATGAAATGAGCGACGCGTCCGGCTCTCGCGCGTTCGCATTACGCAATGAAAGAAACAAATGAAGCTTAATAGAAAAACTGCCTGCGCTAGAAAAAGCCTCGCTACGAATTTACAGCACACGGAGTACAGACTGTCATAAAAGTCTACGAGAATTTTACGATCCCGATATTTTTCAATGTTAATCCAATCGATTTCGCGTTTCATGAATTTTTAAATAAGATCGACGACGATTTCGACGTTGCAACGTTCGTCAATGTCTCTCCCCCCCTCCCCCTTTAGGTACATTAGTCTCGTTCGATTTCCGTCATTCGAACGTCTTTAAATCATTGATTCGACGAGCCTAGCTGACAGTCCAAATTGACCCCAACCATTCGAAACCATCGCATGAAAATCGGATTTGCAGAATTTCTAGCTCGATGTGTCTGCGAATTAGATTTGTAAAAATCTCAGACTTCTATCCTTTATTGCAATAAATTATGACTAATCTTCGTTATTATTCTCTACGTTTTCTATTAAAATCAGAAAATAAAATAATATAGAAAAATAAATAAAAATAAATAATTTAAAAAAATTAAGAAGGACGAATAATTTATTATTTATTGATTGATTATTAATTTCCGGTTGAAATCGTGTCAATAAAAGTCCCCAAGTCATAGGATTTGATTCATTTACTATTCAATTATTCTCAACAAAAGCAATAAAAAATTACAAATAAATCGATCCAAATAAATCTGCAAATCACCTGAAATAAATTTCTAGAACCTCTCAAGAATTTTTTATGAATGAAAAATCGACGATTCGAGATTGCGAGTATCACGAAGAAACGAAATTTATGATCGGAAAAATTTGTTCAAACGTCATCCGTTGCTCGCAACGATTCGACGAGGAATCGTAAAATTCCGGAGAAAATATCTGACGACGAAACGTTAATTATTCAATCCTCGAACAAACGTAACAAATTTTTCCGGACTGTACGAGCGCGATGCGTTACGGCACGACGTGGGGCCGACTCTTTGTGTCAATAGAAGCCAATCTAAGTACGTATGCATACACGAACCGAGAGAGATAACAAAATCGGTGACAACCGACTGCAGCGGAACAAACGTCGAAGCCTCGCGCGCGCGTTTGTTGCTAAAAGACGTTCCATCAAAGAAAAAGTCTGGGCGTTTTGATACATTCAAAAATGTCCAACTCCACCAAATTTTCCTTTGTTTTCATCAAACTCAGAGTCAACGTCACCAAAAATAATCCCAAAAAGTGGCGCCGAAATGATCGAACCAACTTTTGATTTTCAGCAATTTTCTTGTGGAAGGAAAATCAAAATCTTTGAATCGTGTCATAGAAAAAAATCGGAGGTGAAGGGAAAAAAATTGCCTAGGCTTGAAAAACGTTGTTTTCTGGGGATAATTCGTTTTCCATGAAATTCAATGCAGATGGGGACTGCGATCGCGGGCTTTGCCATTGATTAGATAAGGGGATTGCGCTCTTCACTCGGATGCAGGATCAAGGTGACCAAGATAGCGAAATATGATTGTGGGCTCGAGACTCTTTGATCTCGAGGCTACCGCATGTGCTTTCGATCCCTCTCCCTCCCCTCTACCGCCACCCCTCACCGTCGATCTTCGCGTTCTAGTCCAATCTACGATACTTCGCTATTCTCGTTATCGCTATCGGTAACCCGTTGGTCTTATCAGCGATTTTTCATCGAGCTGGGAAAAGTTCCGTCCCACAGACTTTGTCAGGTGACAAAAAATAAAGAGTGCAACTTTTTAGTGCATGAAAAATTATTCATTCTGATTTTCAAATTGACGGTTTCTTATCATTCTTTATATCGAAATTGTTGACGAAATTGTAAGTGAGCTGAGAGTCCCAAAATTGTGTGTAAGTTTGACATCTAATTCTTAAATTGTTGGTCAATATTGAATTTAGTCCTAAAATGACGTCTCAACCTGAAATGTCGTTTGATAATAATATGGAAATTTAGGATGTAGTCAAAAAATATTGTGTGAGAGTGTAACATAATAAACGGAATCTTTTTCTCAATAATACAAAAACAAACCTGGACCGAATAGTCATAGTCGTTTGTAAAAAATTACTATAAAAATTAAATTCTTAATCAAAATATGAAAAATGCACTTAAATATCACTCAAAATTCGTGACTTATAAATTGATAGTCATTTTGAAAATCTGCGTTGTATTATATTTCTCAAACTAAACAACTTTTTGTTCAATCATTCGATTCGATTGATACATTTTACTCAACAAATACATTCTCAAATATTGTGCAGTCAGTCATCGAACGAATTTCACGAATCAAATATCAACGTCAGTCAGAAACTGCAGCGTTAAAACGCTTCAAACGAAATTTCATGAATTATTCCAAGAACTTTCGGCAAAGCCAAACAACTACGCAACATCGGGACAATCAAAGAGAAATCGTCATGAGCCAAACGAATCATGGTCGCGAAATAGTTCGGTCAAAGCCCGATCGCCAATGCAAATTACGACATTCGGCTCGTTCGGTTTCCGTTCCAACGTCGACCGTAAAGTCATCGTGCAACAAAATGTCCCCAACTGCACACCGGGTGCATTGCGGATTCGAGTCGCACTCAAATCCAGCCACAAGGAATTTCAAATGATCGGCAAACGTTTCCCAAACTCGTCGCGTGTCATCGCAAAAAAAACCCCCGTAAGAACGACAGAAAACACCATCAACCGGCGACGGGGTCGAAAGATCGACGGGCGCCATCGAAAAAATTTAAAAAAGGCAAAAGGGTTCACACAACCTCGATGTTCAAACGTATTTGTCGTGTAAATTTACCGAATTGCATCGATAGCAGGAAAAAAAATTTTATTTACTTTATCGACCGAATTGACAGTGAAAAGTCAACATCGAATAAATATTTTCTCTGCCAATATTATCTGCAAAAAAAATTCATACGCAAATTCAAATTCATACAAATATTTTACTTCTCATCCCCCGCAGATCGAAAAAAAATATTGTATCAACAATGCTCCCTGGAAACTGAAATAAAAACCCTCCCAACGAACTCGTCGAACAAAAAACAAAAAGATTCATTTATGGAACGAGCAGTCATTGTATTGACAAAATTTGCAATTCCACCGGGAACTAAATCATCGAGTGTCTGGCCGATCCAGCCTCGCGTTCCAGACCCATCGGGGCATTCGTCGTCCTTTTTCCCGCGATCGAGGCACGACGCAACGCCGGGAATGTTCCCGAGGGGGGGAGGGGGTTGCGTTCGGGCCGGTCAGCCAGAGGGATAGCCGGACCGAACCGTTGCATCCCGGAGATAGATAGAAATACGAGGTAATTTCAACGTGTGCACAATTCGCCGGGGGTTGATCAAGAGCCCGCGCGGGGAGGGGGGGGGGGGGTTGGTACCCAAAAAAGAGATGATATTTTTGTTTCAGCAGTTTTCGTCATTTTTCATCCCCCTCTCGTCCAATGGCCGTTGCAGCTTCCGAACGTTAAGCTAGGCTGGTCCTCCCTGCCAGCCCCTGGCCCAGCCGAACGAACACCGAATGATCCGGGCGTCCGGGTCATCGACGCGGCGCTGCTTTCCCTCTCTTCGAGCGGCTTCAACCCTCTTGGACATCCCCCCCTCGGGTCTCTTCATACCGGGTCGGACCACGAACCGGTAGGTGGGCTTTACCGGGCGTTCGTTCTATGGGAAATGCAAGAGGGGTGTCATGCACGTTGGGCCGGCCAGGGGGGGGGGGGGGGGTAGTACATGGGCATGTACGCGTCTCAACTCACGCACACTCCTGTTTCTCGATTGTTATAGGGGCTGTTGTACATATATACACTCATATACCGTGTGTACATATGTACACAAAGCTATACGAAGGTATATGTATCACGATGACGATGGTCTAGGTCTGGCTTCGCCCGCTATATCCGTTTCATCGTGTACGTAACGTCCGTGCACAATCCCCCGCTTGATATATGTTCAACCGCCGCGTAGGATGCATCCGCGTTGAGAATATATCGCAGGTTATGCGCGTGTGGAGAATTTTGCATCGCTGTATTGGAGACCAGTGGCATTAGAGAGTTTAGGTTAGAGTGCGAGGGTGTTGGGGTTTAGACGACGTTGCGGGGAGCCAAGGGGCGACCAGGGGAGCCGGGTGCAGAATAGGGGGAAGGGGGGGGGGGATTGTCCGCCGCGTGGTCTCGTGTTCTCTCGTTGCCCGCCTCTGCGTCCGCATCGTTCGGTCTCGAAAGCGAGGGGGGGACGGCCTGCCGCTGCTCGGTGCTGCAGTCATCGATTCAGGCAGTCATTGGCTGACTCGGTCCGGCCGCCATTTTGAATGACTCCGGGATCAATACGCGTGGTGTGCGGAAAATAAAAGGTTGTAGCAGCGCAGCCTGCGTTGCCCGCGTTACCCTGGAAGTGGTGGTCGCCCTCGACGAGTCTCCGCTCCTCGCTCTCGCCCTCTCTCTCTCTCGTTCCCTCGAAAACTACCCCCTCGGTATTGCCTTCGTTCCTTCACCGCCCCGCTTTCCGTAGGCACAACACGAGGTGCACCCTTGTCCGTGCGACCCCCCCATGCCCAACCCCTCGGCTTCCTTTTCTGCCGCCGCTGCTTCTACCACCACCGCGAAAGCCTCCGCCATGGCTGGCAATACCAGTATCATCGTCATCGACGGAAACGACCTCTCGCAACGGTTGCAAAGCATCGAGGAACGAAAACATCGAGCCCCTCATTCCGTACCGGGGGATGGCCGCGTTGCCGATCTCCCGTGCTCGGCCACCGTGCAGGATCATCATCCCCCTCCGGAACCCTCCCCCGTCCGTTCTTCCTCCCGAAGCCCCGACGAGCTCACCCCCCGGGGACTCGACCGGAGCTTTCGCCAGGATTTCCCGGTGGTGGAAGTCATCGTTGGAAAAATTCTCAACGATCCGCAATGATGGCGCTGTTGGAGGCCTTAGGTTAGAGGCGACGCCAACGTTGCCAGCTTTGCTGCGCTGTTGCCATCGTCATTTGGAAACGATGACGGCGATGCGTTTCCGGTGCCCAACCTGGCTCTCGCCACGGCCTTCCACACGCGGGCTTTCGACCCTTCGCCCTCTAGGGGGGGGGGGGAGGACCACCCTCTCTCGCGATCTTGCCGAGCCTATGCGCCGACCATCACCCAGCGCGTGTCTTCCCTTGGACGCGGACCAACGTCTACTATGCTCACCCTTCCGACGTGATTCGCGTTCGTACTCGCGTGTCTGGATTTGCCTCGCTTCTAACCCATCTTCGACCTAAACTCCCGGAGTCCCTCGTGATAACCCCCCCCCAAACCGCCCTTCGCCGTTGTTGCATTCCTTGGCGCCGTTGCGTGCAATTCCCGCACGCCGATGACCAACCACCAACGGATCGCACGACGAACGGAACGTTGGCTATGGCGAAGAACGGAATTCTAAGGGTGTTCTTCTCATTTTTTTGGTTCTGAATGAATCCCGGCGATTCGGACCTCCACGTGAGGGGGATTCTGCGACTGGCTTGGATCAACCGCGAAGGGCGAAGGGTAATAACTGTGGGAACCAAGTTTTTCAACTTTCTTTTGTAGCTTGCAGAAAAAATACGCGACTTATCTTCATTATCAACAGAGTCTGCAGGACATCGAAAATGTAATAATTCCAGGAATGAAATTCTAATTTTAATTAAATTGACTGGCAGCAAGGGGGATGATGACGAGGTGGGGGTTGATGATAACTGAATATGCAGTTTGCTCGGGATTTTAAAATAAAAACTTGAAAAATTGAGGTTTAATATTTGCCAGGGCAACGTGGCGACCAATCCCGACGCTCGGTGGACGGGGTGGAACCACCCCTTTGTGAAAAGCCTTCGCTAACGTTATCCGAAAGACCGGAATCGTTTCCGAGTCTCTTTCCTCTTTTCCTCTGCAACTGCACCGCACGGAATCCTCACCCCCCTCCGGTTCTTCGTTACGCATACACGCTCGTGGACTTGTATACGATAGATATATACGTATGCAGCGGCGCAATCATTCCACCCCTACCATCGGGGACGCGGGTCCGGAATGATTTTGCCTTTACCCGTATGTTTTGCAGGTAATTGCGAACGAGTGTGGGAAGTGAGAGGCAGCGAGAACCGGAGGCCGTTCGAGGGGATCAATACAGGGGCCTCGCAATACAAAATGGAGGGGAATCATCGTCATCGTCGTCGTTCGATGGTCGTCGTTCGATATATAAACTATTCGGGCGATGTTTCGAGAGGAAAATCTACATTGATTTGTACTTAACGCGATGCTTTATGGATGGAATCAACGGGGGCCCAGCGGGGTCCAAGGGGGGGGGGGGATTACAAATTTATTCGCGTTTATATGTGTATGCATTATAAAAGAGGGTCGGGATATTTGATGCGAGGAATTATGTATTGAAATCAGTCACTTTTAATGATCTATTAAATGGGTGTGTGTGGGGGGCTTAAGGGGGGCTCGGTTCCGATGACCCGAGCGCAATAATGGTTCTGCAGGTGCGGCGAGAGGGGGCGGGGAGATTGATGAAAAAAATTATGGTAATCAAGCGGTTTACGGTGATTAACGAGTGGACGAGATCGGAAATATTCGGTTTTCTGAATGAGACTGATGAAACAAAGCCATTGTTTTAAGGGGGAGGGGGCACGAAGGGGCTTTGCGGGGTCTCGAGGGCTATCGCGAATTGAACCGGTTGGTTGCGAAAAATCGACACCGATCGGAGGGAAATCTTTGTGGAAGCTTTCAGGTGTGCGGAATAAAATGAAGCTTTTTAGATTTGATGCAATTTGATGATGGATGATTGTTGAAACGATTTTTTTATAGCAATGGTTCGAGGATTCTTGCTTCGATTGAATTGGGAATCGATGTTTCGCGTTGTAGTGACCAATCGGGACGTATTGCTCATTCGATAGTGATATTTATGCATCATAAAGTACATTATATATGTAATTATATCATGCATGCTATTTTAGAATTTTTGTTTCTGGTTTTTTGTGTACTTACGTTTTGAACCGAACTAACTGAAACAAGGACATAAGGCTCTCTTGGTAGCAACGACTTTTTTTTGTAGATCACATTTTTAGTTATTAAGAATTTTATCGTCTTTTTTCATCATTTTTTGAATTTTCTTCGATTTTCTTTTCTTTTTTTCCCCGATGAGGTTCTTCTTAATTTTTTTTCTTCGTTTTTAGTTTTGTTTTTTTTTTTTGGTTTTTGTTTTCGTCTTCCCCTCTTCTTTAAAGTTTACCCGCCCCCCCTTTATAATCTAAAGATTTTTCTCAAAACGTTTTAAAAATATACTTTAGTCATATCTTTACAATTTTATTCGTCTAAAGAGTTAGGTTGTTTTTTTTTGTTGTTGTTTGTAGCTTTGTTGTTTCCTCCCTTTGTTCCTTGACCGTGTGTAGGTTTGTATCTTCTTCTAAGGCAATGCTTTCTTCTTTTTTTTTTCTTTTTGTGCAATTTTGTTTTCTTCTTTTCTCTCGCTTCCTCTCTTAATTTTCGGCTTCAATTTTTTTTTGTGTTTTTTTCCTCGTTTTTTTTTCTCTCTCTCCGCTGTTTCTTTTTGTTTCGTGTGTTCCTCTTCTCGTATTTTTGGATTTTTTCTTTTTTTTTCTTCAAGTTTTAGTTTCTTGTTATCACTCGTCGTTAATTTTTTTTTGTATTTTTTTTAAAATGCTTTTTGAAAAATTCGAAATCAGACAAAAGTTCCGGCAAATTAAGGATGGTCAATTATAAATGTCCTTCGCGCGATTTTTGTGTTTATTTTTGGTTATTTTTGTTTTTTTTTGCAATTTTTTTGGTTGTAATTTTTAAAAATTTGTTTTTTTTAAACTTTGGAGAATTTGAGTTGTTTATCAGACTTTTGATTATTACACAGACAAAAATTCGGTATTTATTGTGTATGTGTGCGTTTATATGGTATGGTACTGGTTTTTGTATGTTCCTTTACAAACGGCGGAAATTAATTTTTCAATGAAATAATTACTATTGTAACACATAACAACACAGTGCGACGCGTCTGAAACAGATGAAAAAAAACGAACGTTCGCACGTCCGTACGCGGATGTTAGATTACGGATGACGCGTAGATCCTTGAGGAAGCTGGGCGGAGCCCAAGAAGTCGAATCTCAGGCCATTTCCAAAAACAAATAAAACTAAATAAATTCCAAAAACCCCATCTATCAACCGAAAAATCCCAATCGATACCTAAGCGGTTTCTCCCCTATCGCTAGCATCGCGCGGCAGGTCCACACCCAACCCTAAACCCTCAAACATCCCCCAAAATCATCCCCAAAAATCATCTCTGAAATCTAAACAATCCAAAAGTCTCAACAACTTTCCCAAAAATAACTCTAAAATCCAAAAATCTCGAACTCATCTTTCAAAACGATTCCAACACCCACCCCCTACATCGAATCATCGCGACGAGCCCCCAAAACCGAGCATCGAAGCCATTTTCCAACCCCCGTCGGCCATCATTGCGATCCCGGCGTCGAAAGTCCGTTTCAAATATCCCGCTTCGAAAATTAAAAAGACCCGCGTAAAAAAAAATGCCCAAGGAGGGGGTTTCCACGTGACGTTCCGAACGAATGAGCGTCTTGATACGCGTCGGCTGCTCACCCCTACTCCTTCGCGATTCGACCCGTACCGTCTCCGTTCGCGGCGTCTCCACCTTTTCCCTCAACCCCCCCTGACGTCCTCTGCTCGCGCGACGTCGTCGAAAACGCCGCTCGAGGCGCGCGTAGTCCTTGCGTCCTTCCCCACGAGACGTTAAGACGCGTTCGACGGGCTAGCTTTCCCATCCATCCCTCTTTCTTACTCTCCCGCGCTCTCCCTCAAGCCCCCTCCACCCTCTTAAAACCTTCCTCGTGGCATAACGCCGCTTTCCCAGACTTTTCCTCCACGTTCTCGCGATCGCCCGCTCACATCCCACGTGACGACGAGCCGGTTAAGATCGCGGTAGCCTTCGGCGTATCTCCGCGACTTCTTCAACCCCCCGAACAACCCCTCCACCCCCGACGCGCTATTCAACAACCCGGGCGTTGATAAGACAACGAGAAACAAAACTTCACTGTACAAAATCACCACCGAACGGACAATATCGCTGCAACCGTCGACACAATCCAACAAAATCACGTAAAAACTACCCCTAAACGCCCGTAAAACTTCCCCACTACGCGTAAAAATTATAAATTCGTTTTCCCCCGCGCGTTCACGCGATAACCACCCTTGGCCTGAGATTCTTCAACCTCGTGGGAACACGTCCAGCGTCTTCAAGGATCCAACAACCCCCGATCCACCCCCGATTCGTACGCCGTCGTCGTACGACCACCCCCCCAACCCCCCCGTCGCACAAACTTCTTCCCTCGTACGATTATACATGTAACGTATCAATTTCTTTTAGTCAACCAAAATTTTAACGGTTTTTTTTAATCTCCCTCGAATGAAATTAGAAAAAAAAAGCGAAGCACGAATTAATCCCGGGATTTTGTTATAACCTTTGATAGAGGCATTGCGAGCATCCCCGTGTCTGAGTAGCAACTGCGCCGTGGCCCCGTGCCGGGCGTCCCCACCTCACCTCGTTGCCCGCCTCGCCACACACCGCGCGCCTCGCGGCCACCTCACCTAAACCCATTCGAACCCCCCCGAACCAACCCTCTCGGACGCGCGAGCCGGTCGTGTCCTGGCGCTACGTCCCTCTCCCTCTCTCTTGCTCTCTCGCACTCTCTCTGTGCGCTCAAACACACACACACACACGTGCGGATACGCACACAATCCCCTCGGACTTCATCCCCCTAACGTCCCTTCGTTCTCCACAGCCTCGGCCCCTCCCCTCCCACCCCCCGCTCGTTGGCAATCTCCATCTCGCTTCGGCAACGTCCGACTAAACATCTCGCCGAGTGGCCGCTGCCCCGTCGGAGTGAGACACCCTGCCAGGACGCTCCTTCGTGTGCCTAACCATCGAAAACCACCTCCACCTCCACCACCACCACCACCACCACCCCGGGCACCACCGCTATGGTCGGCCACTCTGCCACATTCCCTCCGTCTCTGCCTTCGCCTCGTCCGCGTTTCTCTCACATTCGCACGACTGAGACGAGAAACGTTTTCATTTTGCACGTACACGATCGTGAAACACGCGTGTTCGTGTTCGTGTTTGCATTTTCGCAGGCAACGATATCGTTCACCGATGCATTCTCTCACACTTGTATGGCGTGGACGCGTACACACGGGGGATGACGGTGGAATGCATCGCGATATATAGGCATGGGTTCGCTAGGGGTGGGTTTGTGTGTGTGTTTGTGTGAGTTTGTGGGGGGGGTTCTATGTACAACGCGGCCGATAGGTGGACTTGTACATGATATCGCGGGCTAGGGGAGTGGAACGTTTCGAAATAGCTGGATATTCCGAATCGCAGAGGCAACCATTTCGTCGGCTGCGTCGAGATCCGGGAATATTTTCGAGGGTTCTTTTTTGAAGATTTTTTTTTGGGGTGGAAAAAATTTGTTTTTGGTTTTTTTTGTTTTTTATGGTTTTGGGGTGGGTTTTTGGGACGTTTGGGAATGGGTGGATGTAGAGGGAGAGAATTTTGCGTAAAGGGTTGGAAAATTCAGATTTGTAATGGTTGCCAATTTATTTTTAGAATGGGGTTTATGAAATGTCGAATTTTTTCGTGAAATTAACATCGTTGCAAAGATTCCAATGTCGAAATCGCGTAGGAAATTTCCAGAATGTCGAGTTGAAATCAATTTATCTTAACAAATTATAATCAGCGAACGTACATTTTTTTCCTTTTTCTCTTGGTCCATTTTTCGGTAACAAAACGCTTCTAGCATATGAAAGTGAAAAAAAACAGATTGAATCAAAATTCAAGTAAAAAAAATGTATCCAGCGAATTATTAGTCTACGATTTTTAAATGCGTTGTTCAATTTTTCCTATATGCACTTTTATCTACATTTTATATCCACATATATATAACGTATACGAAGGGTGCGTTTATGTACGCGCGTGGATTTCTTGCGAGGGTGGAAACGTCGGTGATGGCGATTGCCTCTGGAATTACCGAGAAACTGCATCGAGCCGCGTACATGGTTGCCGGTACAGTCGAGCGTCCCAGCAGCATCAGCGAAGCCCGGCGTTAACGGTGATGCCGGAGACCATGGACCAAACGTGTCCGTCCTTGTATTTCAAATCCTCGGCGCCGACCGCAAGCCACCTCTCGGTCGTCCACGCTTCACGAGGGATGACTGCTTTCGTCCAAAATATCGACCAAAATATTTTACCTCTCCGTCACTTCATCGAAAAAATATTTTTTAAATCCATCCGACGAAATACCGCAATTTTTTGACAAATGAACTTATAAATTCGCGTATTCTATTTAATACGAGAATAATAAATTGCAGTATTTTTATGTTGAATTGTGATTTTCTTCTTGGATTTATATTTTATGGGCTAATTTTTTTGTATACGATAGATTTTGGTCCAGTGCTGGCATTTTTTTAACGATATTTTTGATCTTTTTAGTGCTTACGAGATCAATTCAAAGAAAGAGAATACAAGAATTGATATTTATGAGTTTTTTAAGTCGTTTGTATACACTTCGTGATTTTTATCAGTCACAAGAGAGAAATCCGCTGCACAAAGGGAAACGGGATAAGGACTACGTGTGAGTGTATGGATGTGCTGGCGTGGGATGAGCTGTGAGATTAGATTTTCCCAGGGGCAACCCTTTGCCAGTCATGATATTGATGATATTCCTGGAACCCGAGGCAACATCGATGATTATTCCGAAGCCGAACTAACATCTTGCATCGATGATTGAAGTTGCCTGATATGTATCTATGGGGCTTGGGGGCTGTTTTAGCAATCTCCGAATAGGCTGGTTGTAGACGATGGAAGATTTGATACCGACACAGACCTTCGACCTTCGACAGAGATAATTTCAGCGGTCCTTCACATGTTAAATAATTGTTAAGAAGCCACAGTTTGATGTCAAGACGAATTCCGCTGTTAAAAAAATGAAAATAATTGGGAAAAATAATGAGTCAACCCCAAAGCGGGGTTTCTCGTCGCTTTCAATGGTCAAAATACGAAAAATAATGCGACAGTACTTCCCCCGGACCTCATTTTCCGTCTCAGAAGTGACAAAGAGCAAACGGAAGGCAAAGAAAATAGAAAATGGGCTTTACCGATTTCTAAAAGAAACTTCTTCGAGCAATAATCAACGGTGTTCAAACTTCACCAGCAAGTTTCAACCGCGACAACGGTGAGGTTTGACCTCGTAACCTCAGAAACCACCCAACTAGCTCCGTCTAAAGTGCCCATCGTGCACGTCCTTCAAGGACTCCGGTCATTCCAGTGGCCGATCAACAATATCACAATGGCCACAGCTTCGAAAAGGGATCAACAATATCTACAACAATGTCCATTCAAAATACCACGGCACTGATCGAATCGCTCGTGGACACTAAATGAGGCCCTTAAACCATGAGACGACCACCAAAAACCTCGGAATCAGTGTCTTTCTCCTTTTCTTGCTCAAACAGTGAGGAATTCATTTCATTATCACTCGTTTCGAAAGAAAGTAATGTTTAAATTTTTCATGAATAATTATTGCTACAGAGTTCGTTATAATTTTTGTCAAAGGTACTGATTGAGAGCTACATTCTGGAATTTTTTCCGATTGTTTAATTCATCGTTTAGAAATTAGAGGGGGGGGGGGGGGGGGAGACTCTGATGACGACGTTAAAAGCGAATATCTCCGGACTGAAGGGTTAAAATGAAAAGGTCTAAGGACATTTCAAATTGCATTTGAAGAGATCTATTAAAAGACATCTCTCTCGATGGGTTGAGCAAAAAAAACCTTTGAGTTCACTTTATAATCTATGGGAGAAGGGTCGGTTACAAAAAAAGTGTAATGTCATCAATTTTGTTTTAGGTTATTTCTCTGAGAGAAATAATCACAAATTTCATCTCAATCGGTACATAAATAAGAGAATGAAAGAACTCTGACATACAGACGGACGGACGGACAAACATACGAAAACCATAAGCCATCCCAGATTTCCACATAACCCCAAAACGATAAAATATCCGAAAAAAAACCAGTAAATATTCCATTCTATCCAAAGGGTCACCTTGCCAAGCACTGCGGAACTCCCGAGTTCCGCAGTTTGACCTCCTTGCCCTTCTCCGCAACGTCTATGACGTGGGAATGACACGTGAGAGAAACATGACATGACAATAACAAACCGCGTGAAGATTCGAAGGGCAAAAAGACATCGCTGTGAGTGACACGCACACATAAACACTCGCACGTTGACGCGTCTCGTCCTTCTCTCTCCTTCTTCTTCCGTTTCTCGCTCTCTCGCCCTTCGTTCACCTTCAATCGACGATCTCGCTGGCTGTAAACCGCCGGTCGCGCGGTTTCTCTCGCCGTAATTGTATCGATTGTCTTACGTTGGAGAGCGTGGCGCGCTACGGGGACTCGGTACATTTGCCAGTAGCGGCTTTAACACCCGACCGTTACGGGTTACCGACGTCCTGAATGCCGTTCGTACCCTCAGCTACCCCCCAACCCCCACTTCGTCCAACCCTTTGCCGCCTTTGCCGCCCTGTCGCCCCTCGAGAGGCCCCCGTATAGTTCCGTACGTTGTCCCGTACGTTCTGGACTCGCTCGAACCATCGTCTCGGCCCTTGGCTGAGGTCCCCGTAAAAACCATCGCCCGCTCAGGGGTGACCCATTTCTTATTTCGCCAGGGTTTGTCCAACGCACGACCCCGGGAACGAGAATAAACGAACGTAAAAATAAAAATTTCTTACAAACCGGATGATGAGTTTGACCTGAATTTTTTGTCGACCTCCATGGGGGCTTGGAAAAGGGTTCAGGGACCATTATGGGGGCACCACATGCTGACAAGGGTTTCGTTTACGCGTACGGGCTACCGTACTGTCCGCGATGCGGAGATGTCCTCTTGCACAATAGATGGTCGCTTCGTTTGGAATTATTTTTGTTTTTGGATCTGTTTTTAGGCCAGGGCGAAACATTGCTATGGGGTTTTTCTTGGATGAAGAGCTGGAGTCTTACTGGATGGATATTAAATCGCCAGAGTTCTCGAAAATTTAAGGGATGATGGCACAGATAAAAAAATGATGTATAGTCCATGTATTAGCTATGTATAGAATTGGTCAAATATAATTTATATATAGTCTGTATATGTCTAATTTAAAAAAATTCCAAAAATAAATATAATAATGCCGATAATAATAATAATAGATCATTCCTTTTTAATATAATATAATAATATATTCAAAAATTATATATATAATCTGAGTGTGGAATTAGAGATATACAGACTATATATGTTTATATGTGGACTATATATGTTCAATTCTATGTATAGTTAATGAATAGACTATGTACAATTTTTTTACTTCGGAGTTCTTGATAGAATAAAAATACGTGAACTATTCAATAATTTTCTCCTACATAATTGAGATATTTAAATAATCAAAATCGCCTATAAATTAATATCGTGTCCATTACAGATTCTTCACCATAACGTTTCCCGTCTCAACCCTCTTTGGCAAACGTCAAAAAAATAAAATCAACAAAATTTGTGCATCATCCCGTCGACCGACGTAATCGGGGTTGTGTAAAAATTCAAAGACCTTGAAGAGAGAGAGAGAAAAAAAAGGTGTCAGCAAGGGTAACCCTTGGGGTGCGTTCATAATAAGCCCGGACCGATATCAGGTCGGGCCAGTTTGACCATCCCTCCGTGAAATTTTGCCTGCGAGCCGAGAAAGGTCCATCCGTACCTGGCGTTCGTCCATTTAACGGCCAGAGGGGTTAAGGCCGACCGGATAAAACAATCGCAAGGATGAATAATATTATTTACTTTTTCTTTTTTGCTTTTTTGTCGCGGCAGCTGCGGCGTTATTTCATCCCGGACGATCCTTCCGAGACTTCGAGGACCAGCGATGGACAAGAACGTGGGGTGAAATTCTCATCCCCGTCGTTTGTTATTGTTATTACGGTTGCGACAGTGACGATGGGCATTCGCTGACAGTTCTGGACCAATGGACAGCGGCAACTTCGTCCCGAGATCCCTCGTACCATTTGACAATAACGTCGCTTCAATCGTAACCCAGCAGATGCTACGTATTTGTTACAATAACGTGATTTGGTTTTTGTTCATGATTAATTCATTTTTTGATTAATTTTTTTTACAATTGTTACTATTGCTTTTGTTTTGCGTTGAATGTTTGATGAATAATCGGTTAATTGATGGGTTATTGAATATTTTGGGTGATTCTTGCCGCAATGATAATTCTTAGGCGTAGAAGATGAAAAAGAAGAAGAAGAAGAAGAAAAAAGGAGAAGTCTTCGGTGACAAATGCACTAAATTCATTATAATAAAACACCTATTTAATTTTCATAAACGATCAATTAATCTTATGATAATAATTTTTCTCTTCACTATATCTGTGTCATAATTAACTCAATCATGTGCAATTATTAAATCTTCCTTCGATATCTCTTCTCCAAATAATTATTTTCAACTGCATTCTTCGGTTCTCAGATTTCCAGCACGTCCTAAATGTTTATATATTTTTCTTTTAAAGCCAGTAAATTCGGTTTCAACGTGTGTTTCGGTGAATGGAGACAGTGGGAAAGCCTCTTGTAAGGCCGAATGAATGAACGATCGGCTAGTCGGGTGGTCCAGAGAGAGAGCGGAAGAGAGGGAGGAGAGAGGAGAGAAGAGTAGTCTAAGAAAATCAGTGGTGCCACTTGGCCACCTCGGGCAACCCTCTTGGCTAGTCGCCTAATGACCGGGAGGCTTCACTCGTTCCTCAGCAACGAAAAGAGAGCAGAAGTGTGAGGATCACGTCGGCGGGGATGGCGGTTGAGGTACAACCGCCACCTTTTCAGGGTAATTAGTAAAAACAAAGGACGTTCATCGAGGTCCTCTCGTTTCTACTCGGGATTTCTCGTCCGGACGAAGAAACGACCGGAGAAATTCGCGAAATGGCCGAGTGAGTCTTTCTCTCGAAATACGACGAATGAAGAAAGCCTCTGGGGCGAAGGAGGGAGAGGGAGGGGAGGGGGAGGCGTGTGGAAGCTCTTCCGGACTCGCGGAGACGATAAAATCTAAATGGGAAAATAATCCTTTTGCCACTTTCGAAACCAACCGACCGAAGATTTTTCCTTTCTTCGTTCTTCGTTGCTTCGAAACCAAGCGGTGAGGAAAGAAGAACGTCTGGTTTTTTTTTAGGACAGAAATCGCTTTTGGATTCGTGGAATTGGGAGAAAATTATTGTAATTTCCGTTTTATTTGGTTTATTGATTATTTTATTGATGAGAATATTTTGGGGAATTTATTTTATTTTGTATTAATTGCGAGGTTTGATTCGATTCGATGGATTGATTTGATCTTGAATCAAAAGACGGGAATATAATCTACAAGTACAACAATTAAATACTGAAATTTGGAAAAAATAAATTAAGACTATTTATTGATTTTAAAAAAATATTATTTCCATCATTTTTTCTTTTTTTTTTTTACGTCTGTTCGAGTGGCTGCAGCTCGTTTTATCGAAGATCCAATAAAGTTTCGTTGTTACAGTTACAATATTATTGGTATTTAATTAAAAAGCGAAGGCAAGTTTCACAACGGCGGGATCTTTCGTTCCTTCGTTATTCAATAAAAGTGACACCGATGTGCCACGGTTGGGAAAAGTGCCAGCCTCGTTCGCGACTCTCGCGCGGTTGAATCGCTCGCAGATTGCGGTTGAAAAAGGGGTTGTCCGAGGAGAAGCAAAAAGAAATGAAACAAGATAAAACCACGAGGAAGTCGGGAGAAGAAAAACGAAGAAGATAAAAAAAAAAAAATACATCGGAAAAGAGGAAGAAAAAAAATTCAACGAAAGATGGCGAAACTTTCGTCGGACTCGACTTCGTTCTGAGGAGGAAAATTTTTGTTTTCATTCGATTAGCAAACGGACATGGCTCGGGAAATACTCGATTTCCAGGGAAAACTTCGAACGCGGGTAAACGAATTTTCTCGTACAATTTTTTTTTCTCCAAGACCTAAACGGTCACGTCGGGTCTTTTGGACCCGAGTGAGAAAAGCTGTGCTTTGAATTGGAAGTTCTAGTTATTTTGCAATGTAAAAAATCGGCAAAATATTCTCGGATTCTCCAAGAATTAGGGCAATTCTCATTTTGACGTAGAAAAAAATTGAGAAAAATTATATTTTTGACGAAAATTTCAATAATATTTAGGTTATTTAAATATTTTCCAAAATATTCTAATTATGTACTTTGCGATAGCGCTCGCTAAAAAGTCTATACATAATTGAAGTACAAAAATAAAATATAATTCTATATTATGTCAATAAAATATAATAATATAAAATAAAAATTCGTTTGAGCATAAAACAAAGTCTAGGCATAAAAAAGTCGACAAATCCCTGAAAAGAACTCGAATCCGAATCATCATCCGTATTTTTTTTCAAAATTCCACCAAAATTCGAACGCAAAAATTTCCCTGGGGTTTCCTGGACTCCATGCCGTAGTTCAATATAATCATATTTTCAGTTTAATGTTTTTTCCGGGAAATTAAATAAAGGGTGAAACAGCGTACAAGCCTGACAGGACGACAGGTGATGAGAGAGTTTATTTTGCGTGGCTCGGGTGAGAATCGATAGAGGGATGAAAATGTGTGTGCGCGCGTGGGCGTGTGCGTGTGCGTGTGTGTTCACGCGGGGACGATGAAACGCGTTGTCCGAGGACCCCCGTCGGTTCGGACGGCTGATTGGGTTAGTAGTCGTAGTGCGGAGTTAGGCGTGGTGTGCCCAGCTTCGTACGGTGTTGGTTCCCGGTTGGATCGTGGGTTCTGCCGGTGATTCTGCGACCCCGGGGTTCGTCGAATCGTGCGAGAGAAACCCACGAGGCGTTCGTGCCAGGCATGGCTGAGTCGCGAAACGTTCGACGGTGGGTAACCCTCGCGTGGCCACCGATCTAAGGCTCGTGACCTGGGACAATGTGCCGAACTATCGATATCACTTTCCAATTATCAGATATGAAAGCCGGAGGCTTCCATTGAATCGTCTTGGCGACGATGCATCGATATTCCATTCAATTACGATTATTTTGAGAATACGATACTGATTGCTCGTCGTATCCGTTGGGATTTGACGTTGGCTGATTGATGAAATGGATCGATCGATCGATAAAGAAATTTTTGTTCGAGTTAGTTTTTAAATTCGTATTTTTCTGTATTTTGTTTTATTATTTAGAGTGATTTTGTTGTACATTCGTGGGTTATACTAAGTGGTTTGACGTTGAAAGCTTCGAATTTTGTGGACGACGAATCAGTTTTTATAAGAGAATGATGAATTTATAATTTTATTATTAATTATTTTATAAAAATTTCGAATTAATTGATCACCAGAGCCATGCTTATTGCGTGGGAGTTACGAAAATTTTGCATTCAACCGAATCATCCGAATTGATTGGCATTTTATCCCAATTTTCGACACTCGAACTCAGTCGGTAACAAGACTGCAAATATTTTCCCAAAATTCCGGCAAACCAATATTATCATTCATTTCGTTCACTTCTCCGGTGTAATCACACAAATTTTCAATCCACTCGGGTCACAACCCTCAGAGAAAAAATCTATCAAATTTCCCAGGTGGACGAAGTTCGAACAATCCTAACCAACAAAAAATTAAAAAAAGCTTAGACCTCAATCCATCGCTATTATAATTAAAAACAGATAGCTAAACGTTAATAATACATCAATTCAAACTCTTTCAACCAATCAATCCTCCGATTATTAATCCAATCCGTGAAATAACGATCATGCCAACGTCAAATACGATCCCAAATCCACGAGGTTGGGATCAAACCCATCATCTCAAATCAACCCAACCTGCAACGGTAGTCAAAAAGGTAGTTCGGTACATTCGCGATACAAATATACCATCCATGAGAATCCTTCGCGAGTCCGGCTCGTGTATCGTTACGTTTAAGGGGGTTCGCGTGATCGAGACGTCGCGCGAACCCGACAATTTGTCGGTCGCTCAGATTCGAGCGTTCGTTGGGTTGAGTCGGGATAATATGGGCCTTGGAGGGCACACGGCCACTTCGGACCGCATCGACGGGAGTGGGATAAGCCATAATGGCCGAAGGTGCTTTATCGAGAGGCCCTTGGACCGGCCAGATGCCCGGCAACGGGCGGCTGTTGCATTACCAGGCCAAGATTTCGATTCACCTATGGGTTGGGCGAATAATGTTGTTGTTGGGTCCTCGGCATATGGAGGACCAGCTCGCGAACCGGCTGACCGGATCCTTACCAGCCCCGGATGAAGATTTCGACAGTATATATAATATAAATGTATAGTAATATATATCGACGTATATTAGAGTGGTCCTCATATAGGGCTCAGACGAATTTTAACCCGCTCCTCCCTCCAGATTGGCTCCAAATTCCGGAAATAAGGAGAAATCGAAAAACATGTTTATATATTGGCGTGAAATGACCCATAACCAGTTCAAAGTCAAACCGTAAGATTTTTTTTTTTCATGCACAAAGGTTCCACGGACTCGTTGAGATACTTCTTGGATTTTTAAGATGATTTCAAGAGACCCAAATAGGCAGGCATATTGCTAGAGAGAAAAATGACCCCTGCTGGTAATGGCCGGTTTTAAAGATGGCGGGCGGCCAATTGAGGGAACTTTTTTTAACTATTTGGAGCCAATCTGGAGGGGGAGCGGGCCAAAATTCGCCCGAGCCCTATATAACGACCACTCTAATGTATATATGTCCGGCTGGATGGAGATTTCGAGAGAATTTATCTATATGGATGTACATCCTCTCGAAATCTTTATCCGCGGTGTCGTGGAGAGAGTATATATAGCGGAGTATGTGAAAGGGACTAACGTTACATACATATGTAGTTATATTTATATATATATGGGTGGATATACGTGTAAGGTCGGTCCCTTACGGAGGAGAGAAAGCGCGGATGCATTCTCGCAACACTTCCCATGCACGAAGACGCAGCAGCTGCTTCGAAATAACTTTGGGTGCATCACTGTGATTACATCTGTACGAAAGTATGTACGGTATTGTAGTTCTGTGGACGACAATGATACTCATTATTTTTCAGCATATTTTTTTTGTCATATTTTTGACGATTTCTGTTTTATCGTTTGAATGGAGATGAAAATATTTTGTAATAATTCGTGGGATGTATTTTTTATTTTTATTGTAGTTTGATTTTTAGGAGAAAAATTGTTTTATGATTTATTTTTGGGATGAAATTTTCGATACTAAGATTTTTATTTTTTTATTGCGATTTTGATGAAAATATGGAATCTATTCTCGTTAATTTTATCGCACAGATATAATTCTTAAAATTTTTGTTCTCCTCAATTGTGTACGTACAGAAAAAAATTTGACAAAATAATTTTTCATATTTTAGATCAAGATTTTTTATAAGAATGATTTTATGATATATTCTTGCAACAAAATTTCTCATTATAAGTAATATAAATGTTTCTTGTGCATCGAAATATATTCATCGATGGTTTTGGAATGAATGAGAAATTTATAAAGAATTTTTATTACGAAATTCCTTTTTTTATTCTTCATCTCATTGTTGTGACGACACTTTCATTTTTGTTCAAGGTTGCGTTTCGATGCTTCTGAGTCGAGCATGTTCATTGTGCAATACGAATGGGTTCATGGGATGATCGTAAACACGGTTATTACGAGGAGAGGAAGAGGCGAAGCAAATCACAATGAATGAAAAAAAAAACATGATAAAGGACTGCCGGTTCCTGTCTGAAAAAAATGATTGATCATCTCGTGACTGTAACGTAATAATAATAATAATGTAATATTGCAACACGACAGGTAGACCGTAATTTCAAATGACAGCGATCTTCAATGGAACTGTCAATCATAAATACGACACTCACAAATCGATGTGCAATATTAGTCAAGTATTCGCTGATCGAATTAATGATAAAATTAAATAAAAAATTGTTTTTAATAAAGATGTTTATATTTTTTCTTGCTAATTATTGGTTTAGTAATTTTGCAACAAAAATGCATATTCGAAATAAATTTATCGAAGAATTTATCCTTAAGGCTGATTTTCAAATGACCGAATAAAAATAGGTCAATTATAAATATGACATTTACAAATCGATGTGTCAAGGATTGTTCGCTTATAAAATTGATGTTGAAATTATTAAAATATTATTTAAAAAATATAAATTTATAAATTATTATTCTATCAATTTTTAGGAATAATTCACAATTTGAAACAATTAAATGATAATTCATCATTGATGCGAAATTAATTAAAAATCGTAGAAACCTCACAGAAAAAATATCCACAGACACGAATTATTTTTACAAAATCTCCAATCTCTACAAATCAAATCTCTAACCATCCAAAAAACCTTCTTCTCTTCATTCTAAATTCAAAGTTGTTATCAAAAATTCAAAAAATTGTAATCAGAGGGAAAAAATTTGAAAAAAAAATTTTAATTGTGCGATGATATCCTTGGCGAGTAATATATCACGAGCAGTGGTCCGTTCGTGGGATGAAAAGTCACGAGAAGGAAAGAAAGATGTCTTATCTAAAGTCCGCGAAGACATCCTTGCGGCCAACCCCGGCGAAAAACCCCAGTTTCTCCATTATAATGAAATTTCGCGCCTCGGAGCGAACATTGAAGAGCCACAGTGGAAGAAAGTTTTAAGAGTGCGAAAGTAGACACGAGAGACGGGACAAAAGATTTCGCGATGGTCCCTCGGGGCGCTGCCTGGACCGCGTGGCTGTGAGAAGGGGAAGAGGAAGGACGGGCGGGGTTCCGTTGCGAGAGATTTAGGACTATAATAAATCCCGGAGCTTTTAACCATATAAATTTTTTAAAAATAATTTCTGCAACGTTACGCGCGTGTACGAACAAATTCGCGACAGGATCGAAAGGACGAGTATTTGTCGCACGTCCTTGAATGCACCTTTTTAAATAAAAAATGAGTGCGGTCTTTTTTTGGATTTATTTTGTATTGAAATTATTTTTTTCATATTTTTGGTTGGAAATTTGGGGAGATAAAATTCTGTGAAATATTGATGATTTTGTCACATCAAATGGATATTTTATTAGTTATTATATAATATTATTATAGAATTGATTTATTTATTGAGAATAATGATATATGAAATAAATTTATAAATGAATTCTCATGAAATAATTATCTGTACTTATTAATCACAAGAGATAATAACATATAATCAACAATAATAATAATAATAATAATATTGATATTAATATTAATAATAACAATAATAATAGTTATTATTATTATTATTATTATTATTGTTATTATTAATACTAATATACATACTATTATTATTATTATTTTATAATAACATTAATAATAATAATAATAATGATAATAATAATAATTATTATTATTATTATTATAATAATTATTATTGTTATAATTATTATTAATATTGGTATCAATATTATTAAAAAATATTAATGATAATAATAATAATAATAATAATAAATAATTATCATAGTATTATTACATGAACTCTCATCATATATATTCGATCCTGCAAGATATATATTTTTTCAATATATTATAATGCTTTCCGTAAAAATCTCAAAAATTTCCCTGCACAATTTTTCCAACCCAAATAAAATAAAAAACGCCATAACCCAAATTCAGGCAAACCACAAAGTTCACGAACAAAAAAGTAAAACTCACAAAAAAAGGAACAATCAACAAAAACAACAAACAACCGCCAAATATAATAATCACCCATAAAAAAAATGAAGAAGAAAAAAAAAGAATTAATAAATTTCCCCTCGGTCCACTCGATACGGCAAAGACAACGACGTTCGAGCCCGATCGGGAGCCTCGTTATTCGACAACTTGCTGTTTAATTGAAAGCAAAGTCTGTGGATTTTTAATTAAAGGAAAATTCAAGATCGCTCCGCTTCGTTCGACGTTTTCAACGTTCGTCGTATCGCGCCGTCGTTCGTTTATTCGTTATTTCGTTCCGGTTACGTTTAGGATACGTCCACCTATTCGACGGCGAAAAACCGAGCGAAAGCTCGGAATAAGAAAAGCTTTATGCCGATGGCCACCTCGAGCCCGCCCTACGCAGCCTCCTCAAACAGTTTTATAATTGATTTCATTTTCATTTATTTTACCTCGCCTTCGACTCGACCTCCTCTTTCCCACCCCCCTCCTTCTTCGTCGCCCCCTCCTTCGTCCCCGGGCACTTCTTCATTCTCTCGAACCGTGACGGTTCTGTTGGTGCTGCTTCGACGAGTTCCCTTTCTGCGAACGCGAACAAGACGAAACCCTGTCAACCCTATATCCAACCCCGCAATCAATTTAATGTTTTAATTAAGAGTGTATCCGTGAAAAATTATATTTTAATCGGATCCGGAATATCGGTACGGGCTTCTACGGCGTGGGATTTCACGTTTCCGTCTGTGATTGGATTTATCATGTTCTTTGGTTCTATTTCGGAAGATTTGGAGGATTTTTTTCTGGGGATTTGAATTTTTATTTTTTATTTTAATCGATTGAAAATTGAATTTTTATTGCGATGGGTTTGTGGTAATTTAGATTTTAAGGAGATTTGGAGTATTGGTGAGATTCCTTGATTGTACGATCTCATGATTCCATCTTTAATTGGATTGTTATTGTTTTTGAAAAAATTTCTTTGGCTTTGGAAGATTTTTTTTTCGAATATTTAATTTTTAAGAAAATTTTAATTCGATTATTAATTAAATTTTTGTCGTAATATTTTTCGTCGAAGCTATGATTTATTAGGGTTAAAATATTATTGCAGCTCACTCTAGGAGTTAAACTTAAAAAAAATTAAGATTGTACGAAATTGTTTATCAATTTTTACATATAAAATAATCATATATAAAAAATAATTCTTCCATTCCAGGACTATTTAAAAAGAAATTCAATCGATTATTTATTCAATTCCTCTGCCGAAGTTCATCTTCGTGTTTGCGATGTAATCGGGTTAAAATATTACAGCATCCCATGGCGAAATCTGGATTCAAAGAAAAATAATAAAAAACCCTTCGACGAAATTATATATTTGTTTTTACAATCTTCTTAATTATTGCTTTTTCTTCGTATATTCTGTAGAAACAATTTATCCCCGAGGCCAAGCCAATACAGACACCGAAACGACTGACCGATATATCGGCCGATTATATATATAATCGACCCTCTGGTCCGTAATAATTTCAAAGCCCGGTAAGCCTCTCTCGAGCTTTCGATCCAAAAAATCCACCATTTTGAAATGCTATTGCTAGATTGTTGCGCAATCAATGGACAACACACGAGAGAAATTTATATTTAACATCCCCACCTTCGAATTCTTTCCCAACTCCACGAAATTCACAATTTTTCCCCGCAAAATCGCACCCAACCGAATTATCATCATTACTATTCCACCCCCGTTCAAACTATTCATCAATAATTTTTCAAAAATTCATAATAATCGTCCCAAGAACACTATTATTATTTTTTCTTTTTAATATTCTGCTTACAACGAATCAGCATAAATCTATTTTCGTTTGGGTGAGTTGTGTTAGGCTCCGCCTCTTTCCATGCCGTAGAAAAGTTTCGCCGTTCTAGAATCTATTCTCGCGTGTTACGCAACGTTTTAACACACACGCACACGCATACACGGGCAAGCAGGCACAAGAGTGGCCGAACCGAATGCGTTTGAACATTTTTGGCCACACCGGCAAAGTGTTATCCGTCCTCGGGATACGAAGATGCCGAAGCGGCAAAAATGTTTGTTTTAACGCCGCGGTCCGAACGCTCATCATCCCCCTCCCCCCTCCCCCTCCCGCCGTCCCCGGCCCTCCTTGTACATCCCTGTCGACCCCGCACGTCAAAATTCTTTCAAATATCGTTGGTATTTAGTCTTGAAATATTCGGTACGTGAAAATAGGTAAAATTACATTTTTTATGTGCTCTTGCCGATCTAATTATTATATATTAGATACGTAATGAATAGTTTAGATAGTATCATTATTTAATTTTCGAAAAATTATCTTTTCAGTTCTGATAGAAATAGTATTGTTGGTATTAGTAGATCTATTAGTTCATTAGCAATAATTATTATTAATAATAGTAATTTTTAAAAAATAATAATTATTATTATTATTTTTATTATTATAATAATAATAATTATTATTATTAATACTTATAATATTATTATTAATAATATTAATGATAATAATAATTATTATTAATATTTATAATATAATTATTAATAATATTCATCATTTTTCTATTAATAAGATTAATAATAATAATTATTATTATTATTAATATTTATAATAATTGTTATTATGATTATCATAATTATTATTAATATTTATAATATTATTATTAATAATACTAATAATAATAATTGTTCTTATTATTATTATTATTAATAATACTAATAAAAATAATAATAATAATAGTAATTATTATTATTATAACTAATGAACTACCGATATATTTACTAATACCAATAATACTAATTCTATTAGTATTATCAAATAATTTTTTAATAATATAGGTAATAGCGAGATTATATAATATTAATATATTGTATATTATTGTTATTATATTCTTGAAATCAAACAGTATCATATTACATATTCTCATTATTATAAAAATTTGAGATAATATAATATATATAAACAAATATAATAATAATAATAATAATACTTAAAATTGTAATGAAATTCAAAAAAATTCGGTAACTATCGCAAAAATTGACAAATTAATTTGTAAACCGATAGAATAAAATTTAAAAAAATCGTGAAATACGAAACTCGAAAGATATTCGATGGTAGATAATCTTCTACGCACGTGTTCGCGATTTCGTTGGAATTAAATGACGTTTGGAAACATTTTGAAGGATCGTCGCAACCCTTCAAGACGTGCTAATGGACGCACCCACGTGGCATTAGCGCAACATCCATCTGGCTGATGGCTCGAAGGAACGTCAAGTTTTCGAAAATAGTCCCCGGAGGATGAGAAAAAGACAAAAGAGAGCCGGTGGATACGAGCGAAATAAGAGCCGGGACGAAGAAAAAGCAAAAAAGGGTTGCGAAACCGTGGTCGGGGTCGTCGAAGCGGGTTGGGGGTCGGGGCGGGAGGTCACCCTCTGCCAGTTTTCCGACGGGTTCTCGGTGCGCCACATTTTTAACCCTCCATTTTTACGCTATCTGGCCGACAGCCCACAGCAGCAGCAGCAGCAACAGCAGCAGCAGCAGCAGCAGTAGCGCACACCCCCAACCCTCGACCAACCCTCGCAACGTAAACGGGCTAACCAAACTTCGTCTCCTGTTACGCGGCAATTCGATTATTTTTATTCTATTTTACTTTATTTTGTTTTGCTTTTTTATTTTATTTTTAATAAAGTTTTTCAATATCTGAGTATTTCATTTTTTTTATTTTTGTCAATTACGGAGTACAAAATGGTCGGTTGAAACGGCAATAGATTTTGACCACTTCCTCACAATCTTTTTGCATGCCAGAAGGTTATTCTGCATCTTTTTTTTTGTTTGAATTCATGAGATTAGAATTATCCTCAATTTTATGAGAATTAATGACATTTAATTCTCGGATGTTTTGGGCGTTTGATAAATTATTTAATTTTTTTATTACGTCGTTATTTTGTTGTTGGATGGAATTTTAGTGTTTAAAATACGTTTACATGATTTTCTTTATCACGGTTGGCAAGGGCGAGAAAATAAGTCTGCCGGAGAGCGGAAAAAAGAGAGCGAGAGAGAGAAAAAAAGACGGAAAAATTGAAGACTCAATTTCCGGGAATTTATTTCCGGTGGCGGGTGCGACGAGCGACCGAATCTGTCGCAAAATCGTTATCTGCTTTGGTCTCGGTACAGCGCTTCGAAATAAAATGTCGATATCCATTTATTTCCATTTTATCATCATGTTTTAATTCAAATGTGATACGTAAAATAAATAAAGTATTATAATAATTATTTTCTTCTAAACTGAATCATTATAAAAATCTCAATCTTTTCAATTCAAAATCGACTTCCATCTTTGGCTCTTATAAACCAGAATTATTATAATCTTAATTCATATAATAATAATAATTATTATAATAGCAATGTTGAATATTTTTATTATCATTATTATTCTCACAATTAATTTTTTTTCATCCACTTTCGTCGTTTCGCGGTCTCGAGAGTAATTATTTTTCCGGCCCCTTAGCCCGAACCAGCGCCACTTTCCACCCCTTTTCCATTCTTCCGTCTTTCACCCTTATCGAGAGCCTGGTCGGCGCGAAAAAATAATTTTTTTCCTCCCCGGTATCTCCGTTGTACGATTGCTCATCGTGAGACGAAGAATAAGAAACGCGAGCGACCCCCCGAGCCTACTCGTCTTTCAACCCCCCCCAGCCTCCCCTCAAGGGGTCGAGACATCACCGAGGGATGGCCTCTCGTAGCGAAGTTCGTTCTGCGAATAGCTCTCCGGCTCGTCCGTCAAAACTCGAGCTCCCTTCGCTCGTGGAAAAATAAAAGAACCGAAGACGCGACGGCTGAAACGCGGGATCGAAGCTTCGGAGGGGGTTGGAAAAATACAGATAGCCTCTCCCACCCTTCCTCGTCGTGAAATATTTCCCGTCACGTTTCGAGAAACTTCCATCGTCTCTCGAGAATCAACTCGAATCAAGGTGAGACGAAAAAAAAATGAAGTTTTGAACAAGGGATGAAACAAGGGATGTAAATTCTTCAAAAAAATACTATTAAACGCAATAAAAAATTGAGACTTCGCTATAAATCTTCTGTAAACTGTCAGTAAATTGTTATATTTCCTCAATGTTGTGTAACGTAAAACGCAACCCTTAAAATATATAAATCAATCGAAGCTATTAATCGAAACAAAAAAGAATCGTGATTTTTCGTGATATTTTTATCGAAGAAAAATTTGCATTCGATAAATAAAGCGATAACGGGGATAGAGAGAGGGAGAAAGAGAGATATATACAGTGCGAACCGCCATTCTACGGGGGGTTGCAACACAGAACTGCGAAACCAGCATCACTTTGACCGAGGTACAGAGCCGACGCCTCTATTTGTGATTAATTATTCGAATCGTGGGAGAGGGTTGGTGTCGCGCTCGGGGGGTAGGGGGAGCCGGGGAGGGAGACGGGGGATGTCGGGCCGCGGTAGGGGTTGTTGTCGATGGAGCTCGGAAGCGAAACGAGGGTGGGCACGGTGGCTGGACGCAGCGACGGCAGCGGCGTCGGCTGCAGCCGCGTCCGAGGGCTCGAGATCGAATCTCAACCCGACCAATCGTGTCGGCATCAAACATTGATCAAAGCATGTATATTCATAAACAGGAAATAAAACCCTCCCTCAAACGTTGCTGCGTTTCTCCCGATAAAAAATAAAAAAAAATATATAAATAAAATATAAAACAAAACAAAAAAATCTCGAAAAAAGGGTTTTATATACTCAATAATTTTGTAAAAATTATTATTTTAAAATAAAGTAACAACAATTCAGAGCTAAGGGATGATAATTTGTCTAAATAACGAGCAATTGCGTACCAAAAGTCCGATAGTTATCCATCACGCGGACATATCCACTGAAAAACCGGAAACACCAGCGTCCGACGTTGTTTCCGTGATCCCCGCGAGATCGACGAACTCCTTTCGGGGCCCGTTACCCCCCCTCCCCCCTCCCTCTTTCAAAATTCGAATGAAAAATCTCTCGTGTGATTTGTCTACGGAGCGTTGTAAATTTTGGTTGCGTAGCATCTTAGTACGCCGCGCGCCCGTCAAAAACTGACCCGTGGTCCGTGTGTGCGGTTGTGGGCCCGTTTGGCGGGCCCCGCGTGTGCCCCATTCTGGGGCCCCCCCTCACACTGGTCGCGCACGCCGCGTGGCGGATCTCACGAGCGGCCCCGTGGAGTGGGGGTCGTCCTAACCGCGGGACGAAAGTCGTTTCCGTGTCATCGATAAAAACGCGGGGCCCGTTAGAATTTTAGGGGGGTCCTAAGGGGGGTCTTGATGGGCCCACGGCTCGTCCCCGGGGTATTCGTTGGATTTTTACGTTTCGTTCTGTCTAATTTTTTGCTCATCAACGGCGCTAGGGCGAAGGGGCTCGAGTGGGACCCCGTAAAAATGGGTCCGGGCCCCGTCTGACCCCCTTCTCCCCCCTCGGCCGGGGGTCGATCCAGCTATCGCCAGCTACGATTCAAGTAGACCTAGCCGGTGGCTTGGGAAAAGATCGACGAGGAGGGGACTCTACGCAGACACGGGAATTATTTAAGGGGGTAAACCCAGCAGCAATGAGGGGCCCCGGTCGGATGAGACAGTGTAAGACAAGTCGGGGGTCAAAATGCGTTGTAATTCCGTGGAGTCTTTGCTCGGAATAATTCACGGGGGGATGCAACAACGTAACTTGCCCGCTCAAACCTTCGCGCGTCTTCAAACGGACTTTCTTGGTACGAACATTTTTTCTTCTCGAGGTCGCTTAGTACAGCTTGGGGTAGGCCGGAAGATTGAGAAGTTGCCGGGTCGCGATTGAAACCGGAGAAAAGAAGTCTTGGGGTTCCCATGGAATCGTCTTGGCAGCTGCTCGACTCGAAATTCGCATACACGGACACAATGTTGCACGATATGTGCATAAGGCCCGAAATTATACCTGAATTACCTGAATTTGTAACAGATTCGTCGGAATGGATGCTGGATTTTTTAGTTTTTTCTTGCGATGCAGTTGAGTTGCTTTTTTTTATTTTCTTTCTTTGATGCATTGCTTTTTGAGCGTTTGCGGCAGGTGAGGCCCATTGGGCCCAGACCTGGATTTTACAGCACTCGAGAGAAACTTAAAAATGTTTTGGCCTGCAGCTTCCCCGGAACGAGTTATTGCAAGATGCATCGCTGTTTTGTTGATATCAGTTGCAAGATTTATTCTGGGACTTCCGGATTATTGATCGTATTGGGCCCGTCCAAAATTAAAAATATTGAACGAGTTCTTTGCGACAGGAAAAAAAATAATAAAAATAGTCGTACCTACGTCGAGATCGTCGTAGACGTCGCTCAGAAGTGTTGATTGCGTATTATAGCAGCGAATCGTAACGTAAGGCCCAAAATTCTTTTTTTTTTTTAATATCTGGGGTGTTTCATTTCTCGATCGTCAACCACCAGCAAGGCCCAATTAGTCTGGGGCCTCATTACAGTACATAAATGCGACTCTTTGTTGCTCCACACTCCGCTATCTATCATTTATCTTAAGGCTATACATTTTTCGTCTTTTCTTGAACAAGGCTCCACGTGTCAGTACTTTCCTATACCTTTGCAATCTTGCCAATAAGACCCATCGATAATAAAAGAGGGGCCCTATCCCTTCAAAGCTTAACCTCAAAACTACAAGTTTCCAGTATTTTCTCACACAAGGACACACAACATTTGTCAGTGCTTATTTGTTCCTTTGCAATCGTGCCAATGATACCCATAAAAAATACAACGGAGGAAATAAGGGCCCTGTCCCTTCGAAAAAAACCCATCCATCCACTCAACAAACAAACCTAAAGTTAAAAAAATCTCAATCCCTGCAATTGCCGGCATTTTTCATTGCCCAGCTTCGAATCTCTCGTACTTCATGAAGTATTTCACGATTGAAATTGATAGCTCGTTCGAGGGTCCGTGTTTTGCCCTTTTTCGGGACATTCGCGACACAGGACAAAGCGACGAGTGCGGAACGACCGATGAAGTTTCAACGACACGTCGAGTACCGCCGCTGCTGCCGCTGCCGCTGCTGCTGCTGCTGTTGCTGCTGCATTGCCGGTCCACGGTTGCTCTTCCCCAGCGTGTGTTCACTTTATTCTATCGATCGTTACGCGCGAGAACACCGCACACGAGCGGAGCACCAGCGTTAGCCCGACGAAGGTGCATCGGCTGTATGCGAAAATCGCACGGACCGTACCGCGCCTGCTGGCGCCAGCGTGCGAATGGACCGACTCACGGGCGCACACGGTCCTGCGTGATTTTTGTTGCTTACAGAGTCAACATTTGAACGAAACTCAAAAGAATCCAAATGTTCATCGTCATCGTATTTTTATCAAAACGGACGAATGGAATGAAAAAAATTATTGGGATTTTGAAAGCAATAGAAAGATCATCTATATGGCTGAAATGGAAAGATGAGAGGATGATTATCATTGTTGTTGTTATTATTATTATTGATATAATTATTCAATTCTTGTTTACATAATAATAATAATAGCAATAATAAAGAAGAAAAAAATAATATTGTCAATAACTATAGTAATATGGTCGACAAAATAATAATAATAATAATAATAATAATAATAATAATAATAATAATAATAATAATAATAATAATAATAATAATAATAATAATAATAATAATAATAATAATGATAATAATAATCTTAATATTAATAATAATAATTATTATTATTAATAATAATAAAATATTTTTATTATTATTATTATTATTAAAGAAATAATAATTATAGTGATAACAACAATATTAAGAACTATATCAATTCGGTCGACAAAATAATAATAATAATAATAATAATAATGATAATTGTTATCATTATTATTATTATGACCTAAACAATAATAATAATAATTATTATTATTATAATCATAAAAATAGTGATAATAACATTATTATTATTATCATTACTATTATTGTTTTTTCATTATTATTATTATTTTACGACTAGTAAAAATTATTCAAAAACCTCGTTTGATGCCTTACCTCCCGTTAATCAAGTCCAATCCTCCGGTTTCTAGAGTTCCGAAAAACTTGCATGAACTCGGTTTTGAATCGGGCTTGAAAAAAATTTGATAAATAATCGAAAATAAATAATTATTTATAAGGAATGGAAAAAACTGAAGAAAATGTTTAAATTCCCGCGAAAGCTCGAACTCGCGCGACGTCCGAACGTGGAACCCGATACCGACGGGCGGGGGCCCGGTGCCCCCCGCGAACGAAGATCGCCCGTGTGGATGACCGCCCGGCGAAATAATTCCGGGAAATGTTTGTAAACACTTCACAATGGCGCCGCGCTCGCGATGCCTCCTCGCAAGGCTGACCTTCAGACAATGGTCAGCCAATGATCGTTTATTTATTTATTTATTTGTTGACTTTAGTCCTTTGTCTTTTGTCCTTTCTGACAGCCAACGGATTTCTCCCGGATTTGGAGGTCATTTGAATTATTCTCTTCGCTGCCGGGGCAAAAATTGATGTTTTTCGAACGTATATTTCTTTTCAATTCGATTGAATCAAATTTATTCATACTTCCTGGAAGGTCATTCGTGTCATTCGTTCGCCAAATCATGAAGACGCAATTGACGGATTGAAAGTGGAAAATGTTCGAAGATTGCCAAGGCAATTATTGTTGACGAGCGAACGTTTATTCGCTGAGATGCGTGGCTTTTGTTGAAAGGGCGCTTTGCGAAGGGCACCGAATTACGGGGGGGACGCCAGCGACGCCTATCGCTCGCTCCCGCTTCGATATCGGCCCTCATCGAGGCTCCCGCCCTCTGGAATCGTTCGACAACCAACGACTTCCGGTTCCACCTTCTCCAAAGTTTTATTCTCCTTCTCTCCTCCCCCACCCCTCCTCCACCTCCTTGCGCTCCTTCGAATCCTCGTCCTCTTCGTCCTCCGAGCCACTGCGATATTTTGTTCGCTCGTTTGTTTATCGTTTCCCAAAATTCTTCTACATCAACAAAGCAGCACCCACGTGGCACTCGATCGTTAAAAATCGCCCAGAAAACAAAAACAAAACAAACAACTGACAACAATAAATTTAAAAAAAACGCGCCTCAGTTGTTTCTCGTCACTCAAAATCTCCTATTGTCATCATAATTGAACGACCTCACTCACTGGATTCGACAATTCCAACACTTTTTTCAAACCCCGAATCAAAATAATCCAAAAAACATTGTTGATTATTTCCTCTCGTATTTTTTCTTTTAATTCCCTAAACAATAAAGTCACTTATTAATTACTCGGAATTTGTTTTCTTCTCATTCGTTTCTCTTATTCTTGCGATTTTATTCAATTCTTTCGGAAATAACGAATTTTCGTGGAACAATTCTACGACCGTACGGCTTTTGAATCTTTCGATACGCTATTTTTTTTTTTTTAAAGCACACTATCTGCGTTATTTATGCGATTTATAGCGGCGCGACTTAGAAATGCATCTAATGCGGTGCACGCCGCATAGAATGCATGCACCTTGGCGGCGGGAACAGCGGCGGCAGCAGCAGCGGCGGCGGTGGCGGCCAGCGGCAACGACGACGACGACGACGACGACGACGGCGACGGCTACGACGGCGGTGGCGGCGGCGGCCGGCGGTGGCAGGAGATGGCAAGAGGGGGTGGGGAAGGGCACGCTGGAGGTGGAGTGAGTCGAGTCAAGAAGTAGAAGGTGGTGGAAAACTGCGGGAGTGAGTAAGACGCGGACAAGGGCCGGAGATGAAACGGGGGAGGAAGAGGAGGAGGAGGGAGGGAGGGGGAGAGGGCAAAGCGAATTCATGAAGCACGAGCGCATGCGCCATCGCGTATGCACGAGTGCGAATGTGTGTGCAAACCCAACGTCTGAGGTTCTTTACACGCGGGGTCCTCACCATTCTACGTCACTCATTGGCGTGGAAATGACGAAAAAACCTTCCTCCCCCTGGAGGATTTACGGGAGTATGGATATTTGATTTTGACAATCGAATTGGGGGGAGGTTTGGGGAGGTATGATTTTTTTTCTGGGAAATATTGATGTGTTTTTGAGTTGTGGCGGGATTTTTTTTGTTCTGGTCAGGTTAGGGTGGAGATTGAGGGTTGTTTGGAGGTTGCTCGCGTTTTTGTTTAGTCGGAAAAAAATTGAGGACATTTGTAACGATATTTTCAATTTTATAGGGATTTTTTCTTCCTGGTCGTTGGCATAATTGAATGTACAAATTGTTCAGATCATTTGCCTACTCATTGACCTGAAAAAAATAAAGCCAATGTACAGAAAATGTATCTTCCAATTATTAACGCCGTGTTTTTAATTGCCTGGGAATTTATGAGGACATTTTTACCCCTTAATACATGACAGGAGTCCGTTCTTTGGATCCCGCCGGTTGTTCGGATTGTTTATGACACGCGTGTCGGTGACAAATGAAATTTTCAATGAACGTTGCATCGTTGTTGTTGTTGGTTGTAAGAATTTAACGGAGTGAATGCACTACGAGTCAGGGTTATGCATTATGCTCTCGAGTGCGACACTCCGTCGACTATTAGAGTCATTTGCAGCAGGGATACGGGGACATTGGCGTCAGTGGAGTTCGGAACCGCGAGCGTTGGAACCGTTGGCATACTCATATCGCGCACGATAGTTCGCAGCGTCATTTGTACCAACCCTCCCCAGTCGTTACACCGTCGGCAATTGCTCTTCCACCGTGTTGTTACGTTTGTGACGATGACGATGACGGTTGTTTTGCCCTCCTGGACCACTCCGCGGCTGAACCGCGTCCTCCACGGTCATCGTCGCTTACCCTTTATCTTCTCAAAATTAACTACGGTCGTACGAAGCAATCGTGCGATATTCTGAAAAATTAACATTTTATTCGGAAAAATGTATTTTCGTGTTTCGAAAATTTTTATAAAATGCCAAATTTTGAAAAATTTTAAAAGGACAATGGTACCGGTTTACAAAAATAAAATTTCTTTGTGAGAAAGAATTTTTTAATCGTAAAAATTAAATATATTCAAGGTCGATTTATTTTTCAATTTAGAAAAATGTATTTTTTATTCAGAATATTTCGATAAAATGTAAAAAAAAATCTTGAACACCGCAGTTGAATAATGTAAATACCACAAATGAATCTTCATTGTCTGCATATCAATCAATTTCATCACGACAATGGTACTGACTTGAAACAACGAAATTTTCTTCGTGGAGAAGAATTTTTTCGAACTAAATAATAATAAATAAATCAAATAAATAACAAAATAATAATAACCTAAATCAAATAAATAACGAAGTAATAATAACCTCAATCAAATAAATAATAAAACAATAATAAATAAATCAAATAAATAACAAAATAATAATAAATCAACAAAATCAAATAAAATCAAGTGAAAATTAAATATATACGGTATGATTCTTTTTTTCTTAGGGCGATTCGTTAACTGCAAAGGCCCTGTTTGGGGCCCCTCGGTACGTACGTCACTGCCAACGATTTTTTCACTAACGATGAAAGTTACTCGCGAGATATTCTATTTTAAACTTTGGGACGCGGGAGGAACGCGGGAGATGGTTGATCGAGAAGGGCAGAGGGGGGGGGCGCCCCTTTCCACCTTTTCATCTTGCTCGGCTGTGTACGTTACAGCTTGACGCCTTCCTCAACAATCCCCCTCCCGCCACCTCCACCCACCCGCACCATTTGCTCGTCGACGATCCTTCTTTCTCTTCCTCTTGTTCCTCTCGCGAGATTCTTCGCCCTCGTCCTCTCCGCAATAACGCCCCCCCCCCCCCCGTTGACTTCCCGGTCGAATTGCGCCGATCGCTACCTCTTGACCTATCCCAACGTTACCATTTTTCCCCCCGTGATATTATAACCCAACGGAGATAAAATCCTGTCGCAATTTTCCGGGAAAACGAATTCTACAACCTTTTTGACATCAATTCTCCCCCCCCCCTCCCCCTGCCCCACATGGGTTTTGCGTGCAACCATATTCCATTCGACGTCCAACGATCCACAAAACCATCCACCCATTCGAATTATCAATCGACCATCCCGTCTGGGAATTCCTCGCGAAGCGATAATTAGCAACGATTAAACGCGGTTAATTGGCTGATTCGTTCGATTGCGTACAAATGAAATACGCCAATCATTCGCAACGTATGAAGGTCGTCGAGGTCGTTCGGGAAAATACGAGAGATCGCTTTTACCGACGATATTCGTTACAACGAGCGCCATTAAATTCCGCCATCGAGTGCATTCCATCAATTACGACCCCTCCGTTCATAAAAAAAAAAAAGAAACGAGCTACTCATTCGCCTCTCGTCGTTCGATAACCAACGCAACGATCACAATTAAGGCGGTGTTGGCAGGAAAAAAAATTGCCACTCGAGAGTCAATGAAACGAAAGAGCTCAAGCGCGAAAAAAAACGACGATAAAAAAAAGGAGGATTAAAAAGAGAACGAACGAAATAAAAATCGTGAAAACACGTTGAATGTACTATTCAGCAGGGTCCCGCGATGCCTTTTTCCTTTTTTTCCACCCCCATTTTGTTTTTTTAAATACTTTTTTCTGTGTTTTTTTTATTTTATTTTTCCAAACGACGACTGCCAGCATTGGTTATACAGCCGGTGTTAGTTTCAACGAGGGATGAGAGAGGCTCCGTCCGTCGAGCCACGGCGCTTTCATCCCCCCAACCCCTGGGCGACCCGACATCAAGCTCTTGTTTTCCTCTATTTTCCGGTTTTTATATACCCAAAGCGGAGACCGGGAGAGCAAGAGAGAAACCCGGTGGGTTAACGTCCGTCCGTTGCAGGCTCCGGGACGCTCGACGCAACAAGTAGCAGATTATAAAAATCACTCGACGCTCGCCAATCCCCCTCCCACCCTCTCGGGGTTCAACCCGTGGCAAAAGAGGGATTTGAAAAAGAACGAAAAATAAAAAAAAGTAATCACGAACGGGAGAAAAAAGAGGAAGGAACGAGCGGATGGAAAGGGATGGGAAGAGTTTTCCACCGGGACGGTTTCGCGCCGTGAGCCGGGTGGGAGGTGAAAGGGGGGCGGGTTCGGCACGGATGTGTCGCAAGCGCCGAGAGAGAGTCGGACAGAACGGACGCTGCTTTACCGACCGCGTCCGGCGCGGGAAGCGCGAGCGAGACAAAGCCGGAGAGTTGGAGCGATGGTGCTGAACTGCGTCGGGCGAAGGTGGGTGGGTGGCCTGAACCACGGACATAGATAGCCCAGGAAACGGTGAAAGCTAGACGAAGAGGCGACTCGCGTATATGTGCATTAGGGTGGCTTGAATAAAATTTTTGTTTTCCGATTTCAATAAAAATACATTTACTGGAAAGTGTCTTGGGATGGTTGGAATTCGATTGCAACTTCCGTAAGATAATTTTGTTTTTTCTTGAGGAATTATTGACGGAAATTTCATTCGGATCCCAAAGGTCTGCATGCCATTTTAAGCGGGTTTTAAAGAGCTTTTGAAAGGCACTTACGGGATCACCGTAGCTATAAAATTCGCGGAGTTATGATTTTTTGAATGGAAACTTTACGTTCTTCCCATGTCAGTCGAATGGAAAAACTTAAAAAATGTTGCGCGAGCCCTGAAAATGGTCCGATCGAGTTCATCTTTGAGGTGAATTATCCGGATACAAGATACTTTGCAGTGAATGTATTTTGATTGAAATCAGAAAGGACATTTTTTTTTCGCGCCACCCTAATGTGCATATTACACGTGTGGATGTGAGTATGACGTATATATGTTGTTGAATGCATATTTGGGTGGTTTTCTATTAACGTGGTGCGGAATTTTCATTGCGCCGGAGTCGCAGGTGATTTTAGGGGAAGGGACAAAAATTTTGAGCGTGGTTGGAATTATCTAGTTACATTTTGAATACGCGCTGGTTAGAGGAAATTTTTTGTTTTAGGGGAAGGTAATTTTTCTTTTTTTTTTGGTAATTATGTTGGGAGGGTGAGTGAATGTTGAAGGAAAAATTTGATACTGTGTGGAGTCAACGGGTATGAAAGTTACTTTGATGAGGAAAAATATACATATATGTGTCAGCTCATGCCACGTTTCTGTGACGATTATTATTGAAATAATCCAAATAATTTTGAAATAATTACGATATTGGAGAGTCCCAGAGCCCTACATTGATTGTGGTTGCTTGAGAACGTTATCTAGGGTAATTCACATCTATTCGGGGGGATGGAGACCCTCCAAGACCCTCAAATTTTCGTCATTTTAAAAGTATTGTAATAAATTAAAAAATAATCATCAGAGAAACGTGACAAGGCATAACCTATACATATATAATTTTTTCTTAAAATTAAGGTTCATTCCCTTCAATTTCATACAATATCAAATTTTTCCAGCACCAATTAGTCACCCCACAAATATAATTACCCAAAAAAAAAACCCACCCATTTACAACCGAAAACTTAACATCGAACCAGCGCATCCCAAGAATTCTCCAAAAAAAGTCAAACCAGTCTCAAAATTGTTCTCCATATTCTCAAAATCGATCAACAAACCGGCGCAATAAAAATTCTCAAACCATCCAACAAAGAACCACCCTAATTTACATACATACGATCCGTCGAATGTGTGTATGTGGTCTCACACCTCATTGTACGTAACGCCGTCCTTGTTTATGATTCTTCGTCTCCCACTGCACCGCCGCGAACTATGCACACACGTATCCCCCCACCCTCTCCACCCCCCCCCCCCACCACCCCCTGGCCCTCCCCCTTGCATTTATAGTCTCATCTCGCTTGTTTCAGGGGCTTCGTACAAACGTGCGTGAGTTTGATTTACATTAAACACTCCGGACTTCGATTTCTCTCTCGCTCGTTCATTCGTTGCTCGTGGGAAGTCCGAATTTCCGTGTGTGGGTGTGTGTGCGAGTGCGTGACAGTGTGAAAGTCGAAACGGTGGCCCCACAGGGGCGTGCGGATTCGTTTCATTGGCTCTGCGCCGAACGGAAAATCATCCGAAATTACAGCCCAGCCGATATAAATATGTGTGCAGTTGCAGTTGTATTTACATATAAATGCATATATAGACATTGTATATATGTACAGTGTAAATAATAGTGTAAGTATGTGTATGTTGTAAGTAGTCGATTGGTCGCGTTAAATTTATCGCTTTGACCAAAGCGGATACGATCGTTCAATTTCTATTTTCCATTGTTTCGAAAATAAAATTCATCGTTTTATTTTATTTAATTCTGAAAAATCTCGCTTGGTGATTCATGATTGAATTATTCGTACGGTTATCTCATGTTTCTCTGGAATATGTTGAATGTTAATATTTTACTTTTTTTTACAATGGTTTTTTTTGCTGAAGAAAAAATGATTCTTATGCGTTACGAAAGTTCCATTTCAAAAGCCTCAATTAAAATTGCCTCAATTATTATTGATTGATTGAAATCGATCAATTAGAAAAATTTAAGCACGTAGATTTGTAGAGAAAGAAAAGAACTCACAGATGCATATAAAATATACTTTGCCCGACAAATGAACAAAATTGCGGGAAAAAAAAAAAATGGAAAAACTTCGGGAATTTATCACACATACTACTATTGAAAAAATTGAAAATATTGCCAAAACCAAAGCTTCAACATCTCTACAAGCGTCGTCCGCCATAAATCCACAAAAATCGCGGTTCCATTTCACCCAAACTGATTTCCTCAATTCCGTCAAATAATTCGTAACTATATTTAATCGACGATTCTTTTTTCCCTATCAACGTACAAAAAAAATAAAACCCAAAAACATTGCTCACAGCAAAGCTCTGAGAGCTTCGAACGCTTCAAAAGCTTCCTGGAAAACCCGTTCGCCGTAAATCCATGAAAACCGTCGCTCCATTTTCGTCCAAAGAATGTTTTTTGAAACTTGTGCCAAGAGTACGATAAAAGAAAAAAAGGCAAAAAAAGAAAGAAAAACGTACAACACATGGACGTTGTTACTAGAAGGGGTTAGAGCGAGGGGGTGAGGGGGGGGGGGGGGGGGTTGACGCTTTGGAGAGACGGCAATATGGCGACGAATCCCGCCAGCACCCGAAGCGGTCGAAGTACTCGAGATTTGCGGTTGTACGGAAGACGTTTGAATTTCTAGAACGCGCCTAAAAATAAAATTTCGCGTGTCGGACTCGCGAATTTTCCCCCCTTATTCCGCTTTTCCCTTCTTCGCGCGGGACGCGGGCGCGGTTATACGAAACGTCGTTGGCGTATCGGCCACCGAACGAAATAAAATGGCAGCAAAGAGAGCCGGGTTTGTAACGGTCGAAAGGCAAAATGTGGCGAGAGAGGAAAAAGATAAATGGAGGGGAAGAAGCGAACGGCAAATAGGCAGCAACAGCGTAGCTCGCGGTATTAGCGGAAACCGTGGAGCGCAACGGAAAAGCGTCTAAAATTGGCGGGGACGCCCCTAGGAACGATGTAAAGGCGGTAATGGCCGACGACGAAGCACGAACGGTCTGCGAATCCCCAACGGGACGAACGTTGACGTCAATCCCGGTCGGACAAAAGATGGGAAAAATATTGGGATGAAGATGAGAATCAGGGGCGGGAGGAAATATTGGGTGGGAAATTTTTTTCAACTTTTTCGGATTATTTATTTGCATATAAGCAAATGAATAACGATATTATAATAATAGTAATATTGAATAATATAATAATATATATGTATGATATAATATTATATAATGATATATATGTATAATATGATATTATATATATTATTATATTAATTGATTAATTATTAATATAATAATGATAATAATAATAATAATAATAATAATAATAATAATAATATTGATATTAATAATAATAATAATTTTAATTATTAATAGTATTACTTATTAATTATTAATTTATTATTATTGAATTATTATATATTAATATTACATATATTATTATATTATATTACTTAATATCACTATTATTATAATAATTATAATTATTTTATTATTATTATTATTATTATTATTATTATTATTATTATTATTATTATATTTGCTTATTTATGAGCAAATAAATATATATTATATATATATTATTATATAATATATATAAATATATATATATATAAATTATTATATTATATATTATTATAATATTTTTAAGTTATTTTTTTATTTGGTTTTTGGGGTGGAGAAGTTTTTTTAGTTGAGAATTTTAGATTTGGATTGAAAATCGAGTCTCGGGGACGAAAATATAGCAGAAGGTGAGAAAAGAGTGCACCGGCCAAAGTATGTTGGCGAAGGGGAGGGCAAAAGAAGTAAGAAAGAGCGAGAGAAAGAAGGTTCGAAAGAGAAGGATTGGATGGCCTTGATGAGAATAACTCAGCCGACTGACCATAGCCCACCGCGTTTGTGCGAAAAATTTTCATCGACGAACGAAGCGTTTGCCAATGATTTTATTCTTGAAGCGCAATCTTCGTGAGAATTTAGTCATCGGGAATTTTGAAGAAAAATAATCGTGAAGATACGAATCTTAGGGTTGGAGAAATTTTGAAATTGACAAACTTTTGGGGCTTGGGGTTGGTTTGGAATTATTTGAGAATGAGGGGGTGGAAATGGTGGGGAATGATTTTAAGCGAAAAAAAAATGTATATCGTGACATAATTTCCGAATAAGGATTACATAGATAAGTGATTTAGTCTGAAATGATATAATTTACTATTAATACCATGAAATAATGATACAGTTATAATTTAGATGGAAATAATTCATCTTCATGTTTAGAAAAAAATGGAGACATCATTTAAAATGTTCAGAATGGAGGAATTTTTTAACCCTAATTTAACCTAATACTTCGAGAATAAGAAACAAGAGCTGAAATATTTAGAAGATGAGTCAGTAATTCTAAAATTATCAAAATAGACGATTTATTGTGAATCAGAATTTTTATTTCAACCTCAGGACATTTCTAACTCTTTCTTCAGAATCTGTTAGCCCCAAAATCAAATCCTCCATCCCTTAATGACACAACAAATTCTCCAAGTCAAGAAACAGAGAAAGAAAATCTAAACTTCGATACTTATCAAATTCATCCCTCGAAAAAACAACATTCTTTCTCTAAAAACTTTATCAAAAAAATATTTCAACGACTTATCCAATAATTTCAAACAAAGAATCTTCTGTAATTTCTACTCGTCTTACCCCTCTTCAATAATTCTCACCCAAAATAAATTCTTTCAAAAAATAATCGTTGTTTTCCTAAAATCCCATTTCGTCTTCCAAAACAAAAATTTCTCTTAACAATCCATTTTCTGCCCCCTCTCAATTTCTAGCTTAAAAATCTTCTTCACCACGACGTCATCAAAACGTCCTGAAGTCTTTCTCTAAATCGGATCCAAAAATCTCCGTCAATCCAATGCCGAATTTCGATTTTATTTCTTAGAATGCAAAATTTATTCCCACATCTTCATTCTACCGCTTCAAACCCGGCGGAAATCGAAATTTCGCGTGCTCGACGCCCGGATAATCTCCACAGCCGCCTCGGTGGGTGGTCCAGCATCGCTGAAACGCGCCTCCGACGTTCCGCAAACCCTCGCGCTCGTGGCTTGGATACTTCAACGCGCTCTACGCACATTTTTGAAACGGCGCCGCGTGCGCGGATGCGGCTGCAAAATCTTTCTTACCGACGGTCGCCCATCGCTGACCTTCGATATCCGAATATTCAAATACGTCCGACAGATGTCAGCATCGCTCTTCGTTGCCGAGTTCCGGCAAGGTCATTTCCGCCACCAAAAACTTCTGTCTTACCAACTCCTTGTCGTTTCAAAATTTAACAAACTACAGATAGAATTTTATTTTTTTTCTAAACTCTTCGAAATTTCACGACGATCGCCAAAAATCTTGCTAATTATTTACGAAGGGCTGCGAGCTACCCCCAGAGATTTTTTACCACCTTGCCGAGGGGTTCGCGTTTGTAGAAACAAGGGGTTGGGATGGGGAAAAAAATTCCACCCCTGGAAAAAAAGGTCGTGTGCCGGTGAATCGGGTTTTTACATTGTGGGGACAACCTGTCACCCCGGCAAGACCCCTAAAAAATAGTCTGGGGGTCATGTGCCCTCGGAGAGAGGTGAATAAAAAAAAGGGGCGGGTGACGGGGGCTCGACGCGTCTAGGACCCCGTAGTTCGAGGGGTGTCAGACCATTTTTTGTAGTCGTTTCCTTAACAGGTTCTCCGTAAATCTCACATACTGAGAACATTTTTTTTTTCTACTATATTTTTTTTTTCAATACTCAGTCGTGACATTTTATTTTAGTCAAGTATGTGGCGATGAAACCTCTCAGAAGATTAGATTATTATGAAGTTAATTGCGAGTTCGTTCTCTATTTTAATTTATGAAGAAAAATACGAAAATAGGCAAATAGAAAAAGAAATAAAATTTGAAGAAAAATTTACATTATTTGCTCTGTAAAATAATAATAATAATAATAATAATAATATGTATTATATTATATTAATATTATTAATAATTATAATTGATTAATTAATAATTATTATAAATAATAATAATAATAATAATAATAATAATAATAATAATAATAATAATTATTATTATTATTATTATTTATAATAATAATTATTGATATTATTATTTATAATAATAATTATTAATATTATTATTTATAATAATAATTATTAATATTATTATTTATAATAATAATTATTAATATTACCAATATTAATATATTAATAATATATTATTTTAATTATTAATATTATTATTATTCTTATTATATATATATTATTATAAAAATAATAATAATGATGAAAATAATAATAATAATAATCTGCAAAAAAATCGACGTACTAATAATAATTAATAATGTCCGTCGGAATAATTAATTCCAGAATTATTCAAACTCAGAGAGCTAACCAGAATCATTCCCACTTTCTTTCTTGTGTCGAGGGTTGAAATAATATTTTTCCACCGAAACTATAAAATTTCATTAAAAACGAAGGATACTAAAAAAATTATAGAATTAAAAAATTCGTCCCCGAGGTGTGATTACTCGAGTTACAAAA
>OZ020172.1:11695571-11767523 GCA_963971145.1 Sussaba pulchella
AAAAAAAAAAACCTAACCTCAAAACACTTTGTAAACACAACGAAGCGAAAAAAGAAGCAGAAAGAAAAAAATCTGTACCCCATAGACTGACACGAGTCTTTGGGGTGGATTTAGGTGTTTCGTTCACCGGTTAGTCGGCCACGAAGGTGGAGGTAAAAAAAAGAAGGAAGAAAAGAAATAAAAACAGGGATCAATGCGGCACGAAGCGAACGCCGGAGAAAATTCGTGCGGGATCGGAGCGGGAAAAAAAAGGTAACAGGTTTCAAGGGGCTCAGTAGGGGTTCGAGTGAATTCCACAGGTAGAAAAAAAAAGATAAAAAGTGGTTAATTGACTCACCCCGAATGATTTATCGTCGTCTATTAAAGGCTGTGAAATGGATACTGGCTTCTTCTAAATTATAGGCTTTTTTTCTTTCGTTTTTTTTTTTTTGGGTGTCAGGTTTGATGGATTTGGGATGTTTGGAAGGGTTAGGGAGTCGGTGATGACTCGATTATGGGATTTATTGCATCGTTGTTTGGTAATTAATTTCAATGTCAATTTTATATTCATTATTCGATTTTTTTTCAATGATATTTTGAAGAAGAATAATAAATAGATTTAATTCGTTCTTTCGGAAACTTTACTATAATTTTTCTACATAATATCATTCGGTCCAAGACACGACCTAGGTGTTGTTTATTATTGAAATTGTTCGTAGAAGTAGTAAAAGACATCTATTAACAATATGATACATTTTTTTTCTGCCTTGTGTTACAATACATTTTTACCTATGTATTTATTTGCTTATTCATTTCTGTATTAATTTATTTAGTTAGGTTACTCAATTATTCAATATTTATTTTTCACCATATTACCGAAGGAACTTCAACCAAAGTCCTTCAGCCCTTCAAATTTTCCTACATTTTCTTGGAAACGATAAGAGAAATTTTAAACGATTTTTATTTTCCAGTCACCAGTTTCGAAAAGCGACAAAAAAGATTTTATCTTTGTTTAACTTTGAATGCACGTCGTTTCCATTTAGATGAAACGAGGATATTATCGTACATTCGTGACGATATTTTGCGATACAATATACGTAATCATTATTGTTTTCCTCAGTTTCGCTCGATGCGTATTCGATAAGAATGGCGGCTGTCAAGAAAAGAGGGTAGCGAAGAAAGGTTGTCAGGCGGCACAGAAAGAGCGCGGAGTTGGATGGAAGCGCGCGCAGCAGCGGGCCAAGGGGGGGGGGGGGGGGTGAAGGGACTAATTCAAAGAGAATTGTTAGCTGGACAAAAGATGAAAAATAAAATGAAGGAACGACTCTTGAATATCCCAAAACTTTGTCACGTTTCCATTTTCCATTTATTCGTCAAAACTGAAAAATAATTTTATCACACGATTGCATACATTTGTATTTCAATAAATAATTGCGAAATCATTTTATCTCTTCTGTACTTTTTGCAAAAGATATACGAGAAGATGATAAAATTAAAAAAAGGAGCAAGCAAAAGTTGTGTGAGGAAAATCAAATGATGAATTTTATAAGTTAAAACGCGAGTTCGACATGTTTGATAAATTATCAATTTCAATATCGCATCGTTGCAACGAAATTAAGAAAAAAACAATGCAAGGTAAATATTCTTGAAAAAATATATTTTTTCCCATTTCGTACTAATTCAGGCTATAAAAATTACATAAAAAATACATTAAAGTAATCAAGAAACGAAACCAAAAAAAATCGATAAATTCTATCAATTATAGCTTCAACATCGCTCAGACCTCAAAAATATCATAACCACACTCCCAAAAAACCCCCACACAATCAAAAACTTCTAAAAAAAAAAAATCCATTCCACCCCCAATTTTCTCCATCCCCAAAAATTACGAACAAATAAAAAAAAAAAACAGAATCAGAAAACATTCTTCAAACTCAATTCAATATTCAAATAACGCAACCCCCGCTACAACAACGTCCATTATCGAAAGCCTCTATGTCTACGTACCAAGCCAAGGGGCTACGGGAGAGGGGGGGGGGGAAGGGAGACGATAAGAATGGCGGTCGTCGAGGCGTCGAGGGAAAGAAGAAACGATGGCGGTTCGGCCAAGGGGGTGGCGTCCAACGTCGGCGTCGCGAGGGTGAGAGAAAGAGCCTCCGCTGGTTAACATTCGATTTTGCTTAAGGACGAAGGGAAGGAAGGAAACAAGGAAGGTCCGCGGGCGCGGGTTCTTCGGTGCCTGGGCGACGAACCTCCTCGTCGTTCCTCCGTTTTCTCTCGCTCGACCCTCTCCCACCCTCTCCCCCCCGCCCGCCTTCTCTTCCTCCGTCTCTTCCTCGCCCGCTCAACTTTCCCTGGCCGTCGTCATCTACGGGGGCGATTTTCCGCGGCACCTCTAAGAGAAGGGGCCAATGAGACGCTGGGCGTCGGTATTGATCCGAGGCGTCGTCCAGGAGACGCCCGCTCCAAGACGCCCGGCTTGCTCTGCTTCGTTGGTACTCGCTTCCTCGGCTGCCCGGCTTTTACACCACCTTCATCCCCCTTCGCTCCCGCTTCTTCTTCTTCTTCTTCTTCTTCTTCTTCTTCTTCGTCGCTCTGCCTAACTCCTTCCAACCCCCGTCGGGTTCGTCCTTCTCCGACGATCGGCCGACGAGCGAGACCGACGAATCGCCCGGAGAGTGTGCCGTCCGCGGCTAACGATGAAAACCATTTTTTTTTTGTTTCTTTCTTTTTTTTTGGATTTTTTATTATTAATTTTCTTGGGTTTTTTCTTTTTTTTCCGGGGGGTTTTTTTGGGTGGGGGATTAGGGAGGAGATGGACGGTGGAATGGGGGTTGGGGTGGAGTTTGAGGGTTTATAAAGACGTTATTTAGCAGATGTTTTTTTTTAATTGGAAGGATTTTTGTTTTTTAATTTTTTTTTTGTGTGAATTAATTGTTGGGAAGATGCCAAATGCAGCTATTGCATGTAGCAACTATTTTTTTTCTCCTTTGGCTTAGTTTGAATTTTTTTATTTATTTATTTTTTAAAAATGTTTAAGCGCTTGAATAATTGTGCGGGCGACGATCGAGCTGGACGATATTATAACGATAAGTTTGGACTTTGAGGATTGAGAAATTAATTTCTTATTATTTTTATTGTGTGGAAGAATTTCTATTTTCTTATTTTTTTGTATAATAATAATTTATTTATGTGATTTTTAAATTTTTACATTTCAGGCTTCTACTAGATAAGAGTTTCTACTGTTGCATTGTTAGTCCAGCTTGGCAAGGCTTCTGAGATTACCGAAATAACGCTTAAGGAGCGAAAAATCGTGATGCGACTGCGTCCTAAAGTAATCTCCGAATCGCCTACGATAAATTGAAGAAAAAATAAATGCGGATCACAGATGAATATTTATTTATTTCACATTAATTATCAACATAATCAATCTGCTATCAATCAGTCTTCCAAAGTGACCTGCAGTGTATTTTTCAAGATTAATACCAATTTTATTCGACCGGCGAAAAAATATTACATTCCCGAACAACTGCTCGTTTTCTACCGGAGAAATAGTTCGAAAAATTGTCAAGCTTTCCGCTCAACACATTTCTCAAAAATACTCCAAACGTCGGCGTATTTGACCCACGTGGCTCGGAAAAACGCAAAAGAAAGTCTAAATCAAGATAATCCATCCCCTCTTCTCTCCCTGCTCTCTCCGAACCCCTTAAAAAAATCCTCTCCCCAAATTTCACAAATCCTCCTCACCGCCATTATCTCAATTCTCACCCAACCTCAATACACGTAACCTCAGCATATTTCCCATCAAACCACCCTCTCCCACCCCCTCATCCCACCCCCATTGCCCACACACGCGTTCTCCACGGCAAGCCTTCTCTTCCGGCAAGATCATGCCGCTGCAACCAAGCCGGTTTCTCACGCAGATAACGTTTTTGGCTTCCTGATACGAGTAACGCGCCGAGCGAGTAACCCCTACGGGGGTGCGAGCGGAAGAAACTACCCTGAAGAGAGACTCCGCGATGCTTTTATTTTCCTTCAATTTCCTTTCCTTTCAGACTAACCCATCAGCCTTTCCATTAATATTAAAACGGGTGCCCTGTGGACTCACCAGCGCAGCGCACCCGAGACCCCTTTCAAAGGTATCCCCCCCCCGACCCCACAACCCACCCCCGACAGGTGGGGGGGGGGGAGGAGAAGGAGGAGGGTGGGGAGGGTGATGCTGAGGGGTTGCAAAGGTGGCCGGGGCGGACTTGCAGTCTCGTAACCCTCAACCTTCTACTTACCCCGCTGAAACCACCCCCTTCCATCCCCCTCTTGCCCCTCGTCGTTACGAAATGGGGGTAGGGGGATGAAAAGGAAGTCATTTTCCGTTTCCGTCTGACCTATAACAGCTTGGAGTCGGGCTATCCCCGTTGCTTTTCCTCCATGATTTGCCTGGTCTCTTCTTCCTTCAACCACCCCCCCGACGACGACGACCTCCTTCGACCTCGAGCACGCTGGCTAGGTGAGGATACCGAGGGGAGGACCGCTCTGGTTCTACCGTCGTTGCCGGGCTCGTTTTTCATCTTGATCTTCTAGAGTTACCAATTTGAAACGGCTAGAATCTCGCTGTCTTTACTGCACTGCCGACCTAACCACCCCCCCCCCCCCCCCCCCCCCACCGACCGTCCTGAACCACCCTCGCGAGAAAACCGTCGACGGCGTCTCAACTTTCGAGCCGCGAATCGTCCAACCACCCCCCGGATCGCGTATTTGTATAATCGGATTCACTATTTCGAGGGCACAATTGATGAGAGGGGAGTTTGTGTTTTGTGTTCGTTCTTGGAGGGTTTTTTTTTGAGGGATGAAAGGGTGAATGGATTTTTCGGGGAGTGGTCTTGAGGAGGGATGTGAGGACGGGTGAGGTCGTGGGGTGGTATGGAGGTTCTTGATTCATTGATTGATTTATTGAAGAAAATTGGTAAGCGAATAATTAATCCGTAAATTAATTATTTTTTTGCGGTCGGCAATTAATCAAAAATGCTTAATTATTCAAGCTGTTAGTTTTGAAAATTGATTAGTAATATGAGGGTGCAGCGATAATTATTTGAGCATGAATAATAAATCAGTAAATAAATAAATAAATAAATAAATGAATATATAAATAAATAATTGAATGAAAAGATAAATAAATAAATAAATAAATAAATAAATAAATAAATAAATAAATAAATAAATAAATAAATAAATAAATAAATAAATAAATAAATAAATAAATAAATAAATAAATGAATAAATCTTCAAGACCACCAAAACAGGAACGATAAAATCCACGAAAAAATATTGCAATTCATCTTCCCTTCTAGTCAGATTCACGTCAATCCTCCCATTCTCTTCGACAAGACAATCAATGTCTCAAACGTGACGTAAAATCGCTTCACCGGATCAAACACAGTTATAAATAACTCCATTCAATGAAATAAAAAAAAAACAAATTAAAGCGAAAAAAAAGTAGTTCGCCATTGAAACGAACGTGTGCGACTGTAACGAAATCGTGACGCGGAATGCGAATAAAGAAAATCGACCCAGAAAGCCCGGAAGGGTTGTAAACGACGCAAACTGGGGTGGCCAGGAAGTGACCACCTGGACAACGAACCGACTGACCGGTCAAACGGGTTACGTGTGCCAGACCGTCGCTCGTTCCTCTCCCTCTTCGCCGCTGTTTCTCCCGCCAGGCTCGAACCGATGAAAAATAACGTCGAAAAATCGTGGCAGGACGCGCGAAAAGGACGTGAAACCGGTTTTATCCGGCAACCGACGATTCGAAGGATTGTATCGGTTTGTTGAATGGGCCCGGGTTGAGCTTCGCGAGAAATAATTCGGGGGAAAGAGGGGTTCGCTGACCGTTGGTCGACCCTGAGGGGTTACTCGCGGTGGCGAGAAGGGCGAACGGGATCGGAAAGGGTCGTCAAGAAAGGGTCAGAACCCGAATTGTTCTTTTTTATTTTTTTTATTTTTTTTTTTTTCGGCGCACGGCCGGGGCTCTGAGACGCGTCCGCGATGCGGCCACCTTCGGCGCTCTCGAATCGAGGTTTGAATTGATACCGGTTTCGGACATTTTTATTTGGATGGGCTACTCGGAGTTCCCACGAGTTCGGGTGCTCGTCCACGCGCGATGTTTGATGCGAACGGAGGTTTGTTTTTTTTATCGAGGTGGTTTGGGAAGCGGCGTTGCATTTTTGGAGATGGATGTATTTTAGTTTTTTAATATATATGTCTTGTATTTTTTTAGAGACGCAATTGGGGATTAATAGAAATTATGGAAATTTATTGATTAATTATATGATTATATTATTATTATTATTATTATTATCATTATTATTATTATTACTATTATTATATGATTATATATCATTATTATTATTATTCTTTCTTTTTCATAAGCTAATAATAAATTTGCAAATATATACAATATCGATAATATCAAATTTTTACATTTGAATATATTTGTCTTATATTTTCTTTAAAAGACAAAATTTGGAATAATTAGATACATCAATAATTGATGAATGAAAAAATTAATTGTAATTTATATTATTATATGATTATTTATTAGTATTATTATTATATTACTATTAGTATTGTTCTTTTTTTTCATAAGCTAATAATAATTTTGCAAATATATACAATATTAATAATACCAAAATTTGACATTTAAATATATTTGTCTTGTATTTTCTTTGAAAGACAAAATTTAGCATAATTAGATACATTAAAAATTAATTGAATAATTAATTAATTGTAGATTATGCTATTATATTGTTACATTACATTATTGTCATAATAATAATATTAGAATTATAATTTCTCCCTCATAAGCTAATAACAAATTTTCAAATATAATTCAATACCGATGATATTCAATAATTATTTTATTTGTTGCAATAAAATTTCACTCAAAATCTTCAAAAATATCTTTGAAATGTCGTTCAAATAAAAAAGAAAAAAAAAAAATACGGAAAAAAACGAATTTAAGGAAAAATTAATGAACTAACTCTCTCAAATTTGAGATTCCCGAAATTCTCGATACAAACTTTTGTCATCCTTGACGGAAAACTTGGTAAAACGAGGAAGCTTTTGTCGAAGATGCTCCTTCGGGGGAGGGCGAAGAAGAAGAGGGTGTTGGATTTCCAGGTGAAGCGATGGGTTTTCGAAATGTGTGTACGTGAGGAGGCTGTGCGAAAAGCGTTTGTGCGAGACGACGAGGACGTGAAAGAGGACCGGGAGACCTCGAAGGGAGGCGCTGGTTCCCAGATTCATTTATCTTTCCCGTTGAATCCGGCTTATATTTCACCGCCCACCCCAGAGGCAGATACTAAGACGGATGGTTCCACGGCACAAGATCTTTCCGAATATCCACGAAGCAACATATTCTTCCGCCCGACAACATACCCGCAAATACTCCGAATTAAACACAATCGTTCGTACGATTTTTATCATAGATCGAACATTTCTGTAAAAATAAAAAATAAAATAGACATTTAAAAGAAATCATTCTAAATATATAAATTTTATGATTGTAATGAATATTAGTATTTAAATATTTAATAGTAATGATAAATTGAAATAATTGTAAAGAAATAAATAATGAATGAATAAATTCAGTAAATAATGTTAAATCTAAAAACCTAAATAGTAGTAAATAAATAAATAATGAATGAACAAATTCTGTAAATAATTTTTCTTATTTTTTTTAAGCGTGTAGCACTATAAATAGGACTATCGAACTTATTTTAATCATAAGAAAATTGGTCTCAAATTTTTATCGTAGGTCTAACTACCTACAACTATTTTTCTCATTTATTTTTTTCCAATAATTTTTGCCAATTAATTATTGCCCCAAAAAACACCTAACCCAACTTTTCATGCACCATCAACGTAATCCAGCACACGAACGAACTGGACGAACGTTGCCAGTCGCTAAAACCCTTCTCATCTCCAATGCCCGCCCAAAACAGTCCCTCAAAACAGTACATTAAAACCACGCGCCCAAAATATCCCCAACCACCCTCAAAATCTCATTATTTATTTTTTCCTCCTCCAACCCGTCTCACAAAAACACCAAAAAATCCAACAAAAATCATTTGCGAAGACTCCTTTCTTTTTTTCTTCCTCCCCACGACTGCAAGAAGACATTCAACCACCGAGTCTGTTACCCCATCCCCCTTCTCGCAAAACGATCTTTCCCCGGCACAACCCGTCGCCCACGTTTCTGATAACCATCGCTTTGCATACGATCGCCATTTTGCCGTGGCATAATTTAAATTTCGTTCCATTGTTTTGTCGCTCTTCTTGCATGCCCCGCGCCCCCTCCTCCGACCCCTCCGCCCCCGCTCTTCGCAGCGTCTGCCGCCTGCTCTTCGTCTTTCTCCTTCGTTCTTCCCTCGGCCGCCCCCCCTCTCCGCCACCCCCGCGCCTTACATACACACCGAAGCCGTCGTACTTCCTTCGGCGTCGCGGCCATTTGCATTAAATTAGAATCAGAATTTTCTTGCTGGAAAATTGGCCGTCGACGGGGGCCGAGTTTCAACCCCCCCCCCCCCCCTATCCGAGCCACCCTCCGCGCCTACACCATCTTTTACCACCCTCCTGTCGGCCCCTTTCGCCCGTAACACCCTCTCGGTGAACCAACGCCCCCGTTTTCCATCTTAACCACCCTCTTTTGCTACCCCTACGACCTCCATCGTGTCATTGCCCGCGACCTTAGGGGGGGGGTTTTGAAATTTTAATTAATCTCGAGCGCAAAAATTGTACTTTAGTTGGGTTTCATTGCCTTGGCGTTGGGGGGGAGGCAACCCCTGAACAGTCGTCATCTTTAAGTAGGGTTGCGGATGGGAAATAAGCAAGGGGGCTTGACTAGTATGCGGGAAAAGTTAGGGCTCGAGGGCGAAAGGGGCACAGCGTTGAGGGGGCGGGGGATGAAGAAACGACTCATCAGCTACGGGGAAAGACATCAACGTTGTTGAGAATACCATGGGCGGTTTTATTCGGCTTCCGTTTGCAAGCAGCGATGGCGTCATTAATTAAACAAGCGCAGGTGACTGGCCATCAATTGGACACGGAATATACGCGGTGTCTATGATTAACGACACGATTCTGGGTCATGTTGCCGATGTGGACTTGAAATTGTTATTATTGTTCTTTCTTCGGTTTATTTAATTCAAATTTTGATGTATTTTCGTATTTAGTATTGTAATTGTATTTTTTTATTTTATTCGAATTCTGATCGATCTTCAATTTAATTAATTTGAGATTTAAATTATTATGTCATTCATTTCTTTACTTCATACGATCTGTTCAACTTCATCATCAGCCCATGAGTCCAACTTTCGATTATGAGAGATTAGAAAAGATAAAAAAATTATTTAGAACGCATTTGAAAATATTAAAAGCTTGTTTTTCTGTTTAAACTTAAAATTATTGTTATTCTTCTTTCTTCGTTTTATTTTAATTCAAATTTCAATGTATTTTGAATTTAATTCATTTAGTTTCTGAATTAGTTTATTAATTATTGTTTTTCCATCATTACTGCTATTATATACAATATCTATGGTTAGAGATACGATTTTAGGTTACATTGCCAACATAACCTCAACATTATTATTATAATTCTACTTTTATTTCATTTTATTCAAATTTTGATCGATCTTTAATTTAATTATGTTTATTCTTCAATTATTTTATCATTCATTTTTTATACCATCAGTACTATGAATCTAACTTGTGATTATGAGAAATTAGATAAGACGAAAAAAATATTCAGAACGCATTTAGAAATACTAAAACCTTATCTTTCTGTTCAATCAAATCATGACCTTAAGTTCCATCAACGACTAGATTCACTCTTCTAAAACATCAAGAAATTATTATTTTCCCACTGTGCTAAAATCACCCTTCTCTAAAAAAATTCCGCACCATCTCCATCCCCATTTCCTCCATAAAAAAACATCAGACACAGTTAAATAAATAATTAAACCAATGAAAAAAAAACCTTCATCGATTTCTCCATCCCCGGCACAAAAAAAATATGTTTAAACCTTCATTCCTTTTTCTCCCTTTCCAGCATGCTTCCCAATCCGTGGCACGGTTAAAGGTTGATAGAATTCGAAGTCCACGAAGGTTGCGTTTTCTCGGTACCATCGGAAAGGACTTTGAGTTCGCGACGTGGCCGCAAAGTCCTGGTTCCGCAGGATTTCGAACGCCGGTGCGCCTTCCACCCTCGTACACCTTCCTCGTCGGTGCTGTGCGTGGTCTCCGGGAGCTACAAACGGGGGTTGGGCGTCCGCTGGAGAAAGCGAGAGAAAGATAGAAGGGTTGTTGCGTGTCGTAGTCGTTGTCGTTGGCTACGGGGCGAAACTGGAGACAGAGAGCCGGACGGAACGAAGAGAGAGAGAGAGAGAGAGAGAGAGAGAGAGAAAGATTCTCGGGCTGCTGTGGCTCGGCCCGGTGAAACAATGGAACGAAATAAATAGCCCGTCTTTTGTCTTTTGTTTCTTGGCTCCATTGTTGGCGAAGCGGAGATAAGAAAACAAGAGAGACTCCGAAGCAGCAGCAGCAGCAGCGGCAGCGGCAGCGGCAGCAACGCTTCGGAGTTTACGAGCTGAGCGTTCGAAGCTCTTCTTCCAGCCTCCCTCTTGCCCTCCCCGCTGCCGCACCCTGGTTAGACGACCTCTTCTCACCCTTATTCTGCTCGAAGAACGTCTCCGGACCACCCACCCACCCATCATCCTTTCTTTGGAGCGCCCAGAGCCCGGCCGAGACGCTGATGAAACTTTTTGTCCGGTCCGGTGTGTTGTTAACGTCGTCCATGACTCGCCCGAGCTGTCACCGAGATCTTCTAGGTTTTTCGGAGACGTTGGATCCTGGAGGATATTTTTTCTGAGGGGGTTTGAGGCTTGCGGGTGGATAGGGAAGAATGAAGGACGATATTTTGATTTGATGCTTTTGGGGGTTTTTTGAGAGTTCTTTATTGAGAGGCTGAGTAGATTTTTTTGGGCTTCTTAATTGAAAGATCGATGAATGGGCAAAGTTTGTGCTATTATTGGATTGATAAAATTGAAATTGATGGATACCCCGTGTGTGCCTAATTAAGGGGAATTCCAGAAAGATCCTGGAGTTTTATTCTAATGAGGTCTAAAGCTCGCAAGCAGATGAAAATTAATGAAGCACGATATTTTATTTGATGTTTTAAGTCCTTTTTCGAGAGTTTGTCACCGAGACGCCGATTAGATTTTTTTGGGTCCCTAATTGAGACATCATGGAGTGGATAAAGTTGATCACATTTGCTATTCTTCGATCAATAAAGTTGGAATTAATAAATTCCTCGTGTGTCCAATTAAGCAAAATCCCAGAAAGTTATTCAGTTGCAGTTACGACCAAATCGTGTCTCACTCGCGACCCTTTCGATACTTATCGACTTTTAGGGACCTCATAGCCCTTAATCACCACTGGATCGTCTTCACTTGGATCAAGCTGATAAAAATAATATACTTTAAGGCAGGAAAAAAGAATATAAACGATCAATAATTCGGTCTTGCACGGCTATCCCACCAAGTCCGAATTAATCAATCCCCCCCCCCTCCCCTTCCTTCTCAGCTCTCCCCCCAGGCACATGAGGCCCCTGCTGTCCAGATTGAATAGGTCCCAACCAAATGCAAAGTCGCCAATCCATAACCAGCCACGTACGCGTAACACAAAACATTTCCGAGGCCGAGGTGTTATGACCGGTCCGAGCGAGCTCATTGTAATAAGCGACCGGGCGCACTTTAGGGCCCTTCCGGACTGGTCATCGAACGGCCGAAGGGCCCCGCGGGGCCCGGCCAAAACCACGGTTACGTCGAGAGGGTCCAGACAAATTTCGAAAACGGTAAACTGGTTTGTCCAGTTTGTTTCTTTACCGAAGGTTCCTTCGTGGATTCCTTTGGGACCTACGAGGGTACCAAGGGCCAGAAAAGAGGGGGGGGGAGGTTGATCCGGTCGCAGGACCCCGTGAGGCCGCGAATGGGGGAAGCCGCGGGTTCGGTCAGTGGTCATTTTTAAACCCGTAGAATATCCAGTCAGTCAACGTTTTGGTCAGCGAACAGACCGGCCGAGATTTTTCGGGAAAAAAATGTCTTCCGCGTTCGAAGACTCTTCCGGAAGAGGCGTCGCGAGAATCGGTCGAAATAACGCGGGTCAATGGCCGCCGTGGACCACACGATTATTCGGAATACCCAGAAACGCGTGATGGATAGAAAGATTTGGAAGAAAAAAAAAACTTAACGTCTGCGGTAAAATTGATCACCGGATGTTCGTCGACCCGAGAGAATTCAAAGACGTCGTTTATGGAGGTGATTTTTCAAAGTTTCATTAGAATTCTCCGGGACTCCGAGGGGGGTGGTGAAGGCGGGCGGGGGGAGAAAACGACGGTTTTCGCGGGGCAAATGGGCGGATGGGAAAGAGAAACGAAATGCTTTCCTACGTAGGAAACGCCCGAGTGAAGTATAGCAGACCATACTTTACGCTGCGGTCTGAAAGCGTCTTACGGTGAAGCGGCAACGGGAATTCTCGTAACAAGTCTGGCTCGCGTTGGTTCCGTTGGGCGGGTGAAGGTTCGGGCGGGAAAGAGACGGCACGAGGGGGTGGCGGGGGGGGGGGGGGGTGGGCCATGGGGGTATCGTGGATCTTCCGAGACTGCCCTCGTTCTCTTACCAGGCGAAGGGTTTCGCGCGTTTGGCGCACACGTTGTCCCCGAGATGTGAAATTGAAGCAACCTCGATTTAGATTGGACGAATTTATATTGCCACTGGTGGCAAATGGCTACGGGGATGGTGCGTCGTCCCGGAGGACGATCCCCGGAGCTTGAGGATTCGCGGAGGCTTGATCTTCGAGGATCGGGGGTGGAAAAGTTAAGAGGAATTGATTGGGGAAAAATTGGGGCGAGATAATTTATTCGCGGCCGGAAAAGGACGTTTTTGGGGGTAAAAATGGATTTTAAATACTGTCATGATTCGATTATTGCAGATTTTGGTGCTATTAGATTCTAGTTTGAGTTGGAATGCAATATTTCATATAAATTATCACTCAATATTGCAGAAGTGTAAAAATAAAATAAAAATAAAAAATAATAATAATAACCAGAATAATCAGGATAATAATAATAATGATAATAATAATAGTAAATAATAATGATTCAATATATAATAATAATAATAATAATTATTATTATTATTATTATTATTATAATAATAAATAATAATTATAATAATAATAATAATAATAATATATTAATATATATATATAAAATATAATTATAATTATAATAATAATAATAAATAATAATAATAATAGTAAATAATAATGAATCAATATAAAATAATTATGATAATAATAATAATAAATAACAATAATAATTTAGTAATAATAAGAATAATAAACAGAACTAATTCAATAATAATAATAATAATAATAATAATAATAATAATAATAATAATAATAATAATAATAATAATAATAATAATAATAATAATAATAATTTAGTAATAATAATAATAATAATAATAATAATTTAGTAATAATAAGAATAATAAATAATAATAATTGAATCATAATAATAATAATAATTCTAATTGGTTTATGATCACCGATGGTAATTATTTATTCCAAAAAGTATTATAAATACATTTTTATCGACCAAACGCCCATCCCCGGTCGTAAATTTGTGCGTTTGGGGTCGTTTCCACGGTTAAAATCCACGATGTCGCCTTTCCTTGGCACAATGACTTCAAGGACGGTGCGGAAGGTGCGCGCACGACATCGTCGTCGTCGTCCGCGTCGTCGCGTGCCTCGCACGACCACATGACGCCCAACATCTGCCTCCCCGACTCGTGATAGCGGGAGGTGAGATTTTTTTTCCCCCCCTCGCGTTATTTTTCGAGATTTTTTACGGAAACGACGCGTTCCAACCCCCGTTTCCGGTCGGACAGTCGAGTGGGAGGACGCAAGCGGCTCGGAGATGGGCGTTACGCGCAGGAAAGCGAAGGGACTTCGGGGTAAGACTTTGCCGAGGGAAACCCTTTGAATCGGAGTAAACAGCATGTGTAACGAGTCTCACGATATGCTTCGTGAATTAAAATGGCCGTACGTGTTTCGTTTCTCCATCCCTGAGACTGTTAAGATTTTTTACAAGGTCGCTTCCTGTCTTTCCACAAAGGGCTGGAGAGTTCTAAGAGCCCTGTGGGGACGTTCGCGGACGAGCAATTGCCCGATGTGGGCGTTCTCGAGGGCGAGGAAAGTCCAGGATGACCGTCAAGGGCGAATCGTTCGACGAAAAACCTTTTCACGAGAATTCACCGTCACGTGGACGAGGTCTCATCGTGAATAAGTCAGAATATAAATTGACGACAATTTTGATACAACGGGATTTGTAAACACTGTAATTTTGCGTTTGAGGCGGCGTCGACCCTTCGAGGCTGGCGGACGCCAATGGATTTTTTTGGTTAAGGGCTTACGCGGGTTTCCGAAGGTTAAAAAGAAGCATATTATTTATTATTTGTATTGAATGGAAGAAGAAAATTATTTTGTTTCAACTTTTGAAGATATGAGAGAGGACGGTTTTGACAATATCTTATGGAATTTGAATTTATTAATTTTGAAGATTTTAGGGGAAGAGGAGAGAAATTTCCTGGTTTTCGGAGACCCTTAAAAAAAGTAGGTATTCTTGAAATAGTGAGCATAACTCACGAGAGCTTCATGTGAAATAAATAAACTAAATATTTTCTGTTAGTAAGAGAGTGTTGGCTCCTGTTTGAACGTAAGGTTTCGGAAAAAAATTGAAATTTGAATATTTGGCAGAGTTGTATGCAAGGAAGTGCGATTTTTGGTAAAATCTACACCACCTATTGCTCTGTAAAATAAATTGTGATGGAAAAATGAAAAAATCTTCGTTCAATCACCATTCAATCCTCCTTAGAAGAAGCATGCAAAATTTCAATAAGATGGATGCATTAATTTTCAAAAAATCGTGTCTACCGACGGCAAAAATAGAATTTTGAAAAATACGACATACCTGCGACGTTTTCGGCGAGCCGAACTTAATCAAAATAATTTCCAATGGCTCTCCCTTCCAGAATTTCACTTCAATTTTCTTCAAACTTTGAAAGAATATTTTTAACGCGATGTACTACCAGAGAAAAAAAAATTTTTAAATCAATTTTCCGAAACTTCCAGACCCAAACAATAATATATAACTTCTGGTATCAAACAATGGATTCCGTTGATGACGTTTCACGCACTTACTTCTTCCCACGAACCGACCAGAAGGCTCAGGGGGTTGAATTCCTAATTTGGAGAAACATAAAATATAACTGAACGCCTCCGGGGAATTTAATAAAATTCTCGGAAGACTGTCCACCCTCTTTCGCGTTCGCCCCCTCGGGGTTGAACCCAACGCGAGGGTTGCAGATCTCAGACGAAGATACAAAAGACATTGGGTGTATTTTACGTTTCTCCATCTCACCCCCTCCCCCCCGGCATCGTCTCTATATTCATCACTCGACGTTGCCGGGTTCTTCGTCCTCGTCTCTCTTCAACCCCCGTGAGAGCCGGGAATAAAGCCAACCCTTGAGAGCGTAAGAGAGAAAGAAATTTCCTTCGTTGCTGGAGGGATGGTTTTAATGATTTTTGGGGGGTTGCCAGAGCCAACGAACGAACGTACGTAACGTTAACCCTTTCTCGTTTCTCGGTGAGTCGGTATGGCGTGTAAAACTCGACTCCCACCCTTCGACCACCATCGTTATAGGGCAGGGCGAATTTTTAAGCCCTTACTTCTGCAACCCTTGGTTCGAATCTCTTTCTCCAACGTTCTCTCTCCCATTTTATCGCTCTCTCGTTCTCTCTCACACACTTTTTGCCTTCTAATCGCACTCTCCGCCAGCTTTTAACCGTCCTGGGTTCACCCTTCTGATACACCCCCTGCCACCCTTTTCACTTTTCAACCACCCCCGTTACAGGGGTTGGGCGATGGGCTACTGGATACCGAAGCGAGGGCGACGGAGACGGAATTATCGGAGAAGGGTGGCCACGAACGTAGGCAACCCCCGAACGAAAGATGGCTCGCAAAATGGAGGGATCTCTTTCTGTTGTAATACGACCGAGGACTTTCCTGGATTCGTAGAATACTTTGGAGAAAATTTTGGGCGACGTCGATTCTAGAGGCGACGAATTTCGGCTGCTCGGAGAGCTGGGCGCCTCAAATGTGGGTGATGGATCGGTTTTTTCTGAACGGATGATGTAAATTTATGAATTAATCAAGGTCGCTTATGGAAAAACAGTTTTTGCAGACGTTAATGGTTGCAAAACGAATGGAATTAAATGGCCGTAAATTCTGAAAAAATTATATCGTGAAGATTTAGGATCGATGGATTGATTACGCTTGGTTTTAAATTAATCGGCTGAGTAATTGGCGAGAAATTAATTGAAGTAATGAGGAAGATCGACTGAAACAGTTAGAACAGTTTTACAGTCACTGACGTCGAATTTGACTTGAATTATTATTAAAAATGGTAAATTAACATTTCCAAGTGTTAGTTTATTGTAAGTATAGGTTTTTTTGAGGCTAAATGTTCGGGGGTGGTTGCAAAATATTGTTGGGGGGCGGGAGAAGAAGCGGAGAGAAAAGTAGAAAGTGATCGCGAGAGAGGAAGTGAGGAAACAGGATGGCGAGTACAATGGGATACTGGAAACGAGGCAGAATGTGGAACAAGAGGCTTAGGAAGCAGATTGTGAAATCGAGTTTGAAAATGAAGGGCTCGAACGTCGGGACAATGCGTGGAAAATAATTAACAAAAATGACGGGGAAAAAAATAGTTGGATATCAAAAGAATAAAAAATATTGCAATGTCGAGCTGCTGAGCAATTATGCTAGTTTTTGAATGGAAAATTTATAAAGTCCGAGAATTCATGGGAAAGGTTATAAAGATGGCGGATAAAAAAATCTGAAGTCCCAAAAGCTAAAAAAAAAAGGTGAATCGCTTGAAGAGAATAAAATGTAGAAAAAATCAATAAAATAGAAAAAAAAACAGAACAAGAATTTGAATAAATATTTCAACGAAAAGGAAATATGTGACAATTTAAAATACTTCTCAACAAAATAGCAATTTGGAAATATAAATAATCACAATAACATAATTGATGCAAAAAGAAGAAAAAATGATCAAACCCTAAAATCACGGAAAATTATTTATCTCAATAGTAACTTAATTTTTTTTTTTTTTTTTTTCTAGAATTGGTATAATTAAAATAAATATTTTTCTCACTGCGTCTTCAATTCTCTGAATTACAAATAAAAAATCGTAAATGATAGAGAAAAAAAAATGGTTTCAATGTGACATGTTTTGGAGAAGTTGCATCTTCAATCATGTGGTTTCATCCGCGTTTTGTGGTCCAACGTCTTACACGCACCCTAACTAGGAATCTGAGTGTCTTGTGGTATCCATAGCTACACAAATATTATACACACACACACGCACACTCACACACGTGCGAGCACGAAGCGAGCATCGTTATTCGTGGTTTACAACGTGTCTCACGAGGTCCAACCACGAGCGAACCCCGGAGGATATGGTTACTATTTATTTCGCGGCACTCTTGGGGACGTAGAAGCTGAGAAGCTTCCTCCCACGCCGGCAAACGTCGTGGAAATTAAGCCACAGTCTAAGGACCTCTAATAAATACAGCGGCGACTATGGACAAAATTTATGACGTTCGTAAGTCGAAAAAAAAAATAGAAAAAATCCCCAAAAAAAATGCTTGAATTGACACCAACGGAGAAATTATTACTTTAGACACGATCTTTACATTCTTATGCTATCAAAATCGAGTAATAGATAAACAGATTGATAAAAAAAAATTAATGATAAATAATTCCTACAAATTAACGACAGGAAATAATTTTTATTAAATTTCATTTGTGAAAAAATGAAGAATTAGAAATTAGAAAATTAGAGAAATAAATAAAGGAAGAAATAAATTACTAAAAAAGAATACAACACAAAATGCTAGAATTTACACCAACAAAAAAATTATTACTTCAGACATGATCTTGACACTCTCATGCTACCAGAATCAAGTAATAAATCAACAAAAAATTAATGATAAATAATTCGTTAAAATTAACGACAGAAAGTAATTTTTATCAAATTTCATTCGTGAGAAAATCCAAAATAAAAAATGAAAAAAATTACAGAAATAAATAAAGTAACGAATAAATCAATAAAATAAACTACAATACACTAGAATAAACCAGAATAAATAATAAACGAACCAAGAAAAATAAACGAAAAACCTCGGGATACGAAAATCGGCAACAAAGCATCGAGATAACTCGACCAGCCCTCGGTAACTCCGTTACAAATGTGAAAACTCGAAATCTCACTCTTACACAATTTCGAGAACGAGAAACATTATACGTCGAGCGTATTTCCCCGTTCCTCCGACCCCCTCCCCGGCCCCCTCCCCCTCCTATTTCTCCAGCACCCTCTCTGCCGGTAGTCGCCTTCATTAGCAAACTTTCGTTTAAAATTTTCCATGATCTCTCTCTCTCCGTCCGTCTCGCTGATACAGCGAGAACCTCTCGCGAGCTCTCCGGCCCACAGCTACCGGAGACGAGCCCGCTTTTCTCCCGTTATGCGCGTTTCGTCTTCGTTACACCCTCGTCCAAACCGTTTCGCGTCTCTTCGCTTTCGCTCCGGCTTGCTCGAAGGCGCGACCGTGGCCGTTATACCGCCTTGTCGTGAACTCGAATCAACGACGAGCCTCTGTATTTCATCAACGTATATCTGTATATATTTAGATAAAAATATGTAGATTGAAAATTGAAACGAATTATTAGAATGTTTTTGAAAACAATGTAATGAGAATTCTTGAATTAATTTCAGCTTTTATGAATAATCTGAAATTTTAGAATTATAATATTTCTTTCACGATATTTGATTATATTTAATTTGGATTTTTTATTTCTGAAAAAATTTAAAAAAATTTAATTTCGTATGTATGTAACCGTATTCAAATATATTATGCAATACATGGGAATCTAGGATATATTACTATGCGAATATATTGGTATAGAATGTATATTTATTAACATATATTAAACTATCTGCATTTTCTTTTTTTTTCAATTAATATAAAATAAAAATCAAATAAAATATAATTCGATAGACAGAATATTGTAATTTAGAAATTCCAACTCACTTATAAACAACCTAAAATGAATCATATAATCATCTTTACATTGTTTTCTACAACCCGAAAATTCTAACAAATTATGTTCTAATTTTAATCTGTATCTTAATCATTATCTTAATTGAATTTGATATACGTACATATAATAATCTTGATTATCCTCTCGTACTGGTCCTCTCGTTCTCGTTCAGCCCGAAACACACAGAATGGACCAAGTACTGGAGGGTCGAAAACAAAAATTTGACAGAAAAAAAAATTAGAGAGACAAAAAAACAAACAAACGTTACACCCTCAACTCGATTTCAACTTTCGGGCGATATAATTAATTTTTCGCCCGGAGAACCGTGTGGCGGTACGCCGTGCTTCGGGGATCGTTCTGACTCGACGGTTGTAACGAGTCGACGGGATGAGGATGAACCGCACAATCTGCCTTTTGTCACTGCACTCTTTTTCCCCCTTTTTTTTTAATCGTCTCACGACTAATCCTTCATCGCGTAGCAGATGATTCTAATTCTTTTTATTTTTTAAAATTTTACTTCAATACGATTGATTAAATTGTGATTAGATTATTCCTGTCACGTTTTTGAAGTTCTCAATAACAGCTCGATTATTGCAATTACGGTGACATTATTTTCATTGCAATGTAATTTTTCACGATAACAATCGAATTATGTCAATTATAATTCGATTATTTTAATCGCAGCTGAATCATTGAAATTACGATTGATTTACGCAAATTTAAACTGAATAATTTTCATAATAACCATTGAATTATTTCAATGACGATGGAACTATTTCTATTTTTGATCTTTCGTTATTTTTTAATTATCTTCGAACGTCGACGCTGAAATTATCGTTCATCAATAATAATGAGGATTTTTTTTTTTTCATCAGATATTAAACGTTAGCTAATTTCGGCATCAATTCCATTTCTTCTCGTGTACCTATCTATTCGAACATCAATATATTCCCCAAAAATCCGATTTATCATTAATTTTCCCCAAAAAATGCCATCCAATCTTCAAAAATATGTATATAATCTGTCACATATTATAACAATGGTTAAAAAAATCCCAAAACAATCTTCGCCCATTCCAGATAACATACGCAAAGTTCATTCACAACAAACAAAATGCCAACATAGTAAAAACACAATTCAAGTCATCAATCAAAAATCGCCGTTCGTCAATTTATCAACGTCTGAATTTCCCCCGGTGTGACGATAAAGGAAAAAAAAATTCCAAGGCCATCGAGAGACGATAATAACAAGATTTTCCGAAATTTCCATTGGTCCTCGTAGAATATTCAATTTTGTTGAGGACACGGTGCCCGAAGCCCGCCACGAAGATTCGATTCTCGATCGTGTGTCAGCCTCGAAGAACTCGCGGCAGGCTAGAAAAGGGGGGGGAGGGGGTTGGTGGGCAAATCAGATTATGCATAGGTCTGGAATCGATAAGGCCGCGGAGTTTGGGAGACACCCGAGGGCGGAAAGGACATGGACCGAACGATTATACAGTCTTCCAACGACATTCCTCGAAGTCCTTGGTGGTAACGTGATATTTCTTCGAAGGTGAAGAACACGATTCGAAATCGTCCGTGAACGTCTGAACGATAGGAAACTTCTCAAACCATAGTTCTGTCTAATAAGGATAAGTCGCAACGCGACGCCGAAGCCGATATAGTAGTTTGAGGGTGGGGCGGGTGAGCAGGGGGTTGTTAAGCGAGGGGGTGGGAGGGTTAGGAGGGATTGGAGAAGGTTAGGCGCGAGGATTTCGGTACGTCGTGCATTTGAGGACGCCGAGTGGCCGTTTAATATTTCACGGGGATGAAATAATGTTAAAGTGAGGATTTGATGCAACATTTATGAGAACCGAAGAAGAAGACGAGTTGATGCAACGCCGGGGATGAGACGACTGCAGGCAAAGCCGGGGAAAGAGGGAGGGATAAAGGGGTGAGGAGGGTTGGAACCGAATGACTGGCGAGAAGGGTTTCTGGCGAGACGCATATTTAGTTCCTGGTTAGCCGTGATTGAATTTAGAATTTTCAAATTTGTCGTAATGAGACTCAGAACAACGCTTCGGCTATCCGCGAAGGGATTTTAATATGAATAATGAGTATAAGTTACGATGAACATTGGGTAAAAAATTTTAAGTACGTATATAATTATCTCACGGTGACGTGATATAATTATCTCGCGACAAACAACTAGATTTAACCCCTTAAAAAGGGGCAATTTCTTCTTGCTTCGAAAAATAAAAGATCTTTGTCAACGTTCTTGCAACCCTTGATGGATTTTAAAAAAATTAAGCGCCAAACGGTGCGAAGCAGCGTACAGAGAGCACATTCGTGATATAACAATGAATTTCCTCGTCTCGAATTTCCCGCAAACTATATATTTATTCCAATCTTTCTCGTTGCAGTTTATTGCTCAAAGGCGCCGACAATGCGCCACGACTTTCGGGGGTGTTTCGCGTTGCCCGCGAGGCTCGCGGGGGGTTCGCGGGTGGCGGTGGTGGGGTAGCCGTGTTACAGGCGGACCGGAGTTTGGTCCTGGTATGGGTCGGGTGAGTCCGGAAAGGGTGAGATTGTTGGAGAGGGAAGGGCGGACGTCGCATTAAAACGAGAGGCAAATTCGAGTCTGGCAAAGTTTTAAATGATTTTCTTCGAAGTTGCGTTGCGAGTTGGTTTATTAGGAAAAGTCAATTTGCCGAGAGCGGCTGAGAGATGGAAACAGAAAGAGTGGGAGTGTGAGACGGGGGTGAAGAGCGAGAGAAACCGAGAAAGGTAGCGAGAAGCCCATGGTCGGCTTTTAGAGGAGGGATTGAGGTATGGAGAAACGAGTGCCAAACCGGGCTGCTGCAACGTTGGAAAAGTACCGGAAAATTACCGGCGTTGCATTTCTACATTCGCACATGGAAGATGGTACGTGTGGGTGTAACCGTTGTATAAATGGATTGAACCATCGAATGCATTGCTTGCGTCTAGTAGGATCGGTGCATCGGTTTCACCGTTAGCTCGAACTGCATCCTTAACTTTACTATCCAGCGGGGAAATTAATCATTATCACGAAAATATTAACTCTCGGGGACATTTTTGTGATCACTGCTTGTCAATCATTGTGGTACAACGGTTTTTTTAAAGGTAGCGAGTATTTGAGTGGTTATTTTCAGATGAAAGGTTGGGGACGACCTGGGGAGTGGGATGAGTCGTGTGGGATGGTTTTCCGGGGAAGATAAACACATGGGATATGATTGATGGACGATGGTCGAGGGAAGGGATGGAAAAACTGGGAGTAGAAGGGTTAAAAAAGTTTTGCCGGAGAAATTTTCGAGCCAGCGTGGTTGAGCGACGAGTATGGTTGGGATAAGGGAGGATTGGGGAGTATAGGTCCAGTTAAGAGAACAGGTCCAGAAATCGTTGCAGTGTAATTCCAACGTGGAAATTGGTATCTAATTCCGTAGGTGCTTCTCCACTCTTGCACATCAGGGGTGTGCTTTTTTCAATCGAAAAGGACTCTTCAAGCCCTCCTCGCACCCTTGTATTCTTCCTTCTCAATGGCTAACTTAGCCATCTCAATAATTACCGACTATTATCATCGACTACATTTTTTTTCTATCATTGTTCTATTATCTTTCTCGAATTTCAACTTTTCCGTGAATCGTCGAACGAACCTACCCCCTCTATCCAAGATATTCATCCCCATGCCCGATCCTATCCCCGGAGTCACCCGCCGTAACTACAGCCAACCATCCTATCAACTTCAGCGCTCGCTTCTTAGTTTTCTCTCTCCTTTTTCCTTTTATTACCCCGTGGCTGACGACGGCGACGACGCTGACAAGAAGAAGGGGGGAGGGGGACGGGGGAGGGTGGACGGGGTTGGAGAAAGGGGGATAAAGGCGAGGAACCGAGAGCCGGGACACGAGGGTGGCCCTGGCGAAACTCTAGTGTTCGCCGGCGAGAAGGGGTGGCCTCCGGCCGGCTCCCTGGGGGTGGGTGGTGGGAGCGGCCATCTTTATTTCACTCGCTCACCCCCGCAACCACCCGAAGGACTCCTCAGCACAGCGCTTTTACCCCACGGTCTTCTGGCACACCTCCGTGTGCCTCACTTCTTCTCTTTCATACCCCCCTTCCTTCTTCACCCCGGACGACTTCTCTTTCTCCTCTTTCTCTCCCCCGCGTCGGTTCCTTCGCTTCCCCTTGCGGACTCCGACGCCCTGTTTTACGTACGGAAAGTCCTCGGGCTCCATCCGTCTCGGCCCAACGCTCTCCCCTCGGCAGCGCCAATGGGAAGAAGAACCCGTCGACCTTTTGCAAAGTTTTTTTTTCCTTCGTTCCTTTATCAACTCTTCGTACGTCCTTCGAGTCACCTTGAACAATGTCTTCTTAATTATCGACTGCGCAATTTTGAATGTCCGCAATTAGAATGAACTTCGCGACGATAATGCAAGAAGAAAAATTAAAAAGCTGTTGTCCAATGTATCGTCTTGGTGATAATTGATTTTTAAAATGGTGGAAAATGGAAGGCGTTTGAGCTTCTTGAACTCCGTTTTTGTTGAGCCAAGCAAGGATCCGATTTTCTTAACGATGGGGAGGAAATTAATAATAGAAGCGAGTTCATTATCCTAATTATTATTGATTACTATTTTTTAACATCGATTTTGTTAACGTTTTCATTATTATTGTTATTTCCATCGCCATTATTAATTGCCATAATTATTCGTTCGTCGAAAAGACGTGCGAGAATGAGAACTGGACGATGGTTTGGCGTATATATCATGGCAAGTAGCCGCGGTGTTGCCGGATCAATTTCGGTGGACCGCAGACGCAAACTGTTTCTGTGGACTCAATCGAGCGCTGCTTTTCGTCCGAACGAGTGAGAGAGAGAGCGCATAGTTGTATCTTTGCATCGCTCTCGCGCTCATTCGACGCTCTGTCATTGATCAACTCCTCTTGCCTCCGAGACTTCCGCGAATTTACACCACAAGGACTTCAGTTTTGTTCTTCTCCTTCGGCTCAAACTTCTGCATTCATCCCCTAATGCCAGAGAATAAAAAAAAACGAGGGTGTCAATAATTTTTTAAAAATTATTATCTGGTGCAAAAATTTTCCGAATAAATCTCTTGCGTCGAATTGAATCTATATTGTATTTAATTATTAAATAATTTCTGTGAAATATGATAATTGTATGGAAGATGATTTTTAAAATTCTACAATTAACTTTTTTCTTTCCAATTAGAAGCGTTATGACTCTTTCGATTGTGTAAGACGCACGTGTTTCTGCGCGATCCTTTTTAGCGAAAGGTTTTCTTCAACGTAGGGAGCTACAATTCATTGCCCTTTGAAGAACAAATGCGCAATGTGGAAAACGCGTCATAGAAAACAAACGCAGAAAGTCAGAAACGGGTTGGTTCGGGTAATACATGTTTTCTCGTAATTCATTATTGTTCTAAGGTTCGAGTTGCCGCGGAATAGCTGACAATGACAATACAATTACTTCAACGGCAACCCTTCGCTTAAACATCCTTTCAAGCTTATTTTTCTCTATTCATCATTCCTCGTTCGTATTTTCCTCGTCTCTCGTCGTTTGTCGAAACGCCGAGGAGCCGAGAGCGAAGAATATACAAATCAAACGAGGGAAGGGTGAAAAGGGGTGGCATTTGGGGTGCTACGTCGCAACAGCGGGGCAAGAGACGATGCTGAAGAACGAAGGAAGAGAAAATACAGGAGCCTATTTAAAATCGAATACGGATACCAATAATCTGTTATATAATTTTTTTTAATGAATATATTAGGTTATGTAATAAATTCCTGGCGATTTCGTATTTAATTTTTCCCCCAGTTTGGTTATTTGTTCAGGAAAGTATGTATATATTGCTTTGCAAGTCCTTTCCTTGTCTGTTTCTCGGTATCTGCTACAGTTTTTCGAATGAATTAATTTCAATCAATCTCCAGGATTTTTAAGTTAAAGTTCGAGGATGCGAAAAATTCATTCAAGGGTGATACAGGATCAACGATATCTTACCCAGTTGAGATAGTAAGGCTAACTCCAGACGGGTGTCCAACCAAATTAACTATGAAATAACAAACAGGAACTGCGAGAAGTGGTAGAAGAGGTAGAAGCAGAAGAAGAAGAAGAAGGAGAAGAAGAAGAAGAAGACGCCTTTTCTACGGCCACGAATCGATATCCTTGTAGATGGTCTGTAAGTGTGTTCGACCGTCCAGGTGTTGGAGCGAGGAAACTGCTGTTGCTTCCCCGGAGGTCAGGGGGATGAAGGGGGGTGGGCGGAGGGTAGTTGCCGGGGTTTTGCCGGGCTCTTTCTCCGCCCGTCTCGCTCGCTCTCGCCGGTCGCGCGAGCGAGAACGGCGTAGAGAAGTAAAGAGGGTTGGAAAGGGGTTGGAAAAGGGGCGAAAGACTCGAGTCGGAGGGTGCAATGCTGCGGGAGGTATGGAAAGAGACGACGGCCGTGCGAAAGAACGAGAAGGAGTGGAAGAAGAAAGAGCGGAAGAAGAAGAGGAGCGAGGGAAAAGCCTGGAAAAGGAAGTGAGCGAGGGAGAAGTACGCCCCCACGGGGCTTGATATTTAAATCTCCCCTTTTCTAATTTCACCCCGCTAGCCCCCGGTCGCGTTTCGCCGTTCCAGAGAGGCAACCCACCTACGCCTTCTGCGTTATACGGTTTCTCCTTTTCCTTCCTCAACCACCCTCCCCCACGGTCGTTTCGAGGGTGGCCGTTTCCCGAACCACCCGACGGCACTTTCCAACCACCACCCTTCCCAACAGCAGCCTTTCCTACCTCTGTAAGGACGGCGAGCGACGCCGGCCGCCATCATGAAAATATTAAGAACTCAGGGGAAAATGGCCGACCCCTCGCACCCTCCCCCGGCTTCCCGGCGGAGCTAAGGAAAAGCTTGCTACGGATTCTGACGTCGTCTTTTAACTACCGCGGGGGCAATTCGGGCCGTATAAATGAGAATGCTCGTGTTACGGTTTTAATGCAAGTTTCGTCGTTGGTCGGTCGGTTGGATGGCGGTTTTTATTATCATGGATGTATGTAATGATAGGCTTTCGTTACTGACAACTATACGCACTTGAAGTTATTTTGAGAATATTTTTTTTTCTTGATATTTTGAAGAATAAAATTTGGAGAATATTTGTAGATGGTATTGATTGGTATCATTATTATTATTATTATTATTATTATTTGTATTCGCTTTTATTATTATTATGTATGTGAAGATAGCCTTCGATTACTGATAATAAGACGCAATTGGAGATAATTTTAGAACATCTTATTTTTTTATTAAGACCTTGTTTTCGTTATTCTATTCCAGCTCATCAAATAGAAAATAAATCAGGTATTGCATTCATTATCATGTTTAGCGAAAGCCTTTCGATAATAATATTCAACTATCACCCAACCTACATTGTTAGGTTAGGTTTGGTTACTTCATCAAGTCCAGCTTTTTCTCTTATTTCTTTCAGAATCAAATTCAATTCATTCTTCCTAAATTTTTCGGAATTAAAAGAGAATGTTATACAAAAAAAATTATCCAATCGTACCACGATCGAAGGTTCTCCCGTCTTCCGCCCGAAACGTGCGTCTACGACATTCAAACAAAAATCCAAACGTAAATGTCCAACAAGACTGACCCGCATAGCCCGGTGATCCACGTTGCCTCGATTTCTGAAAATCCTATCTCCTTCATCTACGCTTCTCGTACCTTTTCTCCATCCACTCGGCTCTTTATCCACCGGGCGTCTTGGCTGAGAGAAGCGAGGGGGTGGCGAGAGGGTGAGTTACCTCGCGAAACTCACCCCCGCGCGCGCAACCCTTGGGCACATTGGGTACCAACGTTGGGCAGGAGCTGATGTCGACGCCGTAGACGCTTCGCCGGAGAATGAGTTAGTGGAACGGGCGGAGGGTGGTCGGGAGTGGGTTGGTTGGGGTGGTTCGGGCTGGCCCGGGGGTGGAGTGAACGGAGCCAGCCAGGCTCTCGCCCGCTACCTCAAGGCGAAAGCTCCGGCACCAACGGCAGCAGACTTTCCAGATGGAAAACTCGTTTTCTCTTAGCTCGCTCGGGCAAAACTCGTTTGCCTCATTCCACCTTCCAACCCTCCATCGTCTTTCTCGCCCCACGCCTTCGACTATGCTTTTCCAACCGCCTCGCGAAAGATGGCAGGCCCTCGCGGGGAAAGGAGGTATAATCCAACCCAACTGACGAGTCGAGTGTAAAATTCTCGTGAAGGTGAGCAAAATAGACGGTTCTTATATTAATTATTCATCGTTGCGCCAACGGTTGTTATCATTATTTCGAGTTATAACGTATGAGAGGGATGATAATTATTTTCTTCGGGGATGGTTCGGAGAATTGGCGGTGGCGGTCAATCGATGAGGCGTTTGCTCGCGTTGAGGCCAAAATTTAACGATTTGAAGAGTATAATTTGAGTATAATAATAATAATACAAATAATAATAATGATAATAATAATAATAATATCAATAATAATAATAATAATGTCAATAATAATAATCATTGTTATTATTATCATTATTTTTATTATAATTATTATTATCATTATTATTATTATTATTATTATTTTTATTATTATTATTGCCATTATTCGTGAATATGATTCCTTTCGTGCTTCTTGATAATTACGAACCAATATCGTTATAGAGAAATAAGACGAATAAAGTAAATAATGCAATTTATGATACAATATTTAAAATATTCGTATAAAATATTAATCCACATTATTATTAATCTCACATATGATTTCCTTTGCATTTCTGCCTAACACCCTGCTCAATTTCGTTTCCATTCTTCGTCCTCAAAAAATCCCCCGAACTTTCAAACGTCCAACCCCTGTTTAACCTCTATTTACCTCAGTTCGGTCCAATCAATGAACAACTCGGTAAATGACGTGTGGCCAGGAGAGGGGGGCTGGAAAATGAGAGCCGTAATCCGGAATACAAGGTTAAGTCCTTGAAGAGCACAGCGTAGTCTCGAGTGAGAGTAAAAGTTGTGCCAAGATGCTACTCCGTGGCTTGGGGGTTGCCGTTTCGTGCGAGTGAGCCGACACTTCGGGGTGTATATGGGTTCACGTGGAACGTGGCATGCTCCGAGACTCGAGACGCGATATACCACATATATACATCGTTACATGTACTCCGTTGGGTTTGTCCCACATTTGGCAGCGGGGTAGCGAGTGCGAGAAGCGCATACACGCACCCTTCCTCCGCCCTCCTCGCGGTGGCGACCGCCACCACCCTCTTGCCGAGTCTCATCGGCACGCGTGCGAATCCGGGGGTGAAATGGGGGTGCGAGGAAACGCCGGGAATACCCCCACTAAGCTTGTCACGTGTATCAACCGCTTGAGTTTCGGCTCTCACGGGTTATCCGGCAGCGCACTGTGTCACAGCCTGATTTCAGAGCCGTCGCATCCCGCGCGAGGCCGTCGGTACAACAGGAAACACCTAAACAAGGAAGTCGTTTGATTGGGCGGGGTTGAGGTAGCGAATGTCGAGACCCATCCGAGCCTCCGATTACGAAGCCGAGGTGTGCGCGGCCGTGGTCGAGCTCACCGCGCGAAGCTCATCTGCCGTTTGCTCGCGCGCGAGCGCGGGGGGATGAAGGGGTGCATGGGGGTGCGCGTCGCATCACCGCGATGCAAATTAATCGCGAAAGATCGTCATGGGTTTCATGAACCGTCGACTGAGGGTAATTCTGCGTGCGAGAGATCATGTGGAAGTTCGGATGGCGTAACCGCATTCTCGCACCTTGATCAGGAGGTGGGAGGGAGAGAGGGGTGCTACTTTGGGTAATCGAAGGTTTGTTCGGTTTTATTGAGCCGTGGAAAAATCTTCGGGCTATTTAGATTGATTTTTGTGCAGCTTGGAGCCTCACTGGATGGATATTTAATTGCACATTTTTTTTTTAATTCGAGGGATGATTGTTTTTTATGAAATGATAAAGCATGAATTATTTGAGGATTTTTCACTGCGTAATTTAGTAGTTATGAATTTATGAATTTGATACGATCGCTTATGGGAAAACAGCTTCTGCGGACGTTTATGGTTGCAGAACAAATGGAACTGAATCGCTGTGAATTGAAAAAAAAAATATATCATTAAGATTCAGGTTTCACAAATTGATGAGGTTTAGTTTGTAGTGGATCGACTGAGTAATCGTCGATTAATCAAAGTAATGAGGAGCATCGTTAAACAGTTGTACAGTCACTGACAAAACGTCAATCAACAACACGCCAATGTCGTTAAATTCGACTTCAATCATTACAGAAAGTAATCAATTAACATTTTTAGGCTATTCAGGTTTAAGTACATCTATTTGCAAGGCTAATCGAGGATTCCATATTTTATACCCTCTTCTAGTCCGCACATTGAATTAATTTACTTTTCTTTCGATTTATTCATTTCAGGATTCTCGTTGCTGCTCATTTTCTTCGTCTCCATACGAATCCCCACGACAAGACGGCAGAGATTAAAAAAATTGGTACAGGAAAATATCTTACATACCCGATACCTCTGAGATACACCAGCAAGTCGAGGTAACCAGCTTCAGTTTCATCAGAACCAACCCCCGGAGGCCGATCGAGCTCCGAAGGTCCTGTATCGCGCCACCGGGCTTCCCACGATGGGCAATACGTCTTCGTCAGTGACGGCCATCTTAGATGCGGCCGCGTCACGGTTAGGATCGGTCCACGATGGTATGCGTCTATACGATGGAGGGAGGCTCGGTGCAACGGCATCCGGCTCGGGAGCCTCGGGGTGGCTCGGATCGTAGCAACAGCGGCTGCGGGAGGGTGTGAAGCGATTAAGAAAATGAAGATGGATACTGCGGGATAAAGGAGAGTCAGATGGGAAGTTGCGGGTTGTTGGAAGATGCCGGAGAAGCGAGACCTCGTCTGGGTAACGGGAATCCTCGTCTTTCCCTTCTTCTGAGTTCGGGTTTTCCAGTCTCGCGTTATCAGACCGCAGCGAGGTTCGGGTCGGGGATGCAGCAGCGGGATCGTTCGGAACGGCGGAAAGGGCTGAGGGGAATTCCATCTCCCTCACCGCGAGGTGATCAGCAAGAAATAGCTCAGAAGAGCGCTTGATCGGCCGGAAGATTTCCAAAGCGTCGGTTTAATTATTCGGAATCATTCGCGAAACAGTTCACCATAAATTTGCGGACGGAACCCTTCGACTTCTTCCGCGTTGCATCCCCGCAGGGACAGTTTGAAGTGCCTGTTCCAGATCCGCCATCACCGGGACCTCAACAAATTCATTGTACCGTTTCTGATCGATCAACGATTCGCTTCTCGAATTACCGGAGCTCAGACGCGTCGACCCTGATCGTCCGGAAGCTAATTGCCAAATGATCCGACGTCACGGCTTCGATCAATATTTTTTACCCCCCCCCCGACGCGATGCGACCCCACCACCGGGTCGTGGCTCGTCAATTGGTAGCTTTGAGCAATTTGCGAAGTACAAACGTTTCGGCTACTTTCACGGCGAACGCCGGGCTTTCAGAGACCAGAAGAGTGCTCGTCGAGTGGCAGAAAACTGGACGCGAGTGGAAGTGAAGGCAAATTGAGAAAGCGAGACGATGGAGGGCTCGGCGGGGTTCGGGGGTTGGGTACGATAGAGGGGTTCAACCAACGAGGGAAATATGGTAACCTCCCATTCATCTTTTTATGAGCACTTAAGAGGGGTAACCATGGCAACGCGGAGGACTTTGCCGGAGAAAGGCGAGACGCGCGGGTATGAATTCTCGGGACTTGGATATCGCAACCGGGGGGGGACGTTTTCTGGGGGCTATCGTAAAATTAAGTAATGAGAAAGATAAGAAAATATCCCGCATCACCGTCACTGCCTCGTTTCGAGCTATTTTCACTACCGATAAGTACACCCAAGTAGACAATTCGCAATCAACGTGACCGAACTCATCAACCGTTCGACCCGAGAACGCTGTCAACTTCACCGAACGCTGTCAAATTCTCAAGCGTCATCATCCCCGGAGTTTCAAGATTTTTGTCATATACGTTTTACAATCGTCGAAGTCTCTTTCGTTGGACCATTCCGCGTCTTTCTCCATTCTTATTCCACCCACGACGGCGAGCTGGCGTCACGAACTATTTCACCGCCTCCGGGCAGTTACTGCCGTTTTGATGGTAGTACTGGGAAAGTAGTTGGCGGTTCGGAAGGCGTGCTCCGGTTAACGTTCGGAAGGTTTCGAGGCCGGGCTGCAATGCGAGGATTAAGCGAAGAGGGGTGGGAAAAATGGGCAAAGTTTCGTACCTACCCCGGGGTAAGCGGGGGTGAGCCGGGGTAGCGATGAGGGCGAGAGGGTGGGGGAGAGGGCGAACGTCGGAGAGACGCCATCGCGAAGGCGAGAATTTTCCAGATAAACGAGGATATTCTACTCTTGGAAATTGTTAGCTCACCAGCCACCTCTCTTAAGCGAAACCGGGAGGGGGAGGTTGGGGGAGAGGGTGGTCGCCCGGTGCTTCTGGAACCATTCGCCGAGGGGTTCAACCGCCTGTGCCGAGGTACGGTGGGGTCTAAAGCAGCCGGGCCAGGTCCAGGATCTTCCATCACGATCATTTTTCATGAGAACCCGTTAGGACAACGATACCCCAGAGTGGTGGATTCTGGGGGGGTGTGTATGCAAAGCGACATTGTACAGGGTTAAAGTGTACCTCAAGGCGCCGGGTGGACATAACAAATTGCTGGTATTAAAGTTTCAAGTCTCGGTGCTGGTTCCAAAGGCGTTGTAATTGATGCCATTAGGCCGATTGATCTTCCTGATTGCAGGATTGTTCTCGGGGGCTCGTTTTTTACGCTGATTGCGGGGGGAAAGGTCGGGGTGGTTTTTTGATTCGTCGAATTTTTCGTGGATTCAATGGTTCATCAATTAGTTTGGAACATGGTCGATGGGATGCAATTTTATTGGTTCTCAACTTCGGGAATGGCGACGTCTTTCGCTTGGCCTTGAAGGGCGGAAAGTCGTCCATCGTCTGGAAGCCGGCGACCGTATTATCGTTTGTGGTACCAACTGGTAACGCCAGATCCTACCACCAGAGGCTACATCAGACGTAAGCTCGTGTGTCTAAAAATAAAACAATGGTCGAATCTTCATCACGCATAAACCAACTTCCTTCAACCCCAAACCCCGAAATCCACCCCAACCAAATAAAAAAGATCTCGCAAATTGAAATATACTATTTTTCGTTCTCCGGGGTTCCTAAAAACGCGAAAGATATTTTCGTTTTGAATAATGCCATGACCGAGGGGTCGCAAAATTTTGTAACATAATTCTTGAGTGCACTCACCGACGTAACGGGTTGAAAAGCGTAGCTCGAACGATGCCAAACTTTCCTCGGCTGATGCTTTAACGCTGCTTCGTATGGGCGAAGCTAGGGTGGAGGGTTGGGGGGGGGGGGGGGGGGGTGGCTCTCGGGCAAAGTAATGCACGTTGAACGTGGGGTGGCTGGAGTCTATTGGCCGCGGCGTATCGCCTTTAACGTACGACATTAATGTTTTTGTCGGCGGTTTTGCGGGTTTGGGGTAGTAAACAAGTGATACACCCTCGTCGCCGGGTTCGCCACACACGCAGGCAGCATCCTTGGTGTTCGTTCGGTCTCGGGGATGCAACTACCCTTCTATTTTCCACGTATCTTTCGGCCTTCCTGCTTCCGCGTACCAAACGTCCTCGTGGCTTCTCTCTCTAACCCTCCGCGCGGCGCACTTGCTACCCCAAACCTTCTCGTACACTTCCTCGCACCACACGCGACCCTCTCTCCGCCCTCCTCAACCTTCAACCCTACCCGTACCGAGCTCGCGTTTCCACGTTCGGGCCTCAGCGTTGTTTCCGCTACTCACTTTCTGACCCACTACCGTCCCAACCCCACCCTCCCCCCCACGTTACCGCTATCGTAACGTAATCGTTTCGCCCGGGGTGGAAAAAACGATGAAAAGAGAATAAACCCTTTGGAGTGCGCGGCGCAAGGTACACCTTGGCTGAAAGGTAGTCTCGGGGGAGAAAAAAGAACGCAGATTGTTTACTTCAACGCGGATGTTTGCTCGAGTAAAGCGTTTGGGATTAGCACTTTGGGGGCGTCGTTTGTTGAGTTAATGTCGAGGGTGGCTTTGTCGAGGATTTTTCTTTTGGTTTCGTTTTTCCATCTTTTTCTTTTATTTTCTTTGGGATTTTTTTTTGCAGGGGTTTCGTGGGAAATTCCTGATTATTCGACTCGTCAAGAAGTTCATTATGACGAAGGTCGTATGAAGGTCGAATATTATTTCGGGAAAAATTGTTGAAGGAAGGAAGAAACGTTGCGGTTGGGTGGAGGGATTTTCCGACGGTCTTTTCCGGGTGGAACCATCGTTCCAGATCGTGGGAGGACTTCTTCAGGGTAGTGCAACGGCAACCACGTATTCCCGGAAAAGTTTGGAGACCTGAAATTCATAAAGTCGTGTCTCGAAGTTGGAGGTCGCACGTAGCGAAGCAAAGAGTGAAGCAAGGACGGTGGAGAAACGTTGGAGAGCGTCGAGGGGGTGGCCGGTGCCTCAGCGAAGGTATGAGAGAGGGGGTTGGCTAGTCTCGCGTCGAGTTTAAGGCGGTAGTTGGCGGAGCCGTAAATTTTCTCTTCGCGAGTTGAAGCTCGGAAAGGGTGGGAGGGAGCAGCGTTGCCTCTTCTACTCCGGAGAACTCCGAACCTCATCCCTCGGCCTCAGGCACTGGCTCTTTCCTGGTCCTTCCCACCCTGGAAATCTCTCCCCGCGCACCTCCCCGACCACCTTTGCCTATCTTTCTACCATCTTCTATCAATAATTTCGGAATGGCGTCGGAAACCGTCTTTCCAGCCTCCTCTCCACAACCCCTTCTTCGAATCTGCTCACCGGAAACCCTCGTTTTCACCCCCCGTCCCAACTTCGTCCCCTTCTTCTCTTCTTTATCACTCGATATTATTCCGTCCGAGGGAAATCCCATCGCCCGTCCTGGGGGCTCTGAAACTCGATATCTTCTTATCTCGTTTCTTCGTTTCGAATAGCAGGGATGGCCCGGAAATCGATCGACGTTCTCCACCCTTCGAACGAACTTGAGAAAAATAATGGAAAAATTAATGATGGTGCGAATCGTTTCGTTGTTTTCTTCCAAGGGAATGAAAAAGTGGGCGCGCGCATCTTAATGCATGTGACAAAAGTGAAGATTCTAAAAAGCATAGCACTAGAAGGATTTGTAGATTAGAAAATGAAAAGCCCATGTAAATAATTTAAATAATATATTTTTTTCATGATATTTATGTAAAAAATTTAATGTGTCCATAATGATAATAATAATAATAATACATGTAAATAAAATTGTATATAATTATCATATATATGTACATTTACATTCAGGATTATATACTTAATTATAATTGTAATTCGATACCTACAATTATGTCTATAATCTTAAATTACGCATTCGACTTTTCAAGAGATATAATTCTGTAAATAATTTTTATTAATTTTATTTTTCATGCAGATATTCAAAATTTACTCTATTCGAACTAGCAATGTGACATTCAAATGAATCGAATGCATGTATGTACATAATGAATATAATGAAATAAAAATGATGAATAACTATTATATTTAGAGTTTATATACAATATTAATCCCCGACAACCTTAAAGATGTACCGCCTTTCAAGAACTTCAACTTCAAAACATTATCCTTCCAAATAAAATTATTTAAAATTTCTTTTCCGTCTTACAAGACCGCCATTTTCCGCGGCATCGCGACTAGACGGAAGCACTAAATAATGCGGTGGCTCCCCGGCGAGCCGGGGGTTTGCTCCGTCCACCGGGCGAGAAGCACGCCGGGGAGGGTGAAGGAGGAAATCCTCGCGCAAAAACGTGGGAGTGGCCCGGGGGAGGGTCTCGGAGGCTGCGGAGGTTTCGGGGAAGAGGACGAAGTGGCGAAGTAGGGGTTGGTTGTGAGCCGGAGATTTCGCGGGTGCAGAGTTATAGTGAAACTTTCGGGCATTTATTTCACGAATCTGCATACTACGTCCGCCGTGGGGGTGCTTTTCCAAGCTCCCGGGGTTGCAACGCCACGAGAGCGCAGCGCAGGGGGCGCGAAAGGCCGGGCCGAGTTTCGTTGTTGGGCTCACGTTGTCGACCGAGGGTGCAACGTCGTAAGGGTCGTAGCTCGCTTCGTTAGCCGGAGCCGGAGACGTTTCTCGGGCTCTGACGTACGTCAAGCCAGGAAGCTAGACGTCCGAGGGATTTCACGTGGCAGCAGATCTGCTTCTGCCATTCCGGTGGGCCACCGGTGACCCAGGGCTTCCCGAACAAATCCCCCTCTCGCCGCTTTCCACCGCCGCTGCAGTCTTTCGGGCGCTTCGTCGCAACCGAGGGATGAAAACTCACGGTCGACCCAGATAAACACGAATTTTGTCATTCGGGGGTAGTGATCGAAGGGTTGTGGCTGTTTGCCGGGGAATTGAGGGAGTTTCGTGGGTTTTTAGGGATATGTTGACGTGTTTTTATCAGGATACAGAGGGCGGTATTGATTAGAACATGTAATGTAAGTAATGTAAGGTACTTGTGTGAATTTTTTGATGAGAAAGTTACGAATTTTCGGGGAAGAAATATAATAAATATGATAATCATGTAAATAAATTTAAATTGATATTAATATTGATCGAAAAGTTAATTATTATAAATAAATTTTTATAAATATTACTAGCTAGTGATCGATGAATTGGTAAATTATTATTTAAATGCAGCTTAGATTTGCTTTGTATTATCATTGATGTACTCGTATGCATTTTTTCATGCAAAAGTTTCCAATTTTCGGGGAAGAAATATAATAAATATAATAAATATAATAAGTATAATATAATAATATGAATAAATTTTAATTAATATCAATATTGATTTAAAGTTTAATTATCTATAAATAAATTTCGATAAATATCACTAATTCGTCGACGATAAGCTTGTGAATTATTACTTGAATACAGCCTTGATTTACTTTTTATTACCATTAATTATTTTTTACATTCATGTTTTTTTTATGCAACAATTCGCTGAAGAAGAAAAAATTGCGAACGACCTTTGTCTCTTTGTTGGTTCGCTGCAATGCAAAATAAAGGCAAATAATAATAATTGCTGACGTTTCTGACTGCTGGAAAAAATTTATATACCCACGTATATGTCCAGGACGTGATTATAAACCTTTTTCGATGACCAGCCAGATGCATCGGGAAGTACTGCATTGATTTTTTCATCCGCACCGCACGCTGCCCTTCAATCTCAAATTCCAATGGTTGAAATAACAATTTTTCGATGTTCGGACAACAATAACATAAAAAATTACAATCAAACCGACGTCTCTCGTAGAAATTCATGGTTTTCAATGAATAATCCGACAATTCGTATTTACTGGCGGAGATTTTTCAACCTCAATCGCACATAGCCTTGGGGCCACGCTTTTGGGATTTGATATACAGGGTGTTCCAAAATCACCGCTGCAAAGAAAAAGCATGGCTACGTCAGATCATTTTAAGTAAAAAAAAAAATAGGAAATCATTTCTTCCTTTTCGCTTCGTTTCGTAGTTATAACGATTTCAATTATTTCGGCTCGCCAGTCCTTCAATTGACTCAATTTTTGCCAAAATACGATCGATTCTTATAATTTTTTTATCATTGAAACAAGAATATTTAATCGTTTAAACCAGGACCACAATTTCCTCCCGTGCAAATATTGTTTGGTGTTTAAATTATTTAAAAAATTTCTTCCCGAGAAATAATCCATTATTTTCGTTTGCGGCGATGATTTTAAAACGTCCTGTATTTCGTTTGTACGTTTTTTTCCCTTTACAGATTATTTTCCACCCTCGTTCGCGTGCTACGCTTCTACAATATTCAGAGCGGCGTATACGCGTGGTTCCGATAAACGCGCGGCTAATAAAAATAACGTAACGGCGACCGCAGCCACCTCGGTTACAAACCCGAGGGGGGGAGGGGAAGGGGGGATCGAGAGATTGGGAGTAAAACCACAAACCAGTTCCCTTGTCCAATGTGCAACGGAAATGCGAATGCATGAATGAAGCAACAAAAATAAAAGATCAAAATTTCGCGTTCGGTGATTATTTTTATTCAGAATTTTTTGAAATAAAATATTTTGGAAAATCTGGAAAAAGGAGAGAAAATTTATTCTGGGATTATGAGACGAAAAAAATTGAGATAATTGATAATTGGGTAAGAATCGATTTTTTCCTTCAACTTTGCTAGGAAAATAATTGAACAATCATAATTTATGAAAATTATTACTTCATCATTTTAAATATAATTTATGTATAAAATTATAGAAAAAAATTGTTAACAAATATTTGATCACACGTAGTTAAGTTGTTTGAGTAGAAAAAGGTTGTATGTTGATTGTTCCAACGAATTGTTGGTATTTCGATGGAATCACGGGGTTTCAGACAGGATTTGGAATTTTTTAACTTTTTTGGAAAACCGTGCGAGCTTGATTCGCTTAGTGAACGACAGACAAAAGCCATTTCCGTTCTCCGTAAGCGAGATTCGGTGTTAGGGCGAGGCGCAAATGGTGGATCATTGCAATTGGATTGGACTAGTGACCTCTGCCCCCCCCCCCCTCCAGAGCGAACGACGACCCGGAAAGCAGAGTCAGTCTGAGTTGTCTGAAAAGTTTACTAACTAGATTTTTCTAAAAGACAATTTTCACGGTAATGGAAGAAGAAAATAAAAAAACAAGAGAAGCCAAAACGTTGCCGTCGTTTTACCACTCTAACTACATCATCGTCTAAAGAATTTTTTTCATCACAAATAATGAAGAAAAATATTTTTTTCTTAACGTTTTCAAAGATTCTGTAAAACGAGATGAAAAGTAGAAGGTTGAAAATTGCTACCTTATTAGAATTTTTTTGGCAAACAACTTTTGACGATACTGAAAGTCAACTTTCGAAAAATCTCGCAAGCTGAAAATTTTTTTGAAGAATTGAACGTGCAAAATTAATTTCTTTACAGCGAAATCTGTGGAGAATATTTATTTTTCTCTTCAATGGACTCCAAAATTTTATAAAATTAAAGCTTTCGAAAATATCGCGTCCATATTTTAGCGAGCTCTGTCAAACTGACGAAAAAAAATAATCTGGTAAAATCAAATGTTTTCTCAATAATAAAATGCAGAGAAAAAAAAATTGTTAATGTGTTTTTTTTCTATTTGTTCGCCTTTTGGGTGTTTGATGTATAGTTATTATTTACTATGTTTTAAAAATAGGGTGGATGTTGATGGCATCGTCGACATTGTTGTCCAAAAGTATGGCGAACTCAATGAAATTATAGAGTAGGCGTCTGGGAGGCGCCTGGCCACTTCGTCTCGATAGGACGGCGATATCGTCAACGACGAAAGTACGTTGGGTCGCGAGTGACTGCACCGAGAGAAGCACCGTACGTGTCTATAGCCTTCGTTCACCGCCTCTTCCAAACCCTTCACGTGAGGTTAATAATATCAACCGCACAAGCGCTCGCATTGTAACCATATTATCATGCGTTTCTCCACGGAAATTCGTGCAATCAATACATATATATATGTATACATTACAAATGATCATGAAATATAATGTTACAATATATATTGTTCAGATTTTATCTATATAATATTATTATTGTAATTTATTATTATTATTATTATTGTTATTATTATTTTTCATTATTATTATTATTATTTTATTGTATATGAAAGACATATTCTGGTATTTCGATATGAGTTGAATTTTAGTGAGATTATTTTTTTATATATTCCAGAAGTTAATTAAGCTTAAATTTAGTTATAAAATTGAGTTTCTTAGTTTTCCGACGAATATATTGATTTCTAGTTGCTACAAAAAAATTGTTTCAGCAATAAATTAGTACAGATCACGAAGACTTAAAACAAATTGATATCCCTGGCCTGTAATAATTTATCAAGACGTCCGAAAAAATTATTATTTCCGATTTGCGATAATTACACAAGCAATGAAAAAAAAAATCACGATAACTCTGCGACTCGAAATATTACAGAACTGTTGGATGACGAAAGCACATATTCCTATTCCTACAGCACATATTCCTATAATTCCTATTCAGTCAAAGGATATTCAAAAGAAAAATAATGATTCCGATAATCACAAAAGAAATAAAAATAATCAACCCCTAAAAAATCAATCAAATATTTCATTACATAAACAAAACAAAAAATAACGCGAACCAAAATTGATTCGAATAACGAATAGAAATAACATCTACATCCTCACGCATTTCCACTTTTCACCCACGTTTCGTCATTTCCGTTGATCCTGCATTAAAATTTCATAATCAACAAAATTATCCGTCTCTCTCTCTCTTTCGCTTCGTTTCCCTCAAACCATTGAGAATTTATAAGCACAGCCACACTGTGCGCACTATTATCGATCCGATTCGAAAAGAGGAAGGGGGGGGGGGGGGAGCTGTGGTGGTTCGTGCGAACGAACCACCACCCGAACCGCCATTAATTAATACTGTGCGAGCTGCTCGCTCGCGTAACTGTAATTATGCGAGGCTCTCTCGCGAGCCCAGCGAATCTCGCAAAATTTCTCCTTCTCTCCTCGCCGATCGTTGTCTCTTACAAAAGCGAATGTGAGGATGACATTTTTTAAATGTTTATTTTTCTATAAATTACATAATTGTTCATCCTCTCGTTCGAATTATCGAAAATTATCGCTTGCGAATTTGTGAATATTATTATTCGTTCGAAGCTGATGAGACTGTTTTGGTTGATTGAAGTTGGATTGAACTATCCGGGCTTGGAATTGGTTCTGGGCCAAACATAAAACCCTCGCGACATTTATTATCACCACATGGGACTATTAATAATTATGGTATAATAAAATAATCGAGTGAACTAACTGAAATCATCGATTAATATTTTTATCATTATTTTTATTATTATTATTATTTTTATTGTTATTTTAGAAATAAATTATTGTGATGCACTGTAATTATATTGACCATACATATGACAAGCCCTATTATCTGTGTACTCCAATATTCGTCTAATATCAATAGTAATTGATAATTAATTAAATTAATTCATATATTTATTTTATTTTTATTTTATTTATCGAAGGATAATTGAACTGTGTATTCCAATTATTCATCCATGGTTCATACATAATTAATAACACCGTTAACAGTATTGAATACAAGAGTTATCCACCCATGGACAACAAAAACCGTACGAATTCACGATCTCAAATGATAAATCGCGTTATCAAAGTTTTCCCTGATATCCGATAAATATCAAAACCCTCGTGACCGCGTTCACCATTTTTTTTTCACCCACTAGATTTTTTTCCCCGAAGGTCGACCGTGGTCCGACCCTCGGGACATATGTCGAGATACGGATAAAAAATAGCCGCGAAGTTGAGGAGAACGAAGCGTGCAACGACCGGACGAGTAATAAAGTAATTTTATGAAGTAGTCGCGGAACGTCCGGTCGTACATCGCGTGGGTCATCGCCGGGAAAGTCCTCCGCGGGGGTTTCACATCCAGGATGAAAAATGGCCTCGGACTTGGCACGAAACTCCCCCGCACGGAGAGGGTGGATGCCGGGGGGGGGTGGGTCGGAGAAGGCCGGGGGAGGATAAAACCTGTTTCCCATCCCGGAATCAGGGCTAACCCGCCCTTAAGTGAAAACATACTGTGTCCCTTGTCTTGCAGTTTCCTCCGGTGGACGGTGAAAAACGTTGGGGGTTGAGGATCGGACGAGGGGTGAATTGTGATTAAAAAAAAAAAAAGAAAAATGGAGGAGTCCGGGAAAAGCTTCTGGTTTGGTGAGGACGGTTCGCTTGGCCAACGTGGATTTACAGTTTTTGCTCGGAAAACCGCCATTTAATGATAGGTCCGGCGTTGGAAACGGGATGGATATAAATCAATTTTGAGGTTAGTTTCTGGTAAATTGTTTCGGGGTTTCTTCGCAGAGCGCTCTCGATTAATCAAATGTGGTTCTGACGATTCGTTGGATTGAAGATTTAGAGCCGGCGATGGTGTGGAATTGCTTGACCCCCGGTATTAGGCTTTGGTGGGGTTTATTGAGAGTCCGGTGGGGTTGTTTTCACCCCGGGTGTTTAAAGTTCGGCTGGAAATTGGAATTTTGGTTATTTTGAGATGCGAAAAATGGGAAAGTCTTATTTTAATCTTTTAGATTTAGGGCCAATTGGTGTTTTTTGAAATTTGGAATTTTTTAAATAGTAAAAAAAACTTTGAAATGAGAAATTTGAGCATTTTGCAAAAATTCGACGTCTGCCAACGACGGATGACTCATTTTTTTTTAAATGGCGGCCAACGGCTGTACCTCGATGGGGTTATTCACCTCGCAAAATCAAGAAGCCATAACAGGCGAATGGTAATCGTTATCGTCCTCAAAATTGTTCCCAGACTTACTTCGGCGAGGAACAATTGTTGGCCGGTTATTTTCGCTCTTTGCGGAGTAACGAGAACACGTAAGTTTTGCGGTTGTTTCGCGGTCGTGGTAATTCTCTTGATTGTACGAAATTCCGCTGGGGGTGGGTTCGTTATAATGAATTAGAAAAAGTGCTGGAAATATACGTTCACAGATGCATACGTACATGTATGTAAATTAATACATGCATATTAGGGTGTCTCTTAATAAAGTAATTTCGGAATTTTGAAACTGCCGCTCTTTAGTACGATTCGAAGTGTATAAAAAAAAATTTAGGCAAAATTGGAGACCCGTACGACGCCTTTAAGGGGCGCCTTTAAGCCATTCCAATGTCCCATTTGAATAAAATTACATTTTTCGATTATTTTGATTTAATTCTGTGGGAAGATTTTTTGCGGTTCAACATTGTTACACCTCACTAACAGAATATGTGATAGCGATGACCAAAAAAGCACTACAACATTCACCTGCAGATAATTTGACCTTACGTAAATCGAAAGAAAAAAAAAATATTTTGAATACTTGTTTATTGCTTGGAAGTTTATTCTCATGAATTTGTTGATATTCAATGTCATTGAGTAAGAAAATTCGTTCAGCCGAGTCATACGCAGATATTATTCCAGTTCTTGCGCCACCGAAACTGCGAGCATCGATATAATGAAAGTAGGAGGAGGACTTCCACGGGCAACAGTCGAAGTGCCGCCATCTTTCGATAATTTGCGTTGAAATCCATAAGAGACATTCATAAAATTATAAACTACTCTGTGTGTCTAAAAACTAATTAATTTGATCTCATATTTTCGAAGTTACAGATTTTTTTGATATTATGGTTTTCATATTATATTTTTCGAGCAGTGTCTGTCGTCAGACCCCTTAATTTACGAACTCTATCTTCATCACTCTTCCACATGCATCAACCACGACTTCTTTCAGTAAGGTGTCGAAATTTCTCCAAAATAATCGGAAAACGTAATGTTATTCAAATAGGAAACATTAATCGCTCACAGGCGCCCCTTAAACTCGTCGTAAAAATCTCCAATTTCACCAAAATTTTTTTCCACACACCTCAAATCATACCCCAAAGCGGCATTGTCAAAATTTTAAAACGACCTCATCCCGCGCCACCCTAATGTATACACGTAAACAGAGTAAGCAGTTGTCGCGCGAACCGAGATAAAGGGAGTGGGTTTGGCCCGGTCGTAACTTTCCTCGCTATTAGATTACAACCGAGCGGCGAGCATCTGCAGAATCTCGGACCGGGGCCGTTAATTTTCGTTAAAAACGAAAATTCCTTAAGGCCTTGAGGTTCGTCGCAACAAACCGTGGCATCAACGAAACGTTCTCCAACCTCCGTTACACCCCCGTTATCGTCATCTCTTATATTTCGCACCTTTCGCGTTATTTGTCGCCCTCGTTGGGGGGGGGGGGGGGGGGAACCAGCGGGATAAGCAAGAACGAAGAGGTTTACATGGTTAGACGAAACATTAACGCGGCTCTCTTGCCGCACGCCATTAAGATTTAGCGGTCCGGCATTTGTTTCTCGCGAGTCGGAATTCCACCCCCCAACAACCCCCCTTGCGAGCAACGTGGTTAGGGGGGTTAACGCACGGTGGGAGGACGACCCCAGCGGTGTGTCACGCGGCGGGGAAACAGAACGCCTTAAAACTGATTATACGTACGAATCTTACAATTTGTTTCACTTTGGGATGAAGAAAGACGAAAGTTCTAGAGGTTAGGCGAGAAGAGTGTGGGGATGACTTTTTGGACGATCACGTGGGTTTGATTAAGAAGTTGAAACGTTGATGAACGATTGAAGAACGAAAGGATTTGCGGACTGAGAAGGGATTTTTGGTTTGTTGTTGAGTGGGAGGGTTTGAGAATTTGACGATCTAGAATTATTTTGGAATGGTGGAAATTCTTTTTCGTAATTGAAGAATTTGTAATTTTGTTGGGATATGAGGATTTAGAATTATTTTAGAATTTAAGGGATTAGAATGTTTTTGGGATATGAGAATTGAGAATTATTTTGTGATTTGAAAATTTGGAAGTATTTTAGAAGCTTAGATTAAATTTGAGGATCTTTGTTGGACATTTTTAGGCTAATCACGCCAACGTTGAGGAATCTATTTTTTAGATACTAAAATTAGAATTGAATTTATTGAACGTTTAATCTAGTTTCTTATTTTTATTGATTTTTTCGATAAGATTTTATTCAATCGTTGAAATAATTTTTTTTTTATTCGTGGTCTGATAAACTGCGTTCGAATGCGAATTGATTCGCCGCTGAAACGTCGAGAGAGGGGAGAATCATTGCACGCGAATTCTGTAGCTGTTGCTGAACTTGCGGAGTCGCCTCGTTGCTCGTGGGTTCACGAGCTTGCCGAGAAGCGGCGCCACTGGTCGGGTCGACGGAAAAAAAAACGGGTTCGTGTCCGTGCTAAGCAGCGGTAACAATATTTCTTACCCGGTATATCGATTGCTCGCGATTTTAAACTTCACATTAGAAATTCCTCGACGAAAAAGAAGAATAGAAATATATTTAGGCCTAAAATGGACGTCGTAAGAATAATTCTATTTAAAAAAAATCATTTTCTGAGTGCATACATTTTTATTGGGGGTTTTTTTTTATTTAAAATTTTTATTTGATAGAAATTTCTTACAATTTTGATGATTAAAAAGAAGAATAAAAATGTAATAATCAACTTCTGGCTGGTTTTGGTTCGCGATAAATGTGGAAAATTTCATTAGTCACCTTTTGACCATGATTTTGAGCTTATCGCGCAATTTTCCAACGTTTTACTACCCCCGAGACAATATTCCAGAAAACTATCCCTCGCCCTGTCCGGTCGTTTTACTGCAAAATCTTTATGGTCCTCGTTTCCCGCCGTCATCCCCCTCCCTCATCGCTTCAGTCCGCTCGTGACGAACTTTCAGCCAGGAACGTTTTTTTTTTTCCCAACCTTCAAACGACCGACCCTTAAAAATTGATCGTGCGACCCCTCGGACCAAATAAATTGCCCTACTTCTCATCCCTGTTTTTCTTTTCACCAACAAAATAATGCATTTGGTGTTAAAATTGTTCAACCCACATCGATCTTATTTAATACTTTTAATTGATAAATAAAAATAAATCTACCAAATCAAACTACGGATAATGAACCAAAAAGACTAAAAAAATTCTACCAAAATCGAACGAATCGTGACAAGCTAACGAATAAAAATAATTGATAAATCATATTCTATACAATACGACGATAAGTAAATAATATCAAATAAATAAATAAGCCTAATCAATAGCCTATAAAAATGTATCTTCCATCCCGCCCCTTTCAGGCTACTCAAATTGTTTTTACTGCAACGAAAAAAAAAAATGTCAATGAAAGAAAAAGAAAAATATAAAATTACAACCCTTAATCCCGACAAATTTTCACCTGGGGACTGTGCAAACCCCACAAGATCCAAGGGATGTTAAATTCACGTGTCCACACGCAATCCGCAACAACATCCACGACAAACTCGTGTCAACGGACCCCAAACAATTTTTTTCCCCGCACCATTCTTCCAACCCTCAACCCCCTCCGGCTCCACCGGTGAATTCGGTGCCCCGCGGGGTTTGTACACCGCCACCCGTACGGAAGTGCGAAAAAAATGAGAGAATGGGGAACAAAAAAACGAGAAAAAAAAATACTTGGCCCGCCACGTACCCTCTGACACTTGTACCCACCCTCCAACCCCTATTTTCAGAGTGTAAACGATCTCGACTCCAGGCACGAGCCACCCAGATTCCCGAGGGTCGTGCGCTACACAGTTATTTTTTTTCCTCCCTCTCTCTCTCTACCTTCTCTATTCCCGTGCGTGGCGGCTACGCTCCAACCCCCCTTTCTCACCCTCCGCCACCCCTTTCTCCTCCCCCCGCGCGCCAACATCCCGTGCCACACTCGACGTGCTCTTCCGCACGCGTTCGCACCCTCCACGTTTTTTCTAACAGGTGGCCACTGTCGCGGCTTTTTTAACACCCCTCGACCTGTCACAGGTGGCACCCCAAACACACCCCCCCCCCAGAGTTAACACACGCGCTACGTGGCCTCCGTAATTATTATACATCCCGGCGTTTAATTTTTTGTTCGTTTTTTCTTTTTTTTTTAGCGCCACAAGTGACCCGCGAGGACCGCAGGGTGTGAAATAAAATATAACTACCCCTACGGTGGGACGACAGTTTTTTTTACCGGTTTTTTTTTGTTTCGTTATGCGGGGTTGTTTGAGTGGATTATTTATGCGCGGGAATTGGGTTTGGGGATGAGGTCCGGATTGGGGATGGAGGGATGGACGTTTTTGGGATTTTTATTGGTGATGGATTTTGAGGAATTGGGTGATATTTTGAGGGTGCGTATTATTTGCTTTTGTGGGTGGAGATGAGTCGTTGAAATATAATAAGAATATAATAAATAGACAATAAAATAAAATATAATAAAATAATAATATTGATCTGCTTTTTAGAATAATTTTCTATATTATTATATTATTATTAGTGTATTATTATTATTTTATTATTATTATTATTATTATTATTATTATTATTATTATTATTATTATTATTATTATTATTATTATTATTATTATTATTATTATTATTATTATCATTATTATTATTGATATTATTATTATTATTATTATTAATATCTACATTATTTTATTCAGCGTATTAATACACTGTGCGAATAAAACTACTGAAAAAAGTTAAAATGGTAGACGAAAAAAATTCTCTGCTTTATTAAAAAAAACTAAATAGCTCATACCATTCTCAAACATGTTCGTCTGTGAGGAGATAAAAAGTCCAGAAAAATTGAACAAAGGCAAACAATGAAATGTAAAATAATAACGAAGAGAATGATGGTAAATAAAAATACAAGAATGAAAAACGTGGCGGAATATTCGAGAAACTTGAAGATCTTTGCTGCCTCGCGAAGAGTTAAAGAATATGAGGGAGAGAGAAGAAGATAGAGAAAGAGAGAGAGAGTGAGACATTCGTTTCGAGGGTCTTTTCTTTCCAGCCGAAGAACGGCGTGAGAGGCAGGGGGTGGAAAGAAGGTGAACGAGGGGAGGGAGAGAAAGCACTTTCTTCAACGGCGTTCATGGAACAGCAAAGAGAGAGTGGCGCAGAGAGGTGAGAGGGGTAGAAGTGGATTTGCAGGGGTGGCGAATGCAGAACGTGGAGGGGGAAACGGTTGTGTCTCGAAGGGGGATGAAATGGAAAAGGAGGGCTGCTTCGCGAACCCGTCGGGGGATGGAAACCCTCGCGGACCCCTCGTTTTTCCCCCGGAGTGGGGGTAAGAACGCCGGTTGGCGCCCCTCAAATATTGCCCCCACCCCCCCTTTCTCGCCAACCAACGCTGCTACCCCTCATCATCCCCCTTACGTCGGCGAATCGATAAAAAGAAGAAAGAGTCTTGGATCCGTCGTCTCGGAAAAATTCTTTTATTTTCTCAACTCGACGAGTCGATAAAACAAACATTTTTCTTTTTTTTCCCGTCGCCATCTTTGTTTCGGGAAAATTGTCGATATTGGAAATTATATCGTCGATGAGTTTCGAGAGTATTTAAAAAAAAATGATAGAGAATTTATTTCGTGAAAGTAAATTAAATTCATCGTAGGAAGAAACATTTTTTTAAAGGGTGAGAAAATATTTATCGTCACGTTCACGTTAAAAATTGATATTGTTAGGGTGAGAAGAAGGTTTTATGAATTTATGTATGATATTTTTTATTCCTCCCTCGCATATAAAAATTCATGATCTCCAAAAATAAAAAGAAAGGGAAATTCCGTGTTGGTGGATTTAAGGGATGGTTTTCTACCCCCATCGTTGGAGCGAGGCAGCTGAGAGATGGGAGATGGACGAAGGTGAACGTTAAGATACAACTCTCGTACACCTAAAGGCATCAGCCGAACAACCCCTCTCACCGCTTCCTCACCGGAAGTCCCAGGCAACTCGCAGCCAACGACCAACCCCTTAACATTCGCGAACCGGCAAATCAACCTGGCCAAACTCACGCGTTCTTTTGTTCCTCGTAACGAAAATATTTCTTAGAAACCTTCGCTCCCGAATCAACGAACCTCAAACAAAATCGTTGAAGCGCTAACATAAAAAAAAAAGAAAAAATCAAAATAAAATCGTGGCGGAGAATAATTAAATTTCTCCGTTTATAAAAAAAAAAGTGTAAATCGAAAATAAAAACGGCGATGATCTCCAATTTCGATTGAAAACTATACAGACATGTTAAACATCGAAAAATATAAATAAAATGAAGGATATAGTGATAAAAATAATTGAAAAATGGAGAAATAAGAATTTTTGTGGGACAAATGAGAATAATAAAAATAATTCATGATGAGGTTGCATGAGGTTGTCGTGAAGTTTATTATAATTCCAGCTTGTCAACGGGATAATGATGCTCCTGCGAGTCGGATGTTAGAGATGGTCATTCTGGGAAGCTTCTGACTAGATGCTGAGGCAACACGACGCTGGGCTCGGCTCAGCTGCTTGGTCCTTCATGACAATCAGACAGATTGATTAGGAAACGTCAGCCACCTACCTTGTAGGTTGCTCTTAGCCCTAAAGGGTTGCTCGCATCGGACCTAGAGAGCTCATTAATAATAATAATAATAATAATAATTATTATTTACTATAATTTCGGTATATATCAAGAATAATTGAATATATTATATTTTATATTTTATCCACAATATATAATATAATTGATGTAATATAATATTATTGCGTATAATTATAGGGCTAGGGGACAAAATAATAATAGAAATAATAATAATAATAGTAATAAGAATTATAAGAATAATGATAATAATAATAATAATAAGAATTATAAGAATAATAATAATAACAGAATGGAAGTCAATTATATTTACTTCAATAAACTGCAAGAATTGTTACAATTTATATCTTGATAATTATCAATTTGAAAGGAAAAAAAATCAATTATGTAAGTTATAATAAAGTGAACATTTTTTGATACATGTATATAATTTTAGTACGATTTTCGTCATTATTAGATAACATTTTCGATCTCTATTATTATTTTGTTCATCCATTATTATTGGTATTATGATTTCCATCATCGTCATTACCATTATGTTGTTTTTTTTTCAGAATCCTGTGTACCCTCGACCCAGAGGATAGTTCAACACGGAAAAGTTGGCAAGAGTTTCGTTAAGGGCGAGGAAAACGACGGGGTTGGATGAAGGCTCGGTTAGGTGAGAGCCCAAGACGAAGACGTGGGCGATTGTGAAGAGTGAGGGGTCGTGAATTTCCGATCGCTCTTCTCGGCCCTTCCGCGAGAGCAAGCCCTTTATTACAGAATGAAACAAAAGAAAGCGGCGGCGTTGGTTCCAAGACCAGCCGGGGTAGAATGGTCGGAAGGAGGGTGGCGGTGGGGGGGTGGCGGCGATGTAAGAAAAGGAAGCCTTGGCACGGAAGAAGACGAAGAATAAGAGGACGAGGCGGTGGCGCGAGACAGACGAAAAGGAGAAAAAGGGAAAAAACAGTCGGTGGGGCAGGAAGAGGGGGTGAGGTCGAGGAAAAATCGTCCCCATTGTCTCCGGCGCCATTTTATCATTCCTCTTCTGCTTCTGCTTCTGCCGGGCCGCGCGGGGGGCGGCGGGGAGAGCCCGGGGGAGGTGCAGGGAGGGAGGTAGAGGGTGGAGGAGCAAGAACGAGGCCCCTTGGCATATTTCAAATGACAAAAACCAGAGCCACCCTCTGAGATAGAGCCAGCTAGCTCTGTTGAGGAGTGTCGAGGGTGGGTCGAGGGGGTGGCAATGAAACAGCGTGGGTGGAAGAAGAAAGAGAAAGAAAGTGAGACGGTGGATATCTCGCCAACGCCTCGGCTCTTGCTCGCCGGCCCAACCAACCACCCTCCAACCCCTTCCAACCCACACCCCACCCTCCGTAGCAACCAGAACGTCCAGGAGCTGAACGACGTCTTAAACTTTAATTGCCTTTATTTCGAAACGCGAGCGCGGGAAAAACTTGCCTAACGAATCGGCCATTCGAGAAACCCCCCGCGAGTCCCACCCCTCGCGCCATCGCCGTCCATGGCGGGGCTGCCGGATGGACGCGCGGAGCTCGGGGGGGAGGCCAAGGACGACTCGGTTATTTCAGATTACTGCGAGAGAAATCACTTTTCACGAATATTCGAGTTTGTTAAACCTCGAATAGGGGGTGAAAAGTTGGAATGGGGGATGAATAATTTTTTTTTTCTTGGGTTTACTTTTTTGTTTGGTTCAATTTTGTGGGAGCGAGGATAGATTTGGAATTCTTAGAAGAATTTTTCGTAAATTCTTTTTAAAATTTTTGTCGGTCCTTGCAATGAAGAAATTGTTTATAAGCTTCACGTTCAAATTAATATATATTGTTCTATTTCTGTTTAAAGAGGACGGACTTGAAGTACTGCAAGGAGAATAATTTTTGAAATTCTTCGCTCCGTCTAAAAATACATTGCAAAATTTTCCAACCGCGAACTTTTCGATCATCTGGAACGAACAAATAACAATCGCGAATGTGATTAGAATATTTGAGACCGGCGGATATCGATGATAAATCATGCGGGCTTGTATTATTCAATTTTTGCAATTAGCGAGACGAAATTTCATTTCGGCAGCAAAGTCGATGGCGACGTTAACGACGCGGCTGGTTATGCGATATTGAAATCGACGTCTGGATGGGATATAACTCACGTATAAGATATATATATATATAAGATTTCCTCCACTTCCTAGTAAATCATTTCCTTCTCTTGTTATTTAATTCTCCGGCTAATCCGTCGGTCTGTGATATATTTAATCCGTGATTTCGTCGGGTCTCTATTGCTTAATCGAATAATAATCGCGTTAAATCGTTTACTACTGGTAACATCGCGATGCGAATCTCGATGCTTGGGTTCTTAGTATCGATTCCATTGAAACACACGATTGATGACGTCAGGAAAAATTATTATTGCGAAACGAAAAATTGTACAGCGCAATTGGTGGAATTTTATATTATAACGGATTTTTTATTCGGTATTTTTTGACAGTTACAATTATAATATTTCTCTGGTTTTTTTTTTGGTTCACTGAACCTCTAATAATAATAATTATTATTATATTATTATTATTATTATTATTATTATTATATATAATTATTATTATTATTATTAATAATAACATTACTAATAATAATAATGATCATTATTATTATCATTAATAATAATAATAATAATAATGATAATAATAATAATAATAATAATAATAATAATAATAATAATAATAATAATAATAATAATAATAATAATAATAATAATAATAATAATAATAATAATAATAATAATAATAATAATAATAATAATAATAATAATAATAATGAAATATAGAAATATAGTCAAAATAATTAAATATATTGTATATTATAATATTTTATTGCTATCTTGAGGGAAGAAATATATTGTGCCACAAAATTAGAAATATATAGATATATAGTTCGTGAATCATATATGCACAACATACAAATAAATAGTGAAAATAAATACATATCATATTTTCATGATCGATAATTAATTTTTTTCCGAATCAAATGAAAAAAAAAGAATAATAATACAAAGAAACAACTTAAAAATATAACGAAGCAAGAAATATCCGAGCAGTTTAACAGCGGGAAAGCGCAAGTTGTTGGGTCGTATGTATTCGATTGGCGTCGTCGAGAGGGGTGGCTTTTCGCGAGAAGCAAAAGAGTACAGGATAGCAACCCTCTTTTCCGCGAGGCGAGAGAGCCACCCTCGTCTCGTTTCGTTTCTCTTAAGCAGTCCAATTTCTGGTGTGTATATTTTAGGCATTAGGCAAGAGTGCGTGGGAGAGAGATGAAGAGGGTGAGAGTAAGGAAGAGAGAGAGAGAGAGAGAGAGAGAGAGGGAGGCCATCGGCCATTTTATACCGTCTTTTATCCCTTTCGGACGGGTAGTAAGGGCGAGGGCGAGTCGAGCCACCCCCGAACGTAGGGTGAGACGACGTCAGAAAAACCACCCCCGGCTACTCTCTGCTATCGCTCTTCCTCCTACCCCTTACCCTCTTCTTTCCGTTATTCTCCGGTCGCCACTGCCAACCCCCTTTCATCCCCCCGTTCTTCACCCGCTCTCCTCCACCCCCCCCTCGTCTTCTTAACTCGAACCGAATAGGGGAGTACCCTACAAACGCTTCGGAAAACTCGGCGAGCTTCGGCAAAATGGTCGTTTTATAGCAATAATATAGATATTTTAATTTTTATTCTTGTCGTGAATTATTTTTTACAGAGTATGAGGAATTTTTATTTTTGTAGCGAGCGTGGCTTGCAATATTTCTTATAGTTAAAAATAGCCAATCGTTTGGTACATTTGCAATATGCTTATTTTTTTAGGCTTTGTTTCTGAAATTTTTGTCGTAGAAAAATATTAATTTAGGTCCATGGTGATTTTTATTGATGTTATTATTTTTTTTCGTCAAATTCGCTTATCTTTGAATATTAAAGGCAGTAATAAAACGATAAGTCTTGTCTATACGTTGATATTTTCATCAAAATAATCGAAAATTTGCAGATTTATTATTTTATTCTACATTATTTTATTTATTCTATTTTATTTTCATATTATAATGCAGTTATTGATTTTGTTCACATTCTGAATTTTGTTGTTTCTAATAATTCAAATATTCTAATCTGTCACCATGATTTAGAAACAAAAAATAGCAGAACCATCGTCAATATTATTTTTTATTGTTAAACACACATTTTCAACGCTTTTCTACGTCGACTTCCGGTCAAACTCTTTTTTTCTCTCGCAATTTTCGTTTCAATTTCGTTTCATTTGATTTCATTTTATTTAGCAAAATTCCAAACATAATTTTTGCGTTGAAAAAATGCATACAAATGTATTTTTCGCGTGAGTTTAAAATGTCTCGAAGGCTTTGGGCAAGAGTTCACCGAAGTTATTCGGGTCCACCGCGGCTCGTTTGCTCCTCCTTCGTGCGAAATCCTGGGTTTCCGTTGTTCACTTGATGAATCAACCTTTAAATAACCGTGTCTTTGTGTGTTCTTTTTCCACGTCAATTCACTCGGGATCCGAGCTGCGAAGAACAAAGAAAGATGTCACTGGAGCTCACTGATTCTCCTCGTCAGGTCAATTTTTTTTTGTTACCTTTCTTTCCTCTTTCAATTATGGTCCATTTCAATCTGTGCTGTCGCTCTCGATTTTTCTTTGCAAGGTTGTTTTCCAATTCACGGAATTATTTTCACATCCGCTGAATTACGAATCGTGTCTATGACACGCGATTTTTATTTTGTTTTATTCAGTTTTGTTCGTTTTTATTTTTTTTTTGCACTTTTATTTGGTTTGATTCGATGCGATTCGAGGTTTTACATTGATTTTATGAACTTTTCTCTGGGGAAGATATTTCCATGGTTTAAACTTTGAATTCTTCTTGAAAATACTTCGATCAATAAATAAAACGTCTATATAATAAAAATCAAATCAAATTTCTAATCACAATTTTCTTTGCTATATGATTTATCAAATATTCTTTGATATTTTATTCATTTCTTTCTCAACGAAGAACTATCAATTTTAAATCTTCCAAAACTCATCGACCAAAACTCATTTCTAATATCTCGTTCGCCCCATCAAAATCTTTCTCACCCCTAAAATAAAAATATCCAGAACTAATCTTTTCCATCCCTCAATTTTGGCACCAATTAAAAATCAAAAATATTACACGAAAAACGAAACAAAAAACCCTGAAATTTCTATAAAAAAGCGTTTCGATAATCATCCCCCGAAATCTCAAAAATTCCAGAAAAAATCGTTTCGCCAATCATCCCCTAAAATCCGTCCACCCGAAATAATCGACCTAACCTCCTCGTCGTCTCAACCCCGAAGCTTCCAAATTTCCGGCAGAATAAAATCCGACAGCCAGAGAAACTTATCAACCCTTTCCCAAATTCCCTTCGCTCAATAAAAACCCTTCCCAACCCAAAAATAAAAACACAACCCCTACCGCACCCCACATTTTCCACCCCCTAACTTCCACACCAACGATAAACACACAAAAATCACACAAAAACCCGCAAACAAACCAAAAACTCCCCAAAAACTCAACAAAACCTCAATTTCAAAAATCACCCCTCAAAAAAACCCTTCCTCCCCGAAAGCCACGAAATCACGGACTAAACCTCGTCGTCGTTTCAACCCCGAAACTTCCGAATCTCCTACTAGCCATCAAAACTCATCGCTTCAGTCCATCCTGCCTTCCGATTCCCGCACAAACTCTCCGACGGCCCTTCGGTCATCCCCACTTCCTCCCCCCAAGGCCCAACGTTATTTCCCCAACGTTTTTACCATACCTGACCACCAACCCCGCGCGGACCAAGTCCGGAACAACGGACGCAAAGCCTTCGAAAGAGGAAAAAAAAAACGCAAAATTTATTTCCCCATCGTCCAAACCTGTTTTCAATCCGATCTCCATAAAAATTCACAACCCTCCCAACCCCTCACTGGCCCATCGTTCCCCTCCCCGCCCTTCGCCGAATCTCCTTCGGCCAAAAAACTAGCGACGAAGAAGGTTTAAAATCGCGAAGAGGGGGTCAAGGGGAACCGGGCAGAAGCATCGGGGACTCTCCGAGAGAGCGAGAGAGCGAGAAAGACTCGTGAAAGGGTCGACACGGGCGGTAACGGCCGCGCTCATTAGCATATCCCATCTAGGTAGGTCCCTTCACGTGCAAGGTCCAGGCTTCGGGCTACCGCCTAACCCATGTCCATAAACGCGCACACTCTTATTATATAAGCACACACGCGACACATCGCCATCGAACACATTGTACTTGATGCCAGTACCCGAAGTCCCGAAACCCTTGAAGGGACAGAAACGGCATGTGCTGGTTCAACTGGTCAGGTAAGTTTTTTCTTTTCATCTTATTTTCATTTACTTTGTTTTTTTTTTTTTTTTTTATTCCCCGGACTTTTTAATTTTCGATGACCAGATGTCCGGGTTAACAGTGGTGGTAGTGACCCGTTTGGCCCTTTCCGGCCCCGGACTCGCTTCGGGATTCGGCTCTTCGGCATACGTAACTAAACGGGCGGGGAGGGGAGAGGAGGGGGATTGTTTCGCAGCGATGAGCCGAAGGGGAATCCTGTTTTATTTCTTCGGTTATTTTATTTTGTATGATTCTTTTTTTTTCATGTTCGGCGGCTCGCGAGTAGGTCTCGTGACCGATGGTGGAAGGGAGGAAGGGTTTTGGACACTCGGTTGGGCCCTTTTGATACTGAAATCGGTGGATTGATGGTCGTTGCGGAGGTTTGACGGGGAGAGGGGAAGGAAAAAGAGGGGAGGATGCGTGTTTCGCGCTACATCCGGCCTGACCCCGATGACGAGATGACCTCCCCTACTCTGGCATCAGTCGTGGCCCCTACGATGACCCCATAAAAATCCCCCAAAACCGGTTTCTTCACAGAACGGATTTTTCTTTCTGATTATTTTTTTGTTAACGTTCCGGCGAACGTTACGACGGGCATTGTGAGGGTTATACGCGCGTGCGGGATTTTTGCATGAGGATCCCTGAAGGAAGGACCTCGATACGGGGTCAGGACGTTTTTAACGCATGGGCATTAAATTTTCGTTCGGGTTTGTATTCGGTTGGTGAATGGGGAGAATCGCGAATGGGTTTGATGATGAACGGACTTTATTGCGTCGTACACCCGGCCGGCTGGGATTTTAGAGTTATTTGTGGTTTTTTACTTTGTTATTCTTCGTTGGGAGAATTATTGTTCTCGAGTTTTGGGGGTTTTTCGGTTCGTTTGGTGAACTTTCTTTTGGGGTTAGTGGAAACTCGTTTTAGAATTGATTTGAATGAAATTGAAAATGGAATGATTATTTTGGTGGACTTAAGGGTTTTTTGAATCTCGTATAGAAGTTTTATTCTTATTTAATTTTAATACATTATCACTAAATGTATTATTATTATTATTATTATTATTATTATTTAATATATATTTTTATTATGATTATTACTATTCTTATTATCATTTTTATAATAATAATAATAATTATTATTATTGTTATTATTATTATTATTATTATTATTATTATTATTAATAATAATATTAATATAATTATTCATAATATTAATATTATTAATAATATAATAATAATAATAATAATAAGTATTGTTATTATTATTATTATTAATAATATAATAATAATAATAATAATAAGTATTGTTATTATTATTATTATTAATAATATTAATATTATTAATAATATATTAATAATAATAATAATAAGTATTATTATTATTATTATTATTATTATTATATTATTAATAACTATTATAATATATATTATATATATATTATATTATTATAATAATAATAATAATAATTATTATTATTGTATCAAATTATTTTAATTTTCTTAATTTTCAATTTAATTTGACTAAAAAAATTTGAAACTCAAAAATTTAACCCTATTTGGGTTTTCGTTCGGAATTTCAGAAGTAATTCCATGGAATAAACACTGAAATATAAATCCAAAACATACAAAATAAACATATTAAAAATATACACCCCAAAAAAAATCATCCCAAAATGAAAATGAAAAATCAAAAAAAAAATATCTCCCCATTTTTCAACTATATTTTTCATACTTCGTAATCATTCGTACATTCGGCAACGGTCGTTCCACCACGCACGTGCCCGTTCTTCATAGCGTAACATCGGAAAACCCCGAGCCACTTCCGCCGACGATATTTTCCGAGCAATAAGACGAAGCGGAAGACGCAACGCGAAAGACACCGAAAACCCTGAAGAAATTCAAAAGCTTTCAGTCGCGCGTCGCGAAGGCCGGCGAGGGGTTGGTGGGCGGCCAGAGGGTCGAAGCCGTGGAGTTCGTAGTCGCGGTTGAATTTCTGTTCTTGATTTCGAGGCGGGGGAGGGTCGGAAAGGGGGTGGAGGGTTGGTTTGCGGGGTAGTGGATGGCGAGAAAGGTAAAAAAGTGTAGCCCAGGGCGTTTCTGAGGCCACTCGGAACCGGGGCGTCGTTCGTCGCGGGCCAGAAACGTCGAGAGGGTGGTGCGGGGGTGAAACCGTCGAGAGGGTGAGTCGATGCCGAGGGTTTCGGGGGCGCAGCGGGGGGACGTCGGAGGGTCGAGGAGATGGCCGGGCGGTGGGCGGCATTAATTACGGTCCTTTATTATAAAAACTGAACTACCCCCCCCCCCCCCCTTCGTCTCCGAGCCACCCCCGCGCCGCGATTCATCCCCCTCGCTACCCTGGCCCCGATGCGGCGAGAATGGAAGCCAGCCGAGATGGGGAAAAGGACGGGGGAACGAAAGAAGGTTTGTGGAAAGTGAAGGAGGGTTGAAAGCAGAAGAAGTAAGAAAGATGGAGGACCGGAAAAGAGAGATAGACGTGGGTTGGAGGGAAAAAGCCCTGACAGCAGAGAACATCTCAAGCCAACCCTCCCCGGTTGGACTTTTCCACGAGCATCCGAACCCGTTCCAGGCCAACCTCGCCATCCCCCGTTTTTTCCCCATCCCCCCCAGCCACCCCCCCTGCGTCTCGGGACTTATTTCTTTCTCTATTTTCCTTTCGCCTCTTTCCATTTCGTTCGCACATCTCTCTCGCTTGGTTTCTTTCCGTCTTTTTCTCTCGTTTTCTCACGTTCTCTCGCGCTCTCTCTATCTTTCTCTTCTCTCTTCCGCGCCATCCACTTTCCCCCTCTGTTCAATTTAAAATACTTAATCTGTCTTAGTCTCCCGCGAGCTTTCGAGCTCTCCCGGGAGGTTGTCAAATGCAACTGTTGTCCCTGTCAAGATTCGGTCGGTCTCGTTTATTTTGTTTTATTTGTTATTTTGTTGAATTTTATTTTTATTTTATTGTATTTTATTTTATTTTTATTTTATTTTATTCGGTTGAGAGGAGTTCGAACGATTCTGTGATATCGTGGGTGATTATTTTAAAAACGTCGGAATAAATATTCACCGATGGGCCGAATTCCGTTATCGAATGATTTATTGATCTGTCGCCGTATTCAATATTCAATGAAAACGATTGAGTTGTTCAGTCGAAGGAGGAAATTTGTCGAGAAAGGAATAACTTTTATTTTCCGGACATCACTGACGGGTTTATAGTCAAAGGCAATGAAACGTCGATTAGAAGTCGCAGCATCTTCGGCATTGATATGACGATAAGATCAAAGACATCGAAATGGTATCTAATCAAATCAAAATAAAGAATTTTATCGTCTGCATTATATTTTTGGTCATTAAAAAAATTAAAAAAAAAAATTATTGCGACAAAGTAACTTTTTTTACAGAAATATCAATGACTCATTTAAATTCAAATCTTTTTGCTTGAAACTATCTCAGATGCTATACTGTAGCGATCATACATTTCAAGATAAGAAACGTCTCGATATTGACCACTCAAAAACAAAATGTACTTTCAACTGTGAACATTTAAATATTAAAAAACAAAATCGTCGACTAAATAATTTTTATTATTCTTCCAAATCTTCCCCAAATTTAAACCTCAAAATTTCGTCGGGTCCTCTCAACCCCAGGGACGTTCAAATTAAAAATGAAAAAACCCCCACCCGCGTCTACGATCCACACAGCAGCCATCACCGTCCATCTCGCAAGAAAAAAACACAACCAAGATACAAAATACAAAAAAGAAACAAAAAATATTCAACACGCAAAACACAATCCTATCGAAAAAAAATTCTCTCTCCCCCGAGAAATCGCGAATCCTTGCCGAGAATTCGGTTGAGAACCATCGGTAGAAATAAGAAACGGGTAAAATGGAGAGGATTTTAATTTGCATCCCCCTCTATAGCGCGGGTGCGGAGCAACTAGCCGTCCAGCCAGAGCCGCCCGAGCCGCCCCTTGTCTTTGGCAAAGCACCGGAGCACCGCTCGCAGCATCCTGCCGGCGGGAAAAGGACGGAAAAAAAAAAAAAAAAAAAAAAACGAAAAGAAAGAAAGGAAAAAAAAAAGAGAAAATGACAGAGAAGAGGCTGCAGCTACTTTCTCCGCGGTACATCCGAGCAAACGAGAACGCCGGTGGTTGCTCGGAGAACGGGAGAGTGAAACAGGAAAAGGTTTAAGGCTGTGAGCGGCTACCAAGCGGAAAGGGGTGGAGGAAAGAGCGAGGAGGGACGACGACGAAAGAAGCCCTTGGAAAATATCATAGCCCCGCACGCGCAGAACGAAATTACCGATTTGCTTCTGGCAACTGCTTTCATTTTCTTTACTCTCTTTTTTTCACCATTTTATTTTTTATTTTTATTCCTCTTCTTTCCCCCCCCTTTTCTCATTACCAAAACTGATTCGAAACTCTTATAACGGACCCCAGGCTTCGATCCAATTGCGACGTTCCCCACAGAAAGTTCGTGTTTTTTCTTTTTTTTCGAAATAGATTTTATCTTTTTCACTTTATTCGTATTACCAATTTTTTCATTTAATTTCTCTCGGGGGTTGTTTTTTTGTAATGAGTTGGGAAGTTTGGTTTTTTGGTTTAATGGGTTTTTTTTGGGGGTTTTTTTTTGGTGGAGTTCCGGACGTATATCCACTTAAACTGTTGTACTTGCCGACAATTTTAGTTACCTTGCCGTTTTTCTTCCTACCTCGACCTTTTACTTTGTCTGGTGAACAAACTGACTGCTCAAACTGCCCGCTCGGTTCGCGCGACTCCTCGCCGACCCGAACGTCGGACCTTCGTTCCTTTCTTACCTTTCTTACCTTTCTCGCTTCGTACCTAAGTTATTCGACTCTATCTTCTCGCGAAAACCTCGACTTCTTCGTCTTACCTCCACCCTCGTCGTCTCGCAACCTGCGCCACCCTCCCCCTACCCCACCCAACGCCGGGCTGGGCAAATAACTTTTATAATTCTCGATTAGAAAGTTTGCCACCTCGGCAGGGCCAACCCCTCGGGCCCTCGAATGCCCGGAACACAATTTTCAAACGCGCATAATCATTCAATTGTAAAAGTTCACGGTTTATTTTTTTTTTTAGTTTAATTTTTGTTGTTGGTTCGATTGTGAATTATGATTGAAGCTAATTTTTTGGTTTGGAATTGCTGGTGGAATCGATAGTTGTGGGTTGAATTTTTTTATTGATTATTTTTTGGATGTAATTTGGTTGATTTAGTGATGTGATTTATAGAAATTCGATTAATTTCATGATATTGGTTTATTTGATTGGATAAATTGAATAATTTTATTTATTCAATTTTATTAAATTAGATAATTGACGTATTTTATTTGATAAATAAAAAATTGTAGTTAATTATGTAATAATGAGGCTTTATTGATTGCCATCGAATTACAATTTGATTGAAAGAAAAAATCAAGATGGGAAAAAGATGCTTCATAAATATTTTTCTAAATTCGATTTTTCATTCAAAAATTGCTCCTCAAATCAATATCCACGCCGTAAGTTCTCCATTATAACCTTCTAATTCGTAATTAAATTCATTCCATGATCTGATTTCTTCAATTCAATAAATACAATAATTTTATTCATTCAACCTCAATCCATTCAATAATGTGATCCATCCCTCTCAATCAATTCTGTAAAAAGATCCACGCAATTCAATAATTCAAATCCTGTACTTACAATAAAATTCTGAAACAACAAATCTCTATTGACCATCATCGAATTTCAATCCAATTAAAAACAATTCACCTCGAAAGAAGATGCTATAGATAAAAAAAAAATTCTTCTTCTCCGGAGGATGCGAAGATCTGCGGTGGTCCAGGAAGTGTCGGGATGGAGGTCGAGCCGCTATTCCGGGGGCAAGGGGTCACTCGACATATGGCTCAATGCCTGAACGGGCCGACCAAAGGAGAGGGGAGGGGTTGAGCAACGAGAGAAGCCGGCGGGTCGCGCAGTCGGTCATTACGCCCGAATTGACGCGGGAATCCGTGCCCGTTTCTACCCCCTTCGCCTTTTCTCTCGCATTCGGACAATCCTCGATGCCGAGGTCGCCTCTGGCCTTTTGTCCAGACAAGCGGAAATGGACCGTTGCGTCATCGTGCCACGATAGACGCCGAAACACGACGTAAGAGATTGTCGAACTCGAACTTCGGAATCGCTGACGCGATAATTTATTTCTCGACGTTTATTTTTATTCGGTCAACGAACGATGAGGGATCGAAAATAATTTTCCCGGTGAAAGTAAATGATAATATTTGGAGATGGGGATGGTAGGGATGGTGAATGGATGGGCGATGGTGGAATTGATGGTGGATAATTAATGATGGGGAGAAATTTGATGAATCAATGATTATGGGAGTTTTTTTCGTAATTTTTAATGGAGACGATTTTTTTTAATCGAAATTTTTGTTCATTTTAGGGTTCGATGAGATAATGATATCGAATTATTGTTGGATAAATATTATATAATTATTATACAATATAATAATAATATGATATAATATAAAATAATTATATATATAATAAAATAAACTATACATTATTTTTATATAAAACATATGAAAAAAACTGTGCATAATATAATGATTATTAATTATAATAAAATAATTATATAAATGAATAATATATAATTAGAACAAAAGTGTTGATAATATTATAATTATCATATAATTATTATATAATTATTGTTCGTGAGATACATAGGTTCAATAGGTGGTCAATATATTTTATTATTTCTTATTCAAACCTTCGGCAATATTTAAAAAAATGGGAGCAATTCTCAAAAGGGTTATTATTTGCAGTCGCAAAAAAAAACTACAGCTCAGGTAATTTATAAGCAAAAAAAAAATCTTGGCTATTCTTTTCTCTTTCCTTCCATTTGCGACGTCTTGAAAGGAAATGATGCACAGCACAACAAAGAATCTTGAAATTTATGCTTTCTGCAATGCCTTGAACAAAATAATTAATTCCACTCGACACTTTTCCACGTCCATCTTCATTCTTATTCATTCAAAAAGCTATTTTCATCGCATCTGGACTCCCAACAGTATCATTCTACTTTATTACAAAAGTTCCTTCAAATGATTTTCACTATTTCGTGCAATTTATTATACAATAAGTAAATTGAGTAATGAAAAAATAAATAACCCAAATAAATGAATAAATAAATAATTATTAGAAATATTAATTTATCATATAATGAGTAAATAGAAAAATAAAAAAATAAATAAACCAAATAAATGAATAAATAAATAATAATTAAAATCATTCATTTATCATTCAATAAGTATGTAGAGAAATGAAAAAATAAATCGACTTAAATAAATGAATGAATAAATAATTATTAGAAATATTAATTTAACATACAATAAGTAAATAAAGAAATTAAAAAATGAATAACCCAAATAAATAAATAAATAAATAATTATTAGAAATATTAATTCATCATACAATAAGTAAATAAAGAAATTAAAAAATGAATAAACCAAATAAATGAATGAATAAATAATTAATGGGAACCGTGCATTCGTCGTCAAGTCGGATGAAGGCGGAAAGGCTAGTTTTCACGGCATCGGAATAAAAGGAAAACCGGAGATGCTGCGAGAACGCTCGAGTGGCTCTTACTCGGCCATAATACTCCGGTTCATTAATTTCTCGCAAAGACAGTGTCAGAGTCACCCGGGTCCTGCTTGGTCCACACTTTTCCTCGGTTCTCTTTTGCAAGAACCTCCGGGGTACCTCTTTCTAGCACCTTTCCTCCCCCCCCTCGCCTCCTCCCAACCGTTCCCGCTTTGGTTTCATTCGTGCATCTGCCACGAACGTTTTCTCACCGAGCTATCCTGTATTTGAATTCAAGAACTCTGCCTGGGACTGAAAAATTTGAAACGACGCTAATTGAAATTGAAATGAATGAAAAATAACGAAAATTTGTTCAAGCAACGTGAAAATAATATTTTTGTTTCATTGACCTTTGCAGTGACGTCACTGATAGTTAAAAAAATATGTATGTAAAAATATTTCAACAAATAAAAGTTAATATCTTGTAGAGAATATTTCAGAATATTTGTTTCAAAATTTATTTCAAATTCGAAGTAAAGAATAATAATAATAATAAAATATTGAACTATCTAAAACGTCTCGCCAAATTTCATCGACAATTTCCGATAAATTCTAGTTCAAGCCACAAAATCTCCTTCTCCAACTCCAAAACAACCCAAAATCTTCAATCCAATCCCCAAGAAAACACCGAAATTTAAACCATCAATTTTTTTCCCCCGAAAAAACTTTAATCGAAAATTTATTGCACGCATTTTTTTTTTCTCCATTACTCTTTTCCTGCCCCTTAATCTCGTCGATGGTTCGCAGTTTTGCTCGTAGCAGAAAACGCGAGAGAGAACAAAAAGAGTAAGAGCGAAAAGCGGTCCGGAGCCACCCCCGGGTTTCATCCCCCGTTAAACGTTCGTCCAGCCCCGTTTCTACCTCGAGCCCCCTTCTACCCCCGTCATCCCCCCTCGCCCCCCCCCCCTTGGTCTCAGTCAATAAAGTATTCTAAAAAGCCGGCGCGAATAAGACCCGTCTTACTCCCCTCTTTCCCGCTGCCCCCCAACCAACCCCGCGCCACCGATCCACCCTCGCTATTGCTTCAGCTTCCTTTTTCATTCTCCCCATCCCTCCCTCCCACCACCCCAACCCTTCTTTTGACTCCGCCAGGCTGGCCAACGCCGGCAATTCACCCTCGTTTTTCGTCTTGCTCTTCTTATTCTCCTTCTTCCGCTTCTTCCGCATCTTCTTCTTCGGCTTCGTTCTCTTTTCCAGGATCCTCAGCACCGACCGACCACCCTCCCGACGCCCAGCGGGGGGTGAGGAGGGTCCGCCGAGCCGATGGGGCGATACCGATGGCGGTGGCGGGTTCCACGATGCCGCCGCTATCGCGTTCCATCCCTTAGCCGGGTCCGAGGTGGCGAAGGGGGTCCGAAAAATCCCGAGGGTGAACGCCGAGCGGAAAAATAGGGGTGGCAAAAAACGTCAATAATATCGGCAAGATGGAAGCCTTCGCGAAAGCTTCTCGTTCTTTCCCTTTATAACCGTTCTTCCAGCCACCCCCCCCCCCCCCCCCCCATCCGGAGGTTCGCGGGCAAACTTTCTTTTCAACCCCCCCACCGTCTCACCCCCTCGAGCTTTTAACGGATGGCGCTGATGCCTGGGCTGCGGGATGCTGCGAACGCTCGCTATTCCAAGGACCCTTCGTTTCTTCACCTTCGTTCAGGGTTTTACATCTTCGACTGATGGATGGTTTTTTTCTTTCGTTCAATCGCTTGGTCGTTGTAGGTTTCATTCGCGTATTTTTATCGAATGAAAATTATTTACGACTTCGTTTGGGGGGTATATGGGTGTTAATATTTGCTTTATGATTCGGAAAGCAATTGGTTTTGAGAGATTTTTGTGAGCATATTTTTTTGATAGAAATACTGGAGGAATGATAATAATTATTAAGATTATTTTGGGTATTGAGGAATCACCTAGAATTAATTCTGGGGGATTTTTATGAACATAAGCTCTTGATTGACATATCGGTGAAATAATAATAATAATGATAATAATAATATTCATTATCATTTATAATAATTATTATTATATAATAACAATAATATAATAATTATTAATAATTATATATTAATTATTATAATAATAATATAATAATTATAATTAATTATTGTTAATTATTATTATTATATAATAATAATAACGGAAATAATAATAATAATAATCATTTATAATTATTATTAATATTATTAATATTATAACATTATAACGATTTATAATAATAATAATAATAATAATAATTATTATTATTATTAATCGTTATAATAATAATATTTATTAAAAAAGTTATTTATTAAAGTTATAATATAATAATATTAATAATAATAATTATTATTATTATTATTATTATTATTATTATTATTATCATTAATATCATCATCAGCATCATCATCATCATCATTATTATTATTATTATCAGTATTATCATCATCACCATCATCATCCTCATCATTGGTATTATTATTATTATCATTATTATTCCTCTAATATACACTGAATAATGATAATAATCATTTTTCAGTGAATTTTAACTCGAAACTTTGTTTATCATTTCGTATATTCACTTCTCGTGTTATCTCACTTCGAAACTTTAATCTACCATTATTATTAATTAATTCTATCAACCCATCAATAATATTCCCTGAATTTCATTTGTCAATATCTCAAATAACCCAAATATTCTTTCACCCATCCACGAATTGATTTTTTTTTCCCCAACATGGCGACGCAAGATAAAAAGTCACAGACAAATTGAAAAATTGAATTGTCATTAAAAAAATCAAAAAGTTCAGCATCTACGTCGTTCCTCGTTGTCCCGTCAATGGCGTTATCTCGTTCGCGACATTGTTCCGAGACCATCGACAACGACATTCCTTTGAACCCGACATCCTGCAGGACTCCGAGTGGCGATGAAAGAGCCGACGAAAAATTGCAAGTTGGCCTTTCGCAGACCCCGTCGAGATGCACTATGGCTGCTCCATCATCGTCGTCGTGCACGTGGAAACCCATGAGAACCCGAAGGACCGTGAAGCGAAGCAACCGCCGTTCCACGTTCTAACTAAATTCCCCACCGATAATGGCAATTAACGGGAAAACACGGAGGCGCGGGAGAGGGGATAATTATATTGACTTCACATGCGTAAACGGAAGGAAAACGCGTCACACGAAACTCGCACAGGCCTTAAAACCATGAAACACGAAAAATCACGATAATTAGAAATTATTTTTTGTAAATATTTTGGTTTGCTTTTGGTTGATTTTCGCAAAGTTTTCATTTCGAGCCTGCTTGTCAGAGTTCGAATTTTGACCGAAATGAATTATTATAAATTTTTGGAGAAAGTTGTCAGTATTTAGAAAAATCTATAATTTTTGTATTTTAATAATATATTTATACAATTGATATTTATATAATATTCTATAATGATAAAATATATATAAATATAAATTTAAAAAACATATAAATGTATGTGTATAAGGGTGTGGAATATATATAAAAATATGTAATATATAATTTATTATTCGTTATTGTTATTTGTTGTATTATTTATTATTATTATTTGTTATTTGTATGCGTAATTCATTATTTGATACAATATTTTCATACGAAAAAGCTTCACAAGGTTTTCGCTCTCAAATACAGCAAAAAAATATCTTTCAAGTTCTCAAATATTTCTGAAAATAAATGAAAAATAATAATAATATCCTGTATAATTATTATATTATATTATACCATATCATATTTTACTATATTACATCAGATCCTATCATATTCTACGTAAATCAACCTAAATACATATTTTTCCTTCCAACTACACCAAGAGGGATGAAAATTCAAGCGGGGCTGAAAATGGTGGCTATCGCGATTGAAGATTGATAAGCGAGTGCGTATCGATGATTCCTGGGCTGTCTATTCGAGCTCGGCTTCCGGGTGGTTGGGGACGAGAGAAAGACGCGACGCGAAAGCTCCGATGGGGGTTGCGGCAAGCAACGAACACGACGGAAACCACGTGGACCACTCGAAACCCACGTTTTCATTCCTCCCTCGCGTTTTACATCCCTTCGCCGACTTTCCGCGAAGGTCGCGCTTTCACAAGCGTCGTTGGAACTGCATTGGTCCAGCAAGTAAAGCGCGAAAAGCTTCTACGATGTCTCGGGGCGAATGTTTCTGAAAATGTCGGGGTCTCTCGACCGTGCGAAGAACGGCGACGAGGGGGTTGTTTTTGTAAAAAGGTGTAAAAGACCTTACGGCAATGTAAGTCCAACGGCAGAACCGTACAGAGTGGGGGATGTTTTCTCGACTATAACGTTAGAATCTTGGCTTTTCTGTTATTTCCACCCCTTAACCCTTCCAACCCCCTAGCGCAAACGCCGAGCCCACTCCCACCCCCCCCGGAAAACGTTGGTGGCGATAAATTCAAGGAAAAGTCTTCTACGTTTGTTCGGAAATTTATTTTCCTGTCTCGTGGAGAATCCGAATGGGGCTTTGTTAAAGATCCTGAATAATTATCGCCAGTTACTTTACCGAGAGGACGTGATTTTTTTTATTTTTATTATCAGTGGCGTTATTATTTTTGTTTTTATTTTTTTTTCTGAGTCAAAATCGATGAGGAAAGGAATGTGAGTAATTTTTGGTGAAAGAGAAAGTACAATTGTTTATTGTGAAGTGTTTTTTTTTTTTGTAATATTTGCACATGGATTGATTTATAGATTTTGTGGTTTTTTAAAATGAGCCCCTAAAATCATAAGAATTTTCGAAAAATGAAGATATTAAAAAAAATTCAATTGAATAATATTATAATACCTACAAAGCTTAATCCCAAGGACGACGACAAGCTACGCAACACTGCCAGAAAATCCGGACTCGCCGAAATAAATCCGGATTCAAAGGAAATAAAAACAAAAAAAAAAAAAGATTTTTCGACGAGGTCTGAAAAATTCACCAGAAACTTTTCTCAACACACCCTTGTATAAATAAAGGCTATGAAAAAGGTATTGGCCAGTCAAGGAGAAGCTCCAAGGGTTGTCAGGAAGTGGAGGAGGAACAGGAAAGGGGTGGGAGGGGGGTTAAAGTACGATCTCACGAGTTTCTCCGTTGGATTCGAAATCGCGTTCTCGTTTTTCCATCCCTTCTTCATCCTCCACAGCTCCACCTCGATTTCTCCACTCGCAGCAACGAAACTTTCTTTTCTCTTCTTCGTTTTTTCCTGTTCTCCTTTGTTTTTTAATACCCCGGTAGCCGGAAGAAAATGTCTCGAAACTCCGGTGCTTCCTTTTGCACCCCCTTCCCGCCCCCTCGCCGTGCCTCGCGCGCACCCCCTTGGGGGTTTCGCGTGGATGTTCACCGTTCCGTTTCACCCACCGCCACCCCTTGGCCAGCTCGCTGAGACCCCTGCGGGTGTGCCACCCCTTTTCTCGTGCTTCGTCCACCCCCCCCCCAGCCACCCCCCAACCACTCCACCCCGTCGTCCTTCTTGCCGCGTTTCTTCGAGCACGGCTGTGGCACAATGGAGCCCGAATCCATCTCTCGCACAAACTCGCGAGCCTTCCGGAGGTAATACGGGCCAAGGGGTTGCGCGAGTCACCCCAATGTTGAATTTCCAATAAACAGGATATTTTTATTTGTATTTTCATTAGGTTTTTTATTAGGTTTAGTATTTCTGATCTGTCGATTATATAATTTGTTGGTAATTACGAGGACAGCATCGATGTGATAATGAAATTTGATATGTAATATTATTTTTGACTTTGTATTTGTAATAATTATTTAGTCTTTAATTTATGTATAACAAATATTTGTATTTAAAAGAACGTTTAATTGTTGTATATTTTTTATTTAACAGAACAGATTTCTTTTGTGCGGCAGAATTCTATTTTATTGCCACCCTTTGACTGTTCTAACAATTTCCCTTCGAACTTGAAGATAATGTTCGCCACGAAACGTCGAAGATAATTTCTCAGACCCGCAATTATTCATAAAAGCAGAAATTCCTACCAAAAAAATCTAAAAATACATCCAGCCTCAATCTTTGATTATTCTCAGTAGCTTGTGCTGTTTTTTCGCGAAACCTACCCCCTACCCCGTTCCGGCAAAAACTCCTCGAGCTTCGCTTACTCCTTCTTTACGAATCCATCCCCCGTTTCCCACCCTCCGTGACTCACCTCCAGCCCCGAACCTCCCCCTATTCTTCCCTCGCCCCTCATTTCTTCTTCTTCTTCTTCTTCTTCTTCTTTTTCTTCTTCTTCTTCTTCTTCTTCTTCTTCGCGTTCTTCATATTCTTCGCTTTTCCTATCGTCGTCCCTTATCCTTTTTCATCCCCTTCGTCGTATCTCGGTGGAACAGTGAGCCGAGGAATAATTCCATTTTCTTCTGCGAGTACAATTTTGCTTTCAATTTATTTTCCACCCTTTCTCTCCCCCCCGCGGCCCACCAACGCTCCCCCGCCCCCACCCCCTCGTGGCTGCCACGCGCGACCGGGTTTTCTCTCGTTGCACGGTCTCGGCTTCTCGGCCACCACCCCCGGACAAACGCGAACCGGCAGCAACTACCCCCGATATACTTTACTCGCCTTTTCCAACGTTTTCCCGAAATTTTTCGTTCGCCCGGTTGCGAATCGCCGTCGCAACGTCTTCTTCGCAATGCTTGTTTCACAAACCACCCCTTTAGCCCCTTACTGCTTCATCGGACTTACTGGCAGAAAAAATATTTTACTTACTTTTCAATTTTCAAATTGTGCGATAATAATGATAGTACAAATAGAAAATTATTTACTAATAAGTTCTTAAAGACTGTGTTGGTAGAAGCGATAGAGAGAGAAAAATGATGATCTAATTACGGTGATTAATTATTGAGTTATTATTATTATTATTATATATTATTCTATTAATTATTTAAAGTAATAATGGTAATAATAATAATAATTATTATTGTTATAATAGATTATTATTATTATTATTATTATTATTATTATTATAATCGATAATAATCATAATAATTATTACTATCATAATAATAATAATTGATAACAATAATAATAATAATAATTATTATTATTAACCAATTATTATTATTATTATTATTATTATTATTATTATTATTATTATTATTATTATTATTAATAATGATTATTATCATAGATAATTCATGGAATAATATAATAATAATAAAATATGGAATAATAATTATTATTATTATTATTATTATTATTATTAATTCCAATTCATTCAAGATGATAATAATCGGAGATCATCCAACAATAGAATTGTTTGAAGCAATAAATAATTGATATTGTCGAACGATATAAAGGAAATGAAACCGGAAGTGACGCAGTGATCGTTTCGACAATTTTCCAGAACACTTATCCGTGGACAGTCTCCACTCATCCCGATTGGAAGGACAATCTAGAGCGAGGGAGGCTTTTTGCTCTAGTAGACATTTCAACAATCGACACCCAAAGAACGAACGGCAGCCGTGATTTTAATTATTAACAAAATAATCCCACAGAGCAGAATCGAAATCGCAGTTCTCCACCGGAGCTGGAAGGCTAGCAGGGGTGGAGGGTGAAGAATTTCTTGAGATTGAAAGATACGCGATTGGTAAAGACACCAAGGGCGGTGAGTTTGCGTTATGGAAGCTCGGAAAGACAATTTTTGGTTCAGCCGAGAGTACGGGGGGGTGGGAGGGGGTGGTTAAATGACTACGAGGGGCGAATAAACGAGTTTTCCAGAGGAAGGGTTTCACGTTGGTCGTAATCGCTCGTTATCTGTCCCAGCCACTGACTTTTCGACTCCGATCCATCCTCCCACACGGCAGGGGGTGGGTTTTTGCCCGTTCGACGGTGCGGAGGGTGTGTTATGCAGGCGAGCATCGATGAGAAGCAAAATAAGGAAGCGGACAGGATGACGAAGAACCCGAAGAAAACATCGTCTTCCAAAGGGGTGAAGAAATTTGGCCCACGATAGGGCGGGTGGCAGGGAAGGGAGGGGCAGTGACGAATTCAAATTCGAACCTTACCCTTCCGGGAACAATGTCATCGGCGGGGGGAGGGGGAGGAGGGTGGTTCGGTTCCCGAAGATGGGAAAGAAGAAGGGCAAGGGCTCGCGAGGAAAATTCCCAAAGTAATCAGTGAGTGGCTCTCCTTGGCGCTTTCTGGCATAATTAATCTTCTGAGGCTTAATGGGGTTGATGGCGATGCTGGTTGCCCAACGTCCCAAAGCTTTCATCCTGTCCATGGTGGACCCCCGCGAAAATCTCTTTCGATTTATTCAACGGGTGGGGATGCAGGAAAAAAAAATTTGAGAAACTTAGGACTCGAATATGAGGGTTGAAAAGATATAGGAGTGGTTCTTATCTTACTTAGAACCACTGGTGGGCATCGTTCTCAATTCTTGAGCAATTATTTTGTCTCAAAATGGCTACGATCGAAATGCATTTCTAATCCTCGAAAAAAAATCATCAATCTTTTGACTGAATTAAAAAAAAAAAATTAAAAACACTAATTATCAACCCCTCCAATTGGTAAAATTAAATTCGTCGCAGCCTATGCAAATTTTGTCGACGCAGAGTTAGGTGCGTTACTTATTTCGATCTATCTTCAGCATTCTCTTTCTCCTCGCACTTTCGCATCTTCGACCCCCTCCCCCCTCTTCCCCCTTCGGTCCCTTGCCGAATTAACGGGGGATGCTTTCTGTTTCGTGCCCTCGAGCGGGAATTTCTCGAGGTTTGTTATATCCGTCCGGCCGGTAGCCAACGCCAGATCCATCGAGCCATCCATTCCCTCCCCCCCCCTTCCACCCCCTCGCAAGCGTCGGATTCTCCTCTCAATCTGTATTTTAATGATTTTCCAGCGTCTTGTGATCCGCCATTTTCGACGGTGCCGAAGCTTCGCAATCACTTTTATCAAGAATCCGTCGCACCCCCCCCGTTTCGAATGAAGATTCCACGATCATAGCCGAGGGTCAGAAATTATCATGGCCACGCCGAGAGTTTTCCAACCGCCCCACCCGCGTTATTTAATTCCAACCCCCTCGAACTACCGCTGTCGACGGTAAAACGGCTTCTGACAAAGTAACCCGCGTCCGGTTGCGAAAAGTTTTATTCCGAACTTTTTCAATAAGACCGGCGAACGAAGTTTTTCACCCCGCGAGCTCGACTTTATGGGGTGAAAACCGTCGCGATGAAATAAAAAGAAATTTGCGTGAAGAAATGAATTTTTTTTTTCAAATTGTTAGGGGTAGTTTTGACGACCCAGGAGTTTTTTAATGCGTGAAGAAGTTGAGGGGTTGATGCTGGGAGGGGGGAAAAAGGATGAGAAAAAAAAATTATAATAAGGTGACGCGCGAGCTGACTCGTTGAAAAAACCACCCCTCAGCCGCCTCGCCTCGCTATATCCCTTTGCTGTGGCTTTGGGGTGCATGTGGCGATGCGCGCGACCTCTCGCTTATGATCTCGCAAACTCTTGAATACTTTTTCGTTAGCTCGCCGGAAAGGTTAAGGGGCGACATCTGTCGCGGGGTTGGCGAGGCTCGTGACGGGGTGAATCCTCGGGGATGTTTCTCACCCGATCGATCCGAAACCCTTCGGCAAGGAAGATTTCACGTCGACGTTT
>OZ020172.1:11767723-11861599 GCA_963971145.1 Sussaba pulchella
GGGTTTAATTACCAGTGCAGACCAGACCGAACGGTTTTACGATTTAGACCTACGTCGTTAAGATATTAAGGGGCCATGCAACTTTTTTTCGTCGAACGAAGCGATAAAACGTAAGCAACGAAATTACAATTAGTCGCATATATACATAATTATGCGCATAGTGGTCGTTCCACTACATTTAAGTTGCAATTTTTTCAGTAATTTTTTCATTTTGTTTTACTTTTATTTTTAACTTCGATTTATATATTTTTTATTATTATTAAAAATATAAATATTATAATTATTTACATCATTATTATCAACAGTGAATGTTTATTCGAGAGAAATTCATAGCAACCCCAATTTTCAACAAGTCAAAAAAATTCGGTAATCAAACAAATTACCCGAAATAAATGGGACACCGTGTATGTGGCAGATGTTCGAAGACATCGGGGCCCAGAAACGTCAGGGCCCCGCCTCTGAGTGCTATAACCGTCGGTGCTGCACCCTCCAGCCCTTCGGCACGCTCCACCCTTTTTAGTTGCCGTTCCGTCGACCCGATCCAACTCTGGCCCTTTTGACAGGAGGTCGTGCAGTCTCGGATTCGCCGGAGCCCCTTTTTCGCCCGAAGGTCGCGCCAAGAGTCCCGCCTTAAAACCATCACTTTTTCGCTCCACCTATTTCAGATAATTATCCAGATGATTCGCGGTAATCCGAGACACGGAGATCCGAGTGCCCTTATGCGGCAGAACGACGATGTCCCTTGGACCCTACGATCTGCGTCTCATCGACAAATGGTGATTTACGGTGAGCCCGGTCAATTGCAGCATCCCGTGAGTGAAACGGTTGTTGGTGACGAGTATTTCAGTGAAAAACTTCGTCCCTTAAGGGTCATACTTCGGTAGAATTTCGTAAAGGTAACAGAGAAACAATAAGAGTGATAATAATGATAATAATAACATAATATATATGATAAGGTAAATTTGCAGAATCACGGCAGAATTCTGCAAATTTACCTATGATAATAATAATAATAGTAATATTATGATATTATTATTGATTTAATAATATATATTTCAGTTAATATGTCAATTATCAATCGAATTGACAATATTTTATAATAATAATAATAAAAATAATAATATTATTATTATTCTTCAATAATAATAATGATAATAATAATATTATTATTATTCTTCAATAATAATCATAATAATAATAATATAATTATTATTCTTCAATAATAATAATTATAATAATATTATTCTTATTATTGTTATTATTATTATCATCACAATAATAATTATTATTCTTATTATTGTTATTATTATTATTATTACTATAGTTATAATGATTTATTACATAATAGTTATAATTACTTATATAATAGTTATAATTACTTATTATTCTAGTAATAATTATTATTATTATTATCATTAAATATTGTCTGTTTGATTGATAATTGACAAATAAATTGAGATATACATTATTAAATCAATAAATAATATTATGCGATTACTACTCCTATTCATATAAAAATTGTTAATATTTATATATATTTTGTATTAACAATAAATATTAAATATCGGTCAATTTATAATTCATGAGCCGTCTAAAAACCGTATCCAGTCGGTATACAGAATCTCCACGTCTAATTCCACGAATAGAACAACATATACATTCTCAACATTCTCCATACGCAATTCTTTCACGCAGGACATCCTCCCTCAACGTCACGATCGACGGATCACCGATCACCGACCGTTCCCATCGCCAAACGTCACCGTCGGTAATTTCCAAACGCCCGAACGCTTCGTAATGAGCAATTTGGATCGAATCGGGGGGGCGGGAAAAATTGCCGGGGCCACGGAAATTAAGCCCGGGTACTTATGCCTCGGTATAACCAAGAACCCGGAGTACTTCCGGCATTCTTCCTCCATTCCTCTCACGCCAAACTCTTCGAATCCGTTCCTCTCGCCATCCTCCTCCTCTTCTCTCCGTTCCTCATCCAGTCCCATCAAGCCCTCGCTTCCTCTCGAACGCCACCTTCTTCGCCCACCCACCACCCCCCCTCCCTGCACACTCTTCCTCCTCACCCGTCTCTGCTTCGCCTCTTTGCAATTTGCTTCCCCACCGTAGATTGCACCTGCATGGTCTATTACCGTGCAAGTTCGTCAGCCGCTGCCGGAGTAACCCAACCTCAAGCCTTGTACCTCATCCTTCGCTAACTGTAGGAGGTCGCTCGGGCGCGGTGCAACGGGGAAACGTCGGAGGGTACCAGTCGAGCAGGGGTTCGAGAGGGGGGATGGAAGAGAGTTGGATAGAACGGTGCTCGCGATTCCAGGCGTCCCTATTATAAGTTGCGAACAAACTTTACTTATATGCGTCGGCGACTGCTTCTCGCATGCGCCCACTGTGCTTCTGCTTCTGGGTAACCCTCCCTCCCCCGTTCGTCCCCTCGTCGGATGGCTTCCCCTCGCCCCCTCGCCGGCCCGGTTGGCGTTGCGAGCCCGGCCCAACCCTCTATTTCTCCAAAGCTTCGCTTCAGTCTACCCCGACGGAGTTCCTCTTTCTCTTCCTCAGCTCTCAAAACACCCTCCTACGACTACACTCCTCGCCTATACGCCTTTTCCTTCCCACGAACCTGCACCAGAATCACCTTCACCCAACCACCCCAACCACCCTTTCCGTCATACTTACGTGCTGCTGCTGCTGCTGCTGCTGGGGTTGCTGCGAAACGCTCGTACGACGCCCATAAATATACGTCCCGAGGACTGAGGCACAACGTTCACTTCCACGTGTATATAAAGATGGGGGGTGGGTGTGTGCGAGGGTGGGAACGGTGCGCGAGGAGTTTGGTTTTGAAGCGAGGCATCGTTGGGATACCGGGAGCTTGCATTTTCCTGTAGCTACAAGCTCTTCTCTTCGCTTCTCTTCGCTTCTCTTCGCTTCTCTTCTCTTCTCTTCTCTTCTCTTCTCTTCTTCCTTTGCTCCGTACATCCAGCCGTTTCGTCCCGGTCCCTTTGCCCAACAAGCCCGCCTCGACGCCGTAATAACACCGGAAACTTACTACAGACAGCTGAGTAACCAATACTCGACGACGAAATATTGGAGTTTTGGGGTGTGGATATTGCATCGGAGGACACGAAAACATGATTTTCTTTCAAAGGCTAGGAGCTCCTAGACTTATGGCGTGGAAAATGAGATTGCGACACGAAATGGTGTATTCACAAAATGGCCGCTTTTACTTAAATATGAATAAAAATCAGCTAATTATCCCAAAATCTTACTTACCAAAGATTTCTCTATCGGATTCATGATTTAAAAAAATTATTGAAGGCAAGTGCAAAAAATGCAAATAATATGATAGTAGTAAAATATATCATATAATATAATGACGATTATACCATATCATGATTTGTTGTAATGGCATATATCGTGAAGCTAATATATATCACAAAATTAAAAGTCATTCTAAAAAAAATGATTTCAAGCAAGTGCAAAAAAAGCAAATAATATACTGGTTAAAATATATCATATAATATAACAACGATTACAATATATCATAATTAATAATTACACCATATATCGTGGAATTTAGCTGATATCTATATCACCAAATTAAAAGCCATTCTAACAATTTGTCAATAATAAAAAACAATCAAAAACTCTAATTAATTATCCCCAAAAAACAATGAAAAATATATTAACATATAAGAATTTTTTTTTGCGACACGTGGACCGCCAGGAGAGTTGCCACGTGGGGTCCATCGAACTTTTCGACCGGGTTTGATGTCAGCAAGGCCTGAGGGGGCCGCGGGGTATCGTTTGGCTCTTGGCTTATTGTCGTCAGTCTCTCTCTCCCTCTTTATCTCTCTTTCTCTCTCTCTCTTTCTCTCTCTCGGTCGAGGAAGCACCGCCGAGTGACGCACAAAGTCGGACAAAGACGTACGCGCGCGAGAGTGACCAGTGTCCGATCGGGGCTGCCGGACACTGGTCAACATCGAAAAAAAAAAAGGGGTTAACTCGCTTCGGGCGATCGGAAAGTCTCTAATGGAAAGTTTCATTGAACGCACGACGAATCTTTACGCAAAAATCCCTTGTGACCCATTCGCTCGTGTATGCGGTACGTCTATCCGTAAATTAGGCACCCTGAGCCGGGTGTTGGTCCGATTTTGGTCAGACTCTTTCTGTCGTTTTTTCTCACTTCCTCTCCCTATCGCTTGGAGGATTTTTTTTTTTTTTACCTTTGTTCCTTTCGAAACTTTCTTTGTGCCGCTCCGCGCGAGACCTTCCTCTTTCGACGTGACCCCGGGCTCGGGCTTTGTTAGACGCAATCTTACGCGTTCGAGGTGTTGCCTAATGAGGCGACGGATAATTGTTTATTAATGGCCAACTGACCGCACACGAGTGACATTGTTGCCCACGAGGGGCAAGTTCAGTCTCCCTAATTTCACGTCTGAAGAAAAGAAGAGAGGGTGAAAACCACCTTTATATATTAAATCCACCCTCCATTTATCGCTAATTTTTTTTTTTTAATATTTTTTTTCATTAGAGGCGCAAACCCTTAAGTAGGTGGAGATGAGGAGACGATCGTGATTCTCATTACGTCGTTGCTGGAATAAATTTATTCGAGGGAAATATGAATTAGTATTCAATCGGTAATTACTTGTGAATTTTTGTAGATTCGACGAATTAATTGGAAAAAAAATTGATTGAATTTTTTGATTAAGCAAATCGACTCTGGTATATAATTAACGAAATATTGATCAATATTTGATGAATAATTATTTCTGAATTATGGCATAATCGAGGAATCAAATCGAATACGAAAATATTGAATTTTTCGATTAACTGAATCGTCCCTGAAATATAACCAACGAAATATTGATCAACATTCGATTAATATTAACCAAATATTATTCAAACAATATGAATCAAATCGTAAATAATCATTCAATTATTTCCGATAAAATAATAAATAAAATCGGAAGAAAGAAAAATCTCACGAATCTCACGACGATAAATTCAGCTGCTCAAAGATACCTCGAGACTTTTGAATAAAAAAATAAAATAAAAAATATCCAACGAATAAAATGAAATAAAATAAATTTAAGATCGCGTTACCGCGAGAGGCTTTTGAGTCGCTTTTGGAGATTCCCATCTGCCGCTGTACTCTCTACATACACGCGGCTTTACATGCGCTCGGTGTACATAATGCAGAATGGAGAAGCCCGAATCCCCACGGAACACTGGACATTGTCCTGTCCCGAAATTTATGTATATATATGTATAGATATATATATATTTGAATATATATAGACGCATATATGGGGAATATGTTTCGAGAAACTGGTCTGACTGGACGTTACGAAACGCGGGTGTACGAGACCGAACTAACCCTCGCCGCAGCTACGAGTGTCCATCGTTATGTACACTAAGCGCGACATACCGGATTTCACTACATAATAACGAAACTGGTTGGATAGCTCGGAGCATCCGAAAGTACGCGTAAGAATGAAAATCCGGTATTTCTCGACCGACGTTGTATTTTGGTTTCTTTGTAACGAATGTACTCGTCCTAACGGCGCGGACTGACCCAAATAACCGTTGACAAACCCCTTAAATATCGTGAGAATGTTCTTTTCCGTGCAAGAAAAGTTGGAAGAATAATTGAGTAAATTGATAAATACGTTGAATTATTTTGTGTGATATTTTCGGGTTGAAGGGATGGAATTGGATTTGTTTGACGAGTTTTTGAGAGAAATTTCGTCGATCAGGCGAAATTTTTTGTTTTGTTTGCTTAGTTAATAATTTTTTTTTGAGACACTGATTGATTTTTTATAGATTAAAGAGTGTTGAATTGTTGGAAAGTTCGGTGAAGTAAAATTAGTTGACGAAATGCAGTTTTTGAATAACTTTTGGGGACTTTTGATTTTTATTTGGAGAGATTTCGAAGCGCGAGTTTGTAGGCTTGAATTCCTGCGGGATCTGCGAATTATGCTTGACTTTTGAATGTAATTTGCAAAGTTTTCCAATTTGGCTGCATCAGCAGTTTTCATGCTGTACGCAAGCAGAATTTAAGTTTAATTAATTTGGTAACGAGATATTTATTTACTTATTTGTTTATTGATGTCAACGATAGATGATTCTTCAGGTTTTTAATGATTGTAATTAACTTCAATCAACGAAATAACAAAGGACCAAAAGTAACCCGGGATAAAAATAATATAAGCAGTAAAAAACATTCGTCAACACTATAATAATATTGACAATTACAGTTTTCGTTTTTTCCTTGTATTGCTTTATTAATTTAATGTTTCAATGATTAATTCAATTATTTTGTTAATCATTTTCTTATCTGATCACAGACCATCAACTAAATTCAGCCAGATAAAAATATTTTTGTTACCAAACGTGCGAATCTTAACATATTCGTCCAACAAAAACATCAAATAAATAAATAAATTACGAAGAAGATTTTCAATTATTTCAATTATTTTATTAATCATCATTTCATCTTGCCAAAGGACCATCGTCCTAATTCAGCCCGATAAAAATATTTTTGTTAACAAACGTGCGAATCACAATATATTTTTCTGATAAAAACATTACATAAATAAATGAATAAATATATAAATAAATAAATTACGAAGAAGATTTTTAATTGTATTAATTATTTCGTTAATCATCTCTTCATCTTGCCAAAGGACCATCGTCCTAATTCAGCCCGACAACTATATCCTGTTAACAAACCTGCGAATCTTAACATATTCGTCTAACAAAAACATTAAACAAATGAATAAATAACTAAATAAATAATTTGCGAAGAAGATTCGTTCCCACAGTATCGAAGGGTGTCGGTAAAAAGGTCTCGAGGCTTGATCGTCGGACAGGCTGCGACTACACTCGTTGACCCTTATCCGGGTCATTCGTCCCTCAAACTGACCCGAAACAGGTTTTCCCTCGTATCGCGCCTTTCGTACATTATTATTTTTCGTGCTCTTCCTTCGTCTTCTCTCCGGTGTGTCTTCTTTATCCCCCTTTTTTCGGACGTTCTCACCGACGCAGGCCCCCTCCGCGATTCACGGGGGTAAAGCCCGAGTGTCCGAACGCCGCGGAGTGACCTTTCACGATTGTCCGCATCTTTATTTCCTTACCTACTTCTTCGCCAATGGCTCAAGCGCGTAACCTTCTCTCGCTCTAACCCCCTTTTTACACCCTCCGTCGGTGTCTCTTTCTCTCGGTACGACAAACCGAACTGGTTTTCTTTCCCACATTACATCGGCTCGGCCACTGCTAGGTCCACCGGTCAATCGCAAAGGGTGGTTGGTCATCCACGTAGTGGACGTAGGGTGGGGAGACGCGTTTGTGGCTTTTTTTCTTTCTCGTTTTGATTTTTATTTTCATTTTTTTCTTCGAGTACCGAATGAGGTCGCTTTGGGCGAGAAGAAGGGCTCGAAGGGGGGGGGGGGGAGGAAAGTCGAGTGACCAGTTCGAGATAATGTCGGAGACCATTCGGTTCTCCGGTCAGTTTGTTATTTTGTCTCGCGGTCTTCGGTTCGTTCGGATTTTAAGTTTTGTTGGCAGTGATTTTGATGAAGATCGTCGGTTGTTGTTGATGTTTTTTTGATGGACGAGTTCGTTATTGATGTGAGTTTGGGGGGAATTTTGGGATTTATGCGCGGGTAGGCTGGTCAATTTTGGATTTTTTGACAATTGGATTTGGGTTTTTCGTTGTATTGGCGTGGATGGTATTTTGTTTGGAGGATTTGAAAATTTTGAATTGATAATAAATAATTGTCGAGTGAGGGTGATATGAAGATTTGTGTGTGAATTTTTGATAATCCCAAGGAGTTTAAGCCGATTGCTTACAAATGCAGATAAAAAATAAGCTGCTGATCGAATTATGGAAAGAAGAGAATTTGCACTACGCAGAATTCTCAAAAAATCTCGATTATCTATAAAAATAATTTCCAATCAATCATTTTTAAATGATTCATCTACCAAATAAACAAAATTTTTCATAAATTGCAGTTTTTCTAAAAAATTCCAGCAATTAACGAAAATATCATTTTTAAAATATCCTAAATATTCCGAAAAATAATCTTCAACAAACATTTCTTAAATATCGCCAACGAAAAAAAAAAAAAAGAAATACATTCTTCTACGGTATTCTAGCGACGGCAAATACCAGCATTCAGCTTCTGACGTTATCATTAATTATCTCAGCTACTTGAAAAATTACAAACCCTTGAAAAAAATGTTTTTAAATATTTTTTTTGCCTTCGTTATTCTTTTTCCTTTTCTTTTATAATATCGTTGAGATACGGTAAGGATACTCTTTGGTACAGTATAATGCGATGCTCGACCGAGGAGGCGTTAGGTTTTCCGAGTCGTTCCCTCTCGCTCTTTCTCTCTCTCTCTCTCTCTCCGGCTCTCTTTCTCTCTTTCTCTCTTTCTCCTACACTCTTCGCCGTCGTCGTCGTCGTCGTCGTCGTCGTTGTCGTCTAGCTTTTCCCCCTTCATGAGCCCCACTCGAGGGCGGAGTCCCGGGTGAGCGAGCGGCCATGCTTGCCACCCCCGTCTTACCAGAGCAACTCACCCCGCGCGTCTCCCGCTAAATAAGGGAGGAAAAAGGACGGGACCGCGTTCATGAACCACTCCTTGCCGCGTATCCGACTACAAAAGACACCGTCGCAGAATCAAACCTCTTTTCATCCCCCGATTACTCGACGAAGAAAAAAAAAATTATTTCTACCCTAAAAACGTGGAGGAAAAAAATATTTTCATCGCTGCAATGAAGAAATCATTGATTGAAAGATTCATTTACATTGCTCGGAACGAAATGAATGAAAGAACGACTTAAATTCAACTTATTCGACCGAAGCGATTATTATTATTGAGTTATAAAAATAAATTTTCTCATCCGAGAAGAATATATTTTTCTACCCTCAAAATCTACACCGAAAATAAAAATCTTTCCGTCAATGCAACAAAAATTGTTGATTCAAATATTTTTTTACATTATTTCCAATAGAATGATTAAAAATTGAGACAGAAGAATATTTTTGCGAAGAATTCAATCCATCCCATCAAAGTAATTGTTATTACGATAATTATCATTATAATAATTATTGCAGAAAGAAAAAACAAATAATATCCTTAAATTCCCACAAAAATAAACATTACAAACCACAAACGTACGAAAAAAATAATTTAACCTACAATCTGAGTTCCAAAAAAGCTACAATCAACGTAACAATCTTCTCGAAAGCCCCAAAAAATTCAACGACACCCCGAAAAAAATCCAAAACACATTTAAGGGTGAAATTCCACGTCTATTCCGGGTTACCGTCTTGCTTTACTTCGGAATTTCTCTTTCTCCCAGCCTCCGAAATTAACGACGATATTTCTCTGTGGAAGCTACGGGATGGAGTGAATGCTCCTTAATTTCCTTTGAGCCGTTTGCTCCGCAAGCTAGGAAGCCCATAGCACCGAGAGCTTTCCCTCTCTCGGCCCGAACCTCGCCTAGCCCAGCTGGGCTTGCATCAACCCCCGTCGGTACAATCCTCGCGACTGGATCCTCCGTGGTACCGAGTCACTGGCTGCCACTCTTAAACCACCCTCTCCCCATCCTCCCCCTTCTCCTCCTCCTCCTCCTTTTCCACCCCCGTTGAACCCTCACCCACCCCTCGACCCAGCCACGGCCTTATTCTGTAATTTCGTTTACAAATGAAAGGGCCGCGAGCTACGACTTTGTGCACGATTCGCAAACGCTTCGCAGCACCACCAGAAGCAGCATCAGAGCAAGCCCTCCCCCTCCCTCCCTTTGACAACCCCTTGGCCCTGCGAGTCTCGTACCGAACCAGGTAAAACCCAGACTGGAAACCGTCGGCGTATGTGGCTATAAGCATTGAATTTCTGTGCTTGAAGTGCTGGGAACTCTGACGACTGTGACGACGACACAGGACCGAGGAATCACCTTTCCCAGCATCCTTCCCGGCTCCTTACTTCGCACGGGATAAACCTTGAGGGGTTTCAACGCCCCCGCCCTCGACGGGTCCGACGTTGTGCATTGAATGTCCTGAGCTGGGATTGACGGTTCTGAAGTTAGAGAGATCGGTTGGAGAGATGACAGTCGAATGGAGAAACAAACCCTTGGCTACATTTGAAACAATCAATGACACATTGATGACCATCTTACTTTTGTTTTGATTCGAGAAAAACAATGATGAGCGTTGTTTTAGGGGCATTTTTGATGGTGGGATTGTTGGGGAATGCAATGTAACTCGACGGTTGAATCTTGTCGATGACTTTGAGTCGAAATATAATTTTTTAAGCATTGGATTATTCTATTTTTCTATTTTTTCTGAGTTGACATTGATTTCAGACGATTAATTAGGAAAGCGATTTTTTGGAGTGATAATTTTAAAAATGAGTTGAGCTATTCAATATATGCTGCTTTGTACCTGTTTGATGACACTATGTCGAAAGATAATTTTTAATAATCAGATTACCCAGTTTGTCTATTTTTTCTTTTATTCTGAATTAATTCCAGATATTTCATCACAAAATCAATCATACGAAATAATTATTACCAGAATATGTTCAGCCATTCGAAATATTCTACATTGGACCTATTCACATCCATCAAGTCGATATACAATCTTCAATAATCGAACTATCCAACTATACAATTTTTCTCTCAATCTAAATTCATCTCGGACATTTCATTCCCAAATAAATAATCCCCCGAAAAATGCCAACATCGTTCGATCATTCAAGACGTTGCGATTACGTCGGGATGAAGCACAAGAAAGATCCATCGTTATTTTCACGATTCAACCGCGAATCACGACGAAAAATGGGATGAATTCGACCCAACGACATTTCCCAGTTGGTTTGCAACGGATATGGCTTTGGTCCAGGAGGCTCGTAAAAAACGTGTAGCAGGCATGACCAACCGAGAAATGGTTTTCCCGACCGCCTTTCCACGTTGCTTTCCCCCCGGACTCACCCTCGCTGCCCGCAATCCGGTCAACGGAAAGAGAAACACAGCGAATGAAAGAGAAGTCTGTTTCCCGTTACTGCCACGGGACGCGAAATCACACACACACGCAAACGCGAACGCGCACAACCAAACGTTTTCGAAGGGAGTGAATCCGGGCATTTGCGGAGGCCGGGTATTAAGAAATCTCTGTGGACGTTTGGCGGTCGGCCAACCGAAATTCCCGGCGAATTAAAATACCGGTTGCCACGTTAAAACGTGTGGGGCATCCGAGAAACGTTTTTGTCCCGTTGATATCTTCAACTGCGTCGTAGGTTGTCGCTGGATTTTCCTATTTCCTTTTGTTTGTACATCATCGACGCCGAAAAAGAGATCGATGGTCTCTCGGTACCGAAATAATGAGGTGGAGGCGTAGCATCTTGAGAATTTGATTTTTATTTTGTAGTTTTGTTTTTACATAAGGAATTTTGGAGGAGAATTTGGAGGTAATTTACAGCAATTTAGGAACCTGATTTCAATATGGGAAATTTTTTGATTGCTCTTTAGATGATGAATTCTCTGGGAATTGATTTTTTAAAATAACTATTAGCAGTAATAATGATAATAATTAATGATGATGATAATAATGATTATTATTATTTTGGAAAATAATAATGATAATAATAATAATTATTATTATTATTTCAAATAATAATGATAATTATTATTATTAATATTATTATTATTTTAAATAATAATGATAATGATTATTATTAATATTATGATTATTTAAAATAATAATGATAATAATAATAATTATTATTATTATTTTAAATAATTTTACTTCCTAATATTATATTATATTATATATTTCGACTCGTATAATAAAAAACGTTATTTCTTCGATTGATTTGTTCGAATAATCATTCAGAAACGTTGAGGGTTGATTTTACCCCCTCGAAATAAATTCGGCCGTGTATAAGAAAATATGTAGCTATCATTTTTCTTAAGCTCTTCGGTGCTCCATTTTTTAGCATTTCATCAAAGTCCTCGAAGGACCAAAAAATATTTTCCAAGTACTCGAAATGAGCCCTTCAAGTACCAAAGTTCTAGATCCTCCGAATCCCACCGAGCTGTCGCCCAAAGACACAAAAACCGCGAGAATCTACAGCCCAATCCGCCGCTGAAAGAGCCACACTCGTGAAAAGACTCGCCGGCGTAAAATTGGAATAACCGAAAATATGAAAAAGGGCTCCGAGGGATCGCGGATCCTTCGGAAGACGGGTGGTACACAGGGTCTTCGCTATCAAAGCGTATTATCCCCCCGCGGACGGAGTATACACGACTGCGTGTGCCACGACTCGCGGGGGTGGTGGCGAAGAGGGTTGGGAAGAGGGTCGGGAAGAGGGTGAAACCCATGAAAAGCGAAGGAAGAGGGTGGAAACGCGGAATTCAACCTCCGCTGCACGTTCAAGATACTTACGACGGCTCCGGATCCGGACTCACACCAAAATCTCTCGCCTTTGGCGTTGGCCACCGCCATCCCGCCCCCCCCCCCCTCACGGCCCAGCATCCCTTATATATCCCCGGCGTATTTCTCGAAACCATCCGCACCATCCACACCCCCTGCGGGGGTCCTTCACGAAAGTCCCTTATATTCAGGCTGCTCAAAACAGCCACGACAACGACAACCAACCCATCCTTACCACCCTCAACCCTCCCCCTCCCTCTCCAGCCCCTTCTCGCCTGGAACCAACATCGCGCCTTCTTCCCGTTCCCCGAAAACTCACCCTTCTCGTGCCCGGTCGACGTCGTCGTCGTCGTCGTCGTCGTCGTCGTCGGCGTTGCTAGCTTTTGTCTCGGCATTGATTTCCGAGACCAACTTCGCTTCGTTGCCGCGAAGCGTCGTCGTCGTTAAATTATAATCGCGAAACAAGGACTCCTGGCCAACGTGTGTGAGAACCGATTCGCGTAACCCCCCCCCCCCCAACCCCCCGTGCACGGATACAAACGCACACGGACTGGGTGGCCGTTGATGCAACGCGCTTGAAGTTGCGGACAAAGCCCGACTTCTGTACTTTACTACGCGGGGTGTACTGTGCGAGAACGAGTTTTGATAGGGGGAGGGGGCTGTGGGGGTGGAAAATAGATGTTGCGGACAGCTGAGACGATCTTGAGGGTGACGAGAGTAGGGATTTTCTTGGGTTGGGTTGTGGGGTGAAGTCTGGGGGTTTTTTGGGTCTTATTTTTGAAACGGAATTTTGTGATCTGTTGGGGAAAGTACATGGTTTGAAGGATCTGCAATTGAAAGTTCTGCATTTGAAAATTCTCTTCTTGATATACGATGCTTGATGCTATCGTTTTTTGGATTGATTGATTTTAATCTATTTTCAGGCTTTTGGAATAGGAGTTTCAAGAGGCGGAAGAACTTATTGGAAATTTAAACTTGGCAAGCCAATTTTGAGCGGTTTCCGGAGTTATTGCATCTACTCTATAAACGTTACAAATGTCGCGAGCTGTTTTTGTAGCTTATTGACCACGACGAGAGCACAAAATAGAGGAGGTATCGAAAATGAATTGTTTGCCTCCTGCAACTTTTATTTCAAAAGCCGGAAAATTGATTCAAATTAATTAGTTGGAAAAATGTAAGCAGATAGATTTATACAGCTAGAAAAAGACTAGCAAATACAAATATAAATATAATCTTGACCCGACGAATCAGAAAATTGCGGGGAAAAATCAAAATACAAAAACTACGAGCATTTACTGCACAAACTAATTGTATTTGATCTTGAATATTGAGATTTTTTTCCGAGTCTTAAACAGACCTCGAAGAAGGATTAGACAGCATCCAAATAACAATATATCAATAATGTAGACATTCTGAACACTACACAGCCTCCAAAACCACCCTTAAATTATTCAGAAATGAATTCGTCAATACCACAGCGAACCATAATCTCCAAAAATACAATCTAATTTTTTACCACGTAAACCGGGATATTCATTCTCCTCTCCTTAAATACAAACTTATCCTCGAAAAACCTGAATATCCCTAAAAAACATGGCGGTCCATCACGAAAGGGTGAAAAAAAAAAAACGTAACCTCGTCGATTCACGTTTGTCAGACTTAGGTCTCCGATATTCGAAGAGCGATGGATACGAGGGTCTCTCGACGAGCGTCAGTGGTCGGGTTCTCAGATGTAGAAGAGAAGGGGGGTGGGTTGAGCAGGGGGGTTGGATGTCGCGCTAGCTCGTGGCGCGAAGGACGGTGCTTAACCGTGTTGGGTTAGGCTTTCCTTCCATCGTCGACGACGTTCTCTCGTCCGCCTCTCCACTTTCCACATCGTCGTTGTGGATGTTTCCAACCCCCTTCGGCCTCCACCCCCCTCTTTTCATCGCAAGACGCCTTAAATAAATGAAACTTCTGGGTGTGCTCGCGCCTTCGCCCTCTTCGCGTACCCGCGACAGCCAAGAACAGCCGGCACCGGCATATAAATTCTCTCGCTTCGTAATTTCAAACTCAAACAGCAGCACGAGCAGGGCACCACTCTGAAAACCAACCCTCCCAACCCCTCCGCCCTTGTTCCCGGTCGCGCTGTTCCTTGCTTTCCATTTTCAACCCCCTTTCACATGATTTCTCTCACTGGTTACACTTGCTCGGGATCTTTCGTTTTAACGTCTGTACAACGACGCGAATTCACCGTCGATGCTCGGCCAAAAGGGCGGGGGTGGTTCGGGCTGACAAGACAGCGGTGCGCCCCGAAGACCACGGGGTGAAGACGAACCCCCTCTGAGTCGGTTACTTCGGTACTTTGGAGCGTGGGACCATCGAGATTTCGGCCCCCCTAAACTGTCAACGTAAAGTGACGACGATAATTATTATACCAATTATTATCGTTGAACATCGGTCTTGAAACGAGGGTGCACGTTCAACCCCTCGCGAAGGGGATGGGTGGAATTCGAAAATGTATATTTCTGGTAACAATAATAACGCTGTTCTGTGCTGCAGGACTTTAAAAATTCGGTGGGATGTTTGAAATAGACTAGCATTATTTTTTACGAGTTAGGGATTAAGGTGATAGCTTATTTGATTCGTTCTATGCTCTGTTTTTGAATTTTCGCCGCCTAAGAAGATGAATCTAAGTGGCCACAGCTTAGAGAAATTACATGGTTGTCGTCGTGAGTTAATTTTAACCGGACGGGCTTTAAAGCAGTACTGAGGGAAAATAAAATATCGTGTTGAGGGGAGAAAAATTTAGAGACATGATTTGAACATCCGGAAATGTAATTTGATTGTTACTTTCGTAAAATTTTGAATCCTAAGTATTAATAAAAATCCACGAAAAAAAAAAATTAGAAAAATTGTTCTTTTTCACAAAAATTCATAACTCTGTCGATTTTCAATATTTTTTCATAAGAATTAGAAGTACAACTAGCATGACATAGTCCTTTCAAAAAATTAATAGCTCCTGACGAGGTCTTTCAATCAACATATTTATTCCGAAGATTAAAGATGAGAATTTTCTGAAAATTCTCCGCCCCTCTCATTCCCCCCTTCAAAAATGACATCCAAGTCAGTTCCACCCCCAACAACCACTAACAGATAAACCTCCTCCATTTCACCCTCACATCTTCCAAAAAAGTCCTCATCCCAACATCCCCCCAAACTCCCCGATCAAACGATACCGCCCCCCCCCCCCCAATTCCCCCCATCTCCATATTCTTTCACAATAATCCCGAAAGTACATCGCACACGATATCACATATCCTTCCTCCCACGAAACTTTACCTCCGTCTCCCTCTCAGCATCCGCCATCCTCTTGTACATCCGGTTGCAGAATATTCCCTCAACTTTGCCCAGCATCCCTCCCCGTCTTCTCCGCACCCCCGCAGCCCTCTCTCGTGCTCGCCTCCTTTTTCCCCTAGGCGCATCGTTTTCCCCGGATAGATAGAACACGTAGAACCACCCTCTTCACCCCCCGCTCGAGCAGTAGCATAAACGGCGAGCGTATATATCGCCGTGGCGGTGGAACTCTCACCAGCCCACGCGCGGCCCAGCTACAATAAGACGGCTCAATGAAAACGTCCTTTACCGGCGTCGTCGGCGCTGAATGCTTATACGTCTCGTTTCGTTTCGCTATTTGCGAGATATCACCGCTGGCCCCGCGGGGCAATGGGGGGTGGGTCGGAGAACGCGGCTGAAAGGGGACGGGCGGGCGGGGGGGGGGGGGGGTTACGGCGCAGTGGCTCAGCCAATGAAAGCTCGGGCGGCGAGAGGTGAGCTTTTACGGCGTTCTTACCGCCCAGACGCGGCGGGGGAGGTCGGTGGTGGTGGCTCTGCTTCGTAGAGGCGGACCAAGGAAAAGGGGGATTTAGAGCGGGAGGCTAGCCCGTGAGAACGAACTATACTGTCTTTCTCCGTTCCCTTCCCCCTCTCAACCCCTTGCCAGACCCTTATTTTCCATCGCTATCCTACCAACGACGGCTTTCCTTGTTTTCCATCTCTTTCGGTCCCTCGTTCGCTTCATCCCGCCGTTCTTATTGTTTCAGCCATCCACCCCCCGAGTCGAAGACAGGGATGGAAGATGGTTCCAAGGGTCGGGGAAAACATATCCGGTGGCCTCTCGCTCTTTTCATCTTTACACGGGGTCCATCGTTACGTCTTTCTCGCGCGCCTTTTCTCTTTCCCTTTTGGCTTTGGATCTGTCTTTCTTCATCTTTACCGGCTGTCTTCCTTTTACTCCACCGTTTTATCTCTCTCTCTCTCTCTCTCGCTCTCTCTCATTCTCTCTTGACAACTCTCAACTCTCCGTAGCTTCATCCCCAAGCTTTCCCCGCAAACCTCTCACCGTTGGGGTTTCTCTCCGTTTCTCCGTACTTCTCTTTCCCGCGCTTTGCCACATTCCCTTCGTAGCGCAACATTCGCCCCCCCTCGTTCGCCCCCCATCTAGCCGGGGAACTTTGCGTCTCTTTCCACTCGGTACTGGCTCCGCATCTACTACGGCTGCTCTCTCCGGCTGTGCTTAGAATTTTAATGGACCGGCTTAGAAATTGTTGGCGGAATTAGATTTTAGAACGAGATTAGGCGTTGCCGCCGGCGGGGGTCTTCCGCCCCCCCCTCCGCACTCCCGGCTTGTCTCCTCTGCCCACCGATGCTCGACCACCCACCCCAGCCCAGACCAACCTACCTCCTGGACCCTCTTATCCAGCATCCCGTACGACGCTACGAGTCGTAGGATACACACCGAATCTTCTTCCTTCTCCTCCTTCTCTCTCTTCCGCTCTCATCCCACATTTTGCGGGCCGAAATTACCGCGGGGTCCGCGAATTTATACCATTGTTGCCAAAGTCCACGCGGGCCGGAGAACCTTCCACCCACGAATACGACGGATATACGAACGAAAGTTCAAATCTCCGAGAGCGGAGTCGCGTGAGCCTTTGCTCGGGGATTAATCGATTCGTCATATCGCGGAGGCTTAGGCCGATGGGAAAACTGGGTTTTCATACGTGTCCCGTCTGGGTCGGAGAACTCGAGAGACCGGTCTTGGTCTCATCCGGATGAATTCCCATGAGCCGCCGGAAATACGTACGGGTGACGACGTGAATCGAAAGCGACTGGCGACAGCCGACACTCCTTTCCGGGAGCTCACACGTCCGTTATCGTTTCGATAGCAGATTTCCAGAGCTTTCTCGCGCAGTCCAATGTGGTGACTCTTACGTTTTGTCGAGCAGGTCGTGCGGTTATGGAGATGGCAAATTATCATTGCCGAATGGTTGATTAAACCAACCATCAAGTTTACTATCTTTGTGGGATTCATTCGCGATTTTCGGTTGATAATTTTTTTATTTGTTTCAATTTTCCTGGTCAACGTCATTTTTTTTTAATTCGTGAAAATGAAAACTCTAAAAAAAGCTCTGATTCATAAAAGATGCGTAATTTTTCGCAGAGATATAGTAATTAAAAAAAATTTTGGATCTTTTTTATTAATAAAGATGACCAAAAAAATTTTCTCTTAATTGAGTCAAACATTTGACAGCTGCGAACATGCGGACGAAAAATGGCAGCAGCTCGGGATTTCGTACGATTTTTAATGACAGTATCAACTAGGAAATGCTAGGTCCACATTTGAGATTTTGCCATTTTTTACAAAATGGCGGCTACCTCCCCGAATTTTCATAAAAATTGAGAGAACAGATTTTTGTTTGTTTCGGCCCTTGGCACAGAGCAGCTGGGCATGATAAAAATTGTTTAACCTTTGATTTCAAAAGTGAAAGATTCAAGCTAATCAACAAGCTATGGATTATCTGAATCCGACTATTTTTCGCGGAGATACAGATACATTTCTACTCAATTGAGATAAAATTTCGACACATTTCGACAGTTCTCAAGTGGTCCTTTAATTTTTTTGACGATTGTAAAGGGTGATTTTTTAAGAGCTTGAGAACTTTAAAAAAAAAAAAACGCATAAAATTTGCAAAATCTCATCGGTTCTTTATTTGAAACGTTAGATTGGTCCATGACATTTACTTTTTGAAGATAATTTCATTTAAATGTTGACCGCGGCTGCGTCTTAGGTGGTAACGTTACGGTGAATGGCGATCGCTATCGTTCGATGCTAACAAACTTTTTGTTGCCAAAAATGGAAGAACTGAACTTGGTTGACATGTGGTTTCAACAAGATGGCGCTACATGCCACACAGCTCGCGATTCTATGGCCATTTTGAGGGAAAACTTCGGAGAACAATTCATCTCAAGAAATGGACCGGTAAGTTGGCCACCAAGATCATGCGATTTGACGCCTTTAGACTATTTTTTGTGGGGCTACGTCAAGTCTAAAGTCTACAGAAATAAGCCAGCAACTATTCCAGCTTTGGAAGACAACATTTCCGAAGAAATTCGGGCTATTCCGGCCGAAATGCTCGAAAAAGTTGCCCAAAATTGGACTTTCCGAATGGACCACCTAAGACGCAGCCGCGGTCAACATTTAAATGAAATTATCTTCAAAAAGTAAATGTCATGGACCAATCTAACGTTTCAAATAAAGAACCGATGAGATTTTGCAAATTTTATGCGTTTTTTTTTTTTTTAAAGTTCTCAAGCTCTTAAAAAATCACCCTTTATATGCGCCCAATTCCATATATAGTAAATATATAGACTATACATAATTTTTACACTCGGAATTTGAACTCGCGAGTATAGAAAAATTATTTCAGACGATCAATACAATTTATCGTTGCATTGATGAATTTTATCGATCACGTCGCAACCTTCGACAAACAAAAGTCCAATGAAGCAGCTCCCGGAAACTAACAATTTGCATGGCCCAACCTTTGAGTCTAATTGGTTCCTCGGTTTTCAATGTACCACTTCTCGAATGGGACGCCAAGTGTTTCGCATAGTTCACGCTATAATGTCTTATCACCGTCCATCGTCACCGCATCACAGCCTTCGTCTTCGCCTCCGAGGGCGCACCTCGGAAAGGACGAGGCTGCATCCCCCAAGTAAAAAAAATATGTATAGTCCATATATTAGCTCTACGTAGAATTAGGCATATAGAATTTATATACAGTCTGTATATGTCTAATTTAAAAAAATCCAAAAATAAATATAATAATTCCAATAATAATAGATAATTCTTTCAAATATAATACAATAATATATTCAAAAATTATATATATAATCCAAGTATGGAATTAGAAATATATAGGCTATATATCGTTCATATATGGACTACATATGTTCGATTCTGTATATAGTAAAAAATTATGTAAGTCCATATGTTAGCTATATATAGAATTGGGCATACAAAATTTATACATAGTCTATAAAACTTGTAGTCTAATTTTAAAAAATCCATTAATAAATATAATAATGCCAATAATAATAATAATAATAGATAATTCTTTCAAATATAATACAATAATATATTTCAAAATTATATATATAATCCAAGTATAAAATTAGAGATACACAGGCTATATACAGTTCATATATTCATTATATATGTTCAATCCTATATATAGTTTATGCATAGACCATGTATAGATTTTTCACTCGAGCCTACATGGGTTGGCTCGTGTGGTACTCGTGGTTCGTACAAGAGGCATTCTAGTGTGCCCTAGATGAAGGGGGTGGGTTTCCAGGTTCACCGTTTAGCGAGCACAATTACCGTGGCAGAGGTTGCCGGCTCGTAGCCGACCTTGCAGGGCCGCAAAGGCGCTGCGTGCACGATGGTTTCCGTTGCACAAACGAAGGTGGAGGCTTTCCCTCACGGTCCGTTCGCGATGGGGGATGCAACGACGCCGGGTGCTACGGGATAAATGAAATTTCGTCTTGCGCCAGGGTGGTCCAGGAGACTCCGAAGCACAAGGAGGCTGGCAAAGTGTACAAGGCACCCTCCGCACGTTCGTGGATTCGCCGGTTCTTGGTTCTCCGATGGGAATTGAGTTTGTGAGCCGGCGGAGCAAAAGGGAGAGAACGGGGTTGAGGGGATGGGGCGGGGAAGAACACCGTTGATGCTCTCGGGGGTGAGATACGGGGTTGAGTGACGGCAGGTAAGGCAGGACCCGGAGTGAGAGGCCTGTGGGAAAGCAAGCGCGCGCCCCAGAAGACTGGATGGGCTCGTGTAATATTGTTATTGCCAATAATGGCAGTCGCCCTCTCTTGGAAGAGGGTGGGTTTGTGATATTGGCCCCCGAGTCCGTGTTCTCCGTGTTTCCCTCGCGTGCTACCCCCCCCCAACCCCCACACGACGTCACTGAATTATAACGACGATGCCCGAGATACCCAACGGAAAACGCGCGAAATTGATTTACGAGGGGTGGAAAAAAAAAAATTCACCATGGAAAACGAACGCGGGGGTTGGTTTCGTCGAGGGTGGTTGAGAGATGGGAGAAACGGTGGAAAAAACGAGGGATCGGATGTTGGTCGGATTCGAACTGCTGGAGCAATTATTACTTCGGGTTTTTCGCGGTTGAAGAGGAATCGCTTTGAGATTTTCAACCCCTTGGATAAATAGCAATTACACGGGGATGATGTACCGTCGGGAATTTTAATGACGTCACGGTAAGGATTGCTGGGGTTTTCCATCGATTTTTGTTGAAACGAAGGTGAGAAAACAACGGTCGTGTTATCGTTCTAAGAAAATTCATCGCCGGGGGTAGCAGCATCCTTGGCGAATCTCGGAGCGGAACGAGAGCTTCCCGGCCCAATCCGGCGCGCTCAAGTAAATCGAATGAAGTTTCGAATTAAATACGAAACCCTTCTCGGGTATTCCGGGGACACAATGAGGAAAACGAGGTTGTGCGGCCTCGCGGGAAGAAGCGCGGGGTTGCGGGAACGACCGTGGAGGATTTCGGGGGGTGAAGAAAGAGAGGGAGATGGAGATAAAGTCGAGAGGGTTGAGGTAACTCCGGGACAAGAGAGAGTCGCGAGGTGAAGCAAGCTTTCTTGTATTTAATTACCAACTCTAAGTCTCGGTGCTCGGGGGTTGGGGGAGGAAGAGGAATGAAGGGTCGTGCCGGAGCTACGGCACTCGGAGAACCTCTTCTTCTTCGCTGCGTGGCCCGCAGCCCTCCGGCTCGTGACTCTCTCGTGTACTTACCCGGAATGAAATCAGTTGTTTTTCACTTGAGAAAGCTCCAGTCGCTTGAGTCGACGTAAAACCGTATTATCGGAACTTATGAGCGTTGTTATTTACATCTTCCGTGGATGATGGGAGACTCGTTGGCTTCTTCGTTTACATCAACGGCGTCTGAGGTTTTTTTTTCTAGGCGCAATTTTCGTCACAAGGAGAATGGTTTTTTGCTTATTATTCTCGGAGTTTCTAGTCGTAGAGGAGGGGCGAAAAAATAGTTGGGTGAAGAAATTTATGTCAAGCCAGTCGGTGGTTGATAATTGTTTCTTTGAGAAATTATTTCCTTCAGACGGACTCAAAGAAATTAATTCTGAGGAATGAGCTGCATAAATAATAAATAATAGAATGAGAATAAGAATAATAATAACAATTTGTATACATAGAAATATAATATGATACAGAAATAAATTATAAAATAAAAATAATAAGTAAATAATTATTATTCCATCAAAAAATTTTTGGCAAGATATAAATTAACTTAACCAATTTAATTAAATCGATAGTAGATAATTAATCAGGAATTATATAATATTAATAATTATAATTATACTTATTATTATTAATAATAATGTAATAATAATAAAAATTAATAATTAATAATTATTATTATTATTATTATTATTATTATTATTATTATATAATTATTGATTAATTATTTACTATCGATTTCATAAAATTCTTTCAAGTTAATTTATATCTTGCCCAAAATTTATTGACGGAATAATAATGATTTACTTATTATTATTATTTCATAATTTATTTCTATATCATATTATATCTCTATGTATACAAATTATTATTATTATTATTATTATTATTATTAGTATGATACAATATAAAAAAATTCTATCATAAAAATCATAATAATCATATTCATCAATTATCAATAAATAACTCCAATGCAACATAACAACTAAATGATAAAAACGATTGATTATTTTCCAACCACGTTCGTTGCTCACCGCGATAATAAAATGGCCGATATTCTCGTCGCAAAATGTCTATAAACCTCGCGAAGAAGCCCCATTCTCCGCCCAACCCCCCTCGAAAAACTCATCCACCCTCGCAACGGTATTAACGTCTCTTCGGATGCGTTAGCCGTAGCCGGCAATCATTCCCCGTTTTCTTCCCTCGGCCGGAGCTCTTGTGCACACCGCCACCTTCGACCCTCCCTTAAACCCGTACGTACGAACCGTGCGCGGTAGGTTTTCCCCTTCGACCCCTTTGGCTTCGGGAGGGTTGTTGCGGGAAAAGGCTCGACTCGCCTTTCGTCCCGGCTCGGCCGGGCTCGGCTCGTCCGTGTAGGAGACTCTCCGTGGGCGCCCCCGGGGGGGGGGTGGGCGCGTATATACGTGCGCGCAAATATCGCCTTTCATATTCCTTCGAAGGAGCAGAAAATCGTTACGCGGTGCCTTTTGCGCGCGCGCTACGTGAAATACCTACATAGCTTAGGTATTTCACGTAGCCTCGTACTACTTCCATCCCACGCTCACCCCCCGCGCGTCCCAACGGCGTCTCATCCGCGCGGCACGCTCGGGGGGGATGAAGAGGACGCGCGGGGGTGAGAGCGAACGGGGGCGGGAGTCTCGCGTATTCGCTCGAAAATAGAGGAAAGAGCGGTTGGGGGGAGGAGGAGGAAGGGTGGGTTAAGGTGTAAGTAAGTAAAGTCTCTCCTCTCGGTTTTCAACCCCCCCGAACGAGGGAGATGCTGGGAGCAGCCGAGAGGTTATTCCCTGTGCTCTGGAAAACCCACCACCCTCTTCACCGAGCTTCGACGGCGGTCTCAACCACCCTAGGTTTTCCCTAGGCTTTTCGGCAAGTCGCTCGCTCCTTCTTCGTGGCCCACCGCCCTTTTCACGGATGACTGGGAAAGGAAGAGACGCAGGGCGCAGCTTTTCATCCCCGTTGTTCGCCCCTCGACGACCGAGCCTCGGGCTCGACTGCCTCTGTGACTGAACGAACCAGTTGGGGGTGGGTTTGTTCTTCCTTATAGGGCTAAAAAAGTCAGTGTCTCGATGTATCAATATTTCGAACGAGACCTTAAGAAATATCGAAAAGATCCGTACTGAAATGCAAAATATTTGCCACCCTGTCTATCCAACGATTGATTCGAAGGGACCGAATAGGGTGTGTACGGCGGAGGGGGTGGAAGAGGACGGGCGAGAAAGTCGGGAGCGAGGGTGGGGGACGGTAAAACCGGCGTTGGATAGCGAAGGAAATTTCTAGAAACTTCAGGCTTAGCAATTAACGTCAGAAATTAACGACGCCCGGCTGGCTGGTTGAAGCCCCCTTCGCTCGTGCCGAGCCTCCTCTTCCGTAGACCCGGAGAAATTAGTCTCGGAAATTCTCGTAAAATTCGCGCTACAGCGGTACGACGACTGGCGGTCTTCGTGAATACCGCTTGCAACCCTCTAACCCGTCCCGTAACCCCTCGCCAACCCCGAAAACCCCCCACAATCTCCGACTGACTCCACTCACTTGCCGATTTGTGCACCTCAGCCCCCTCCGCCCCCGCGCCTTCCGCCCCCTTCGGCTCGCTCCTGGTGCAACACCTAACCGGCGTGCCTCCGACGCTCCATTGGCTTCGCGCGAACGGTAACTTTCGCCGGAAATTTTCATTAAAACCGACATTAACGAGACTATCAATCAGTTCGGGCGAAACGATGTCGGGTTGAGGGTAATCGCCGACTGATTCGGATTTTTAACAATTTGGAAAAATGACCGAGATTGAAGATGAAATTCGGTTGAAACGCGAAAATTATGGATTGATATTTTTATGAATAAACGGATACTCATAATGATAATGATGGTGATAGGAATGATGATGATAATAATAATAATAATAATAATAATAATAATAATAATAATAATAATAATAATAATAATAATAATAATAATAATAATGACAATAATCAGAAGAAGAAGCCGAAGAAAAAGAAGAAGAAATAGCCTAATTTATTATGATTATTATGATTATTATGATTATTATGATTATTATTATTATTATTATTATTATTATTATTATTATTATTATTATTATTTTTTTTTTCAATCACCTAGAATGAATTGTAGGTAAATTTTATTACCATAAGTTTTTGACAGAAATATAAGAGAAAGAATTATTATTATTATTATCACTGCTATTATTATATAATAATAATATTATTATTATAATGTTAATAATAATAATTATTATTATATAATTATATTTAATATAATAATAATAATAATAATAATAATCAATAACTAATAGTATAATAAGTAAGTAATAATAATAATTGTTCCCTCGATATTTCTAACAAAAGCTTATAACCATAAAAATCACCTAAAACTAATTCCAGATGATTGAGAAATAACCCAAATAACCTCAACAATAATCATCATTATTATAAATTATATTAATAGTAATAACAAAACTAATAAATTAGGCAATCAACGTTGAAAAAAAAGTATTCTCCATATCGCAAACTCCGAAACGCTAGTTTCGCGAATCCTTCCGAGCCGTGGAATATCAAACGAGACCGAATTTTGCCAACGCAGATGACGTTTCTCTCTCCTCTCCTCACGAACCCGAACGTACAGTCCTTTTCCGCGCGGCACATAGTCCCCGCGCGGCAAATTTATCAGACGCGACCGACATATCAGTTTTCCCAAGTAATCTCGTGTAGCTTCGGGCGATTCTCAAACAATTCTATACGTCTGAGAGTGGAACGGGTCGGGGTTTCGCTATTCGAGGAAAATGATGCAAGAGGGAAAGGGCAAAGCACGAGATGCATCTCGTTTGCGGCAGGACCGGTCGTTATGAGGACGCGGAATCTTCCCGAGAAGTCTTGCGAAATCGCCTCCTTGCGAGTGCCATGCTCAATCCAAACAAATTTCCAAATTGAAGGAGGAAAAAATAAAAACCCCTAAGAATTTATTACGCAACCTAATATCAAAAAATGAATACAATTAAATCTAAATTACAACCTCCACGTCTCCAAAGTCCATCGCAACGAGGCTGGGCCGTGGTTGGCCGCTGGTCCATATCGCCCCCGCGACGGTTGTACCATTTCGGCTCGTAAGGCGTCAGATCTAGGAAAACCCGAGGAGGGTTGGGGATTCGGCGTGGATTGCGGGGGTGCACGGAAAACAGACAATACACACCTCCGCCGTTGGGTGGCTTATCTAAGAGTCCGTAGTCGTAGCCCCGGGGGTGCAGTAATAAACCGTAAGAGCGAAGGGGGTTGCTCGAATCGGCGGGGCGAGAGAGTGCGGGGCGGGGGAGGGGGTTGCGATACGCCGAAGCGCACCGGCCCGGGCTAAGAAATGATAACGGCACCCTCACCGTGCCGGCGAGCGAACGCCTCCACCATTTTCGAGTTATATTGCCTCGGGCTCGTGGCTCGTACAGCTTCCTTCGGAAGAACGACCCCTTGGTCTCGCTCTCATATCCACCCTACAGCCTCCCATACAACCACCCTACCGACCCACACCCACCTTCGCACCCACCGTCTCGACAAACCCGAATGCAACCCCTATTTCGCTCCTCCTTCCATCGTCGCAGTCTTGCTCGCTCGAATTTCAACGACTCGCAGCCTCAGCTTCGACCACCCCCCCCCCCCCCTCCCTCCCCAACGGTCTCGTGCATCCGATCGCCGTGCCCTATCGGCGAAAGCTTTGTTTGTCGCGCCTCGAACGACAAACCTACCCCTGTTTCTCTTACCGTCTCGCACCTTGCGGGAAATATGCAGAAGCCATTTGTTCCGAGGCGTCTCGATTTGCCCGGTGAACTTAATGCACCCCTGAGCATTGCATGATTTCGGGCACGATCGTTTGTGATAATTTTAAGATTGTTATCGAGGGTCCCAGGAATTTGATAATTTAATTATGATGAGGGTAGGTTGGGGGATTTTGGATTGGAAAAATTATTGATAATGTTTGACTATTTTTTCTATGTGTAGAATAGATCTATATGTAGAAGTTATCTGCTTAAATTTGAGACGACGTTTTGGGCCACCTGCCCCAGGAAATATTCAAAATAATTCGAGGATTTCGTCGTGCTTAATACCTGATTTTTTCAAATTTATTTTTCTATTATTTTGGCTATTATAGGGCGTTCCGCGTCACTTCCGTTTTTTTTTCAATTTAATTTTTCATCATCTTATCGAAAAATAAAATTTACTTTCAAAATTCAAATTTATGTAAAATTGTCTGAAGTTAAAAAAAAAAAATATTCATTTTCTTTTTAGATTAATAAAAAGCCCTTGAAATCGATTTTTAATTACAAAAAACTATTTTTGTAAAGATTATCTCTAAGAAAAGGCATTTCTTAATTCTTTTTCGAAATTTCTACGCCTCGATTTAATGGAATAGCTCATATATATTTTTTTAAATATTTCCATATAATTACATACATCCACACATGATTATTCAATATCCCAAGTGACTTCCAGCAGAACGTTTGCACTAAAATCTCATCACTTTTAATTCCTCCGATAGAACGAGATTTTTCGCAGGCGAGAGAGCGAACGATGTGTGGGGGATGGAAAAAAAAAAGGTTCGGGATAGCGAGGAGGAATGAGAAATTCTCACCTCGCCGCTTTGCATTTTAACCATAAGGGCTAATTTATGTGGGAGTCCCAGCGGTGTGCGGCTGGCTCGACCACCGCACGGTGCACCGCCAAAAACCCCTCCTCTCCCTCTTGGGCCGCTGGCTCACGGACTTCTCGTTTCACACCCTCTTGCCCGAACTTGGTCGAGCGTTTTATTTTCACTTAACCCCCTTTTCTCCTCCCACCGCTCAAAGATCGCCCGACGACGAGCTCCGGACCTCCACAAGCGTTTCACCCTGCCAGATTCCGGTTTGACCAACACACTTGTGGCTTTTTACTCGGTAATAAACACACACACATTTTTTTATTCTTCCTTTTGAACCCTTTTTCCACCCCGAAATAGAATCGTAATTTTTTTCGAAAGGAGAAATCCACTTAAATGGGAGATTAAAAACAATCCTGACGTACTGAGGTTGGTAAAAAGCTCGGTTGACCCATTTTTGAATACCTCTTCTACCATTTGCGAAGGAGAAACACTGAGCTTTTGTCGAAAGCTCGCAGAGAAGACTCGTAAAAAAATTGTTTAGGGAGAATAAAACGAAATGAAGCTGTGTGGTCGACAGAACGCCGAGAATGAAGAAACGACGCGAGAATTATGTTCTGCTTTGCATTCATGAAATCCGAAATTTCTGTAGTCAGACATTTCTCGAGGGAGAAATGTAGCTTAAATTTGAAGCGAGGTAATTCCGAATACAATTCTGTCATCCACGCGGGCAAGCTTGAGTCTAAAAAAATGTATTCCGAACAACCCTTTCGAGAGTTATAAATTATCTTGATAATTCTGAAGATCAAAGAATTCCAAATAATCAAATTTCAATCAATTTATCCCACAAACAAATAATTTACGTGACGAACCGAAGAAATAAAAAAAATTCAGAACCCATCTGAGTATAAAATCACAATTCAGAAGAAAAAAAATACACCCCCAGTATTTTATTTCACCCAAATCACGATCAAATTAAAACATCCCCAGCAATTTAAAAACACAAAACGCCCCAGATTTATTCCACGTCGCCCACGACGTTGTAAAAGACAAAATTAAACGTTCTTTTCCCCACGTACCATTGGGAAATCCGCATAAGGGTAGTTTCACCTCGTTTCCGTGTAAAAGTGCGAAAGGGTGTGGAACCGGGTAAAATTAAAATGAGATTCACTGGTGGTCCAGAGTCGGAGACCAGCGAGAAAAGGGGTATATTTAGCACAAAAAGCCTCTAATTTCCAACAAGGGTGTAAAAAGGAGGCGCGGCCCCGAGAACGTCGCGTTAGCACGGAACGAAAGCCACGGAGGGGGTGAAAGTCCGGGGGTGAAATGGGAACGGAAAACGAGTAAACGAGGGCACATATACAGTGAATGTCCAGTGGCCGCTTGTTGGGTCTATAAAACACCGCTTAAGCTTTTTTTCTCGAGACCCTTCACGGATGGTTTTAACCCCGTTAAGCTGTTTCGCGTCTTTTCCATCTCTTTTTACCCCTCGTACGCGCGCCGCTATCAACCCCCTTGACGTTCCCGTCTGCTTCACCGCCGGTTTGCTCTTTTTGCCGGAGTTTCCCTCGTCGTGACGCCACCGGCAAAAAAGGAAGCAAACGGAATCCTGTCCGCGGCAACCTGTATCAACCCCCCTCCCTCCCCGTTTCCTCTTCCACACCGACACACGCACACTGAGCGAGGGTCGACACGCGTCCTGACCCTCTTTTGTTTAATTGAAACTTTTGTTTTGACCTTTTATCCTCGCAATTCTCCTCGGGCTGTCCTCATGACCAACAGCTACCGAGCTATTAACACCGGGTTATACAGCTCAGCCCAGCCACGAGCCTCCGCATTAGCCACTTTATTAGCCAACCCTCCGGTCCATTCGTCAAACATCCCCCCCCCCCCAGCATCTCCCTCCATTCCTCCTCATCTCAATCGAATTGCGGTTACGAATAAACCATTTTTTGTTTTCTCTTCTGACCATCTCGGCCTGACCTCAGAGATGATAAATCTCCCCGATCCGTTCCAACCCCTTGAACGAACCCACATTTGACCAATCGGAAACTATTTTCCATGGAAATCAAAACCCAATTAGTCTTGTTGTGGTATAACGACGATGCGAGAAGATTTTCTTCGAACCATCGCCGCAAGACGGGAAACCCGGGTTTTTGACCTTAATCCTACGGGTGTCGCGGAGATGGTCGGGATCCTAATAATGGATGCTTCAATTACCTCAAACTTCCGTCGTCAACGCCGCACGTGGGGGACGAAACGTAGCTGCGAAGCCCCGACGACTCTCCTAACAGGTTCACTAATCCGGCGTGCATTAAAAGTTAACCCCGGCGGCTAGGGGAGGAAGCTGAGGGGGGGAGGGGAGGTTTCGGGGGGTGGGTAGGTGTTACTCGTGGATGACAAGAGGAAGGTCTGCGAGAGATGCAACCGGACGCGGTGCCCTCGGAGCCTGAAGGCGATGTTCCGACAGCATTAGATTTCTGAGTTTCCGTGAGCCGAGGCGTCGGCGAAAGGGGCGCTAAAGGGGGTGACTGGGTGGAGGTTGGGACGGGAATGGGGTGGAAGACTCGGGGTCGAGTTACCGCCGCGACATCAGATCTGCGTTTCAACCGGAAACAACGTTACGTAGTGCGATGTAGCCACTGGACGGAGAGTTAACGGTCAGGGATGTCGCTGACTTGTTTCGGGACTTTTTGGTTCGGGGCTTTTACGGGGGGTTTAAGGGCGTGACTGCGTTGTTAGCGTGGGAATGAAGAAATTGGGGGTTTTTTGGGGGTGAGGGTAATTGGGAATTTATTGGAAGTTTAAGACGTTGGGAATTTGGGGGTGATTTAGTTGAATTTGTTTTGCAACTTTTGATCTCTGCAGAAGCTGGTTTCTACGTTTGCGATTTTATTGATTTATTGTTCAGAGAAATTCAGAAGTTTATAACTAGAGAGGATTATAACAGAGAGAGGACCTTGATTATGAATCGAAAAATTCTGAAATAATTAATGCATTATTATTCTATCAAGAAGTATTATCCCTCAAATTTTTGAGGTCTTTGGCACGTTACTTTGTTATAATCTCTGGATATTTTCAATACAGACCTTTAATTATTATCTTGCAATATTATCTTGTGGTAGAAAAAATTTTATACGTAAGATCGATATCAGAAAATATATCTTTCATTTTATAATGATATATCATGGAAGATATTCCATTACATAATGATATATCGTCAATTTTATTTATACCTTCGTATCTCTGACATCGTAAGATTGTTCAATCATTTAGTAACGAAGGACGAGTGAGATGAAGAACCGCATTCCGACCACGTCTCGACGAGTGGCGTCAAAGATTACCAACCCTCGTCAAGTACCGCGGCGTAGGAGCTGTTTTCGAAAGTGCGCGAGGGATTGAGAACTCCGCCTCAGGTTTTGCGAATCGTTCGACCATTTCCAGGTTTCATCCTCGAACGGCAGACGTTCGACAGTGAGAGGGTCGGGGGTGGAAGCGTCAGAGCCGTTCCGACCCCTCGCGCGAAATCCGCTCGCTCGTCACGTGACGTAAGACGCCGGAAGATGAAGGGGGTGGCGCATGTCCTTCTTGAATAATGGCCTCGAATGGTGATCCTGAATGTCTTTTCCGTCTGTGTTCAAAACCGAACTGTATGGAAGTAATAATAATATTATAATAATATTATTATTATTATTATTATTACAATAATACAATAATAATAATACAATAATTTATTATTATATTATTGTTCTTACTATTATAATTGCAACAATAATAATAATAATAATTATCATTATTATTATTATTATTATTATTATTATTATTATTGTTGCAATTATAATAGTAAGAACAATAATACAATAATAAATTATAATAATAATAATAATTATCATTATTATTATTATTATTATCGTCAGTTATAATAATAATTATTATTATTATAACTGATATTAACGATAATACAATAATGATAAGAACAATAATAAAGTACAATAATAATAATAATTATTATTATCATTATTATTACTATTATAACAATAATAATAATAATAATATTATTATTATTATTATTATTATTATTGTACTGTATTATTGTTCTTATCATGATAATTGCAATATCAATCATTGATATTATCATGATTATTATTCTCATCACAAATAGCGACTACGCCAAGCTAATTATTCTATTTGGTTACAATTTCTCAAAATCGTTCCTTCCCATACAAAACTTCTCAGTTTCTATCAGCTCAATCCCCCTCACGTCTATTATCCATGCCCGCATGTTAATCCAGGCGCCATCTTGTCCCTCAACCAATCATCAACGTTATTCCAACGAAGACGTTTCAGGACGTGCACTAAATACACACCCCGTAATTCGAAATAAACTCCAACATTTTCTTAACCGACCCGACGCCTTCCAACCCCCCTCGTACCGTCCCCCTCGCCCCCTCCCACCCCCCGTTGAACCACCTGGACCGCACTACCCCACGGAGCTACATCCCCCCGCGGCCGAGAACCGCATCGCCTTTCGCACCGAGCCATCCCTCGCGAGTACCGCGCAACCCCCTCGGTCCGCGTTACTCGCGGAGCTCGTGCAGCCCCCCCCCCTCCAACCCCTCGCCCCTTGCAACCCCAGAAGCTCCATGACTCTCGCCAACCACGCGGCAGGAGGAAATTGTTGGAGTTTTCAAAGTCTGACGTGCAGGATATTATGAACAGCGATGGAAGAGCCGAGCCGGGGTTGGAGGGGGAGGCAACGGGGGATGAAGGAAAGCGCTGGGTCGAGGCTCGAGCCGAGGCGGGTGGCTCGGAACGAGCTTGCAAGGCGCTCGGAAAAGCCGGGGCAGGAGAGGGTGGCGGAGGGTAGCGTAGAACCGGGAAACGACGACGTCGACTTTGCCAACCCCGGCGAATGGGGCGGTATTGGTGTACGTGCGTGTGTGTGTATAATTCTGTAGCCTGTGCGAAAACTACCCGATTCTGCTAACTCTTCTCCGACGCCTTCTCCGCCCCAAAGTTTCTCCAACTACCCCCTTGACGCACGTCGCAGCCAGAAATGTCCGGGCGGGCGTTCTTTCGGTTGGATCCATAATCGTGGGAGCGTCGGGAATCGGGAAGGAACTTTGAGAAAGAAAAATGGGGGTACGGGAGAATATTTTGGATGGAATAAGGGTGGGGGTCGTGATTAAAGTCGAAGATGGATGATAAGAGCTGAGGGAAAAACGTAGGGGTAGAGGAGATGAAGAGTATATTATATCTATATGGATTCGCGAATAAAAGAATAATGTAGAGCCTATATATTAACTATATATGCAATTGAGTGTGTATAGTTTATATATATTCTATTATATAGTTCATTCCAATTCAGAAAAAAATCTTAAAATTGAAATAATCTAAAATTCTCTTTCACATGGAATCGTATAAATTCATATTACATTGATATATATTTAACAGAGGAGGGGGGGGGGGGGGGGGGGTTACATTTTTTTATAGAGGGTATTCTGTATTCTATATACAGGGTGCGTACAATCTATAAACAATTTATTCACAACGAATTGAATCCATAATTTATTCTTCATGCACAATATATGTAAAATAAATAGAATTTTCAAAAAAATCAATAATTTATGTATGAATAATTGATCCAATTGATATTATTATCTGTTGATAATAATAAATTAATGTAAACCATCGACTGATATATTGGATTAGATGAATTTGTAATGATAATTCGTACTAAATTTGTACTATTTCAATATCCATTATACAGCCTTAATATTATTATCATTCGTATGCGAATTATAAACGCGTATACATATTTTCAACTAACATTGAATATTAAATACCGTTTCATTTATAATCCACGAATATTGTATTCATCGTGTACAGTCCGTATATAGAATTTATGTGCCTAATTCCGTACGTCAAATTATCTATATTAGAGTGTTCCATTTTTTTGTTTCTTTTTTCCAAAAATATTTATAAATGGAAATTGCAATTAAATGCAGCAAGCCCAAATACGGTTTCACGCATCATCAAAAGAGCTACAAAATGAGCCCAATGCAATCGACGTAGCTTCAAAACTCGAGAAGATATCATCATATCAATAACGAAAGCTTCATATGAACTTACTCGAAGGGGAAATATTAATAGACGTTGAAGAGTACTCAATAATCCATCGATTAACCTGCAAATTCATTAAAATCTGCGAGCTAATCGATGAAAATAAATTTCTTTAAATAATTAAAAACGTTATGTGTTCATTTATGGCCACAATCTATCAATTTTCTATAGAACCGTCGAAAAAAACCCCCAACGAACCCTAACACATATACTATCCACAAACCCTAGATTTTTTCCACTTCCCAGCATCTTCTTCATTCTTTTCATCCTCCCTGTCGCTCTTCCTAGCCAACCCTCATCTCGCAACGCTCGCAGCATCTTCCTCCCCCCTCCCTCCACCCCTCAAAAAACATCCCCCGAATTACGAATGATTATCAAAATTAAGTCACAACACATGCTAGAACCCGAAAACCTCCCCGGTCACAACCGAAGCTTTTGCAAAAGGGTTCGAGTCGAATCGTAGGTAAGCGCAGATGTTTTAGCTTCCCGTACTTACTATATATACAAACATTGTACTATATAATGCAGTATGTAGTACGTATAACGTAGCTTGCGGGTTTCGTACGTAGAAGTATAAGCTTTCCTCTCGCAAATGAGGTAATATATATACAAAAGCTAATACGACCAAAAGTTGGCAACTTGGATGAGTCTCGTGTTCCACACGGACGAGACCAACTCACGGACATCAGCGTGGAGTCTCACCCCCTCGCACACAGACGGGCGTACGCGCAAGGGTGTGGACCATCCCCTTTCCAGCGAGCTGTGGTATCCTTGGCTAGGAGAACGCCGCCCAACGCTAACCCCCCTTCCGCCCTTCCCGGAGCCCACCTCGTTCGCCACCCTGTTTCGGGGCGAACCAACGTACCTGAATATTTACAACCATCTCGGGGTTGTTTGGCCATGTAGGGGTGGCGAGTCGTCTTCGGAAGAGGCTGATATTCGTCCCGAGAGCGCGATCGCGATCGCGATCGAGTCTCTTTCACTTTCCGAAGGTCGTTGGAATTCGTTAGAGTTGGGAATGCGAGGAGCGGAGAACGATTGACCTTCGTATGACCTCTGAACTGACGACGGAGAGAAAGGATGCACGGTTTCATTTAGAGGTCTTGAAACTGCCCGGATTCGGGTGGAACAGATGGATTCATTTTTTTTTTTAAGGTAGTTGGGATTCGTAAGATTTACGAATGCGAAGAGCGGAGAACGTTTGACCTTCGTATGACCTCTGGACTGACGACGGAGGGAAAGGGCACATGGTTTTATTTAGAGGTCTTGAAACTGCGGGGATTCGGGTGGGAGAGATGGATTCATTTTTTTTTTTTGAAGGTCGTTGGGATTCGTAATATTTTAGTATGGAAGGAGCGGAGAACGATTCACCTTCGTGTGACCTCTGGAGTGAGTGACAACGGAGAGGAAGGACACACGATTTTGTCTAGAGGTCTTAGAGAATTCTGGCTTATAGAATTTTTTAGCTACTAGAATTTTTTGAAATGATAGTTGTTGGAATGTTAATTAGAAAATAGATATAAAAACCTCGATGGTAATTTTTTTTTAACGTTATAAGCTCGTCTATGACAAAGCAAAAATATTTTTGACGTGCGTTTGCGTTTTTTTTTTTTTTCATAATAGTTATCGATGTTCATTTCGGGGCTTGAAGGTTAATTCGAAGATAATTATTTCGATGTTTTTCAGTGTTGCATGTTGTTGATATCAAAATTGATAAAAAATTTCGCTTGCTTTCAGATACAACATTTTTGTAGCTTCATGGAATTATCGTTGAACTCGCGAATTTTGAAGCTTGCGAGCGGAAACGTGATCGAAAAATTAGAGGATGACGAAAATATTGATCCAGGATGATGGAAATATTGATCCAGAATGACCGAAAAATTGGGAGGGGAGGGAAAATCTTTACAAGCAGAGTCATCGGGATGCAACCTCGTCGACCGGGGAGTCCGCTGCGTTCGTCGAAAGCTCCGGCAATAAAACGACGATGTCGGTACGGTCGTATTTTATCGAAAACGTTAACAGCTTCGTAAATCAGGATCTCGAAGGAGCCACGTTTCCATACTGTTCCGATTTAACGGGAGCAGATGGGCAGGTTTCTCGCTAACGTCGCGTATTCGGTTTACAATTCGAGAATTCCAAGAGAATCATTTTTTTTTTTTACTAAATTTCAGTCGAGAACTTGCTATGAGATGTCGTAAAAAATCGTAGAAAGGTCCTTTGAAAATAATAATCGAAGACTGATCTAAATTTTGTAATAAAATAAATAGAATTAAATCAAATAAATTATAAATAATAATTGACAGAATTATTATTAATTATTATTATTATTATAAATCAATATAATTTATTATAATAATAATAATAATAAATAATAATAATAATAATAATCATTAAAATTTCTGTCTTAATCTAGTCGACTTTTTTCTCTAGAATTTTTATTCTCATTCTCCTTCAAATTACAGTCTATTGATACCTAAATACCTAAAATATTGCAAAAGAATACATCGAAATTTGTAAAAATTATCAATATCTCCCCAAAAACAGTCAATTCGTCAATCATATTATTTAAAAACTCAAATACCTCAAAATAATTGAAAAAATAAAACAAACCCCTAATCGTTCTTAATTCTCAAAGCCTAAAAAAATACTTCGTCACTCTCGACCATCCAAAACATCAAAAACCTCGATCTTCCCAAAACTCCGACAAACCCCAACCCCCGAGAATCAAAACCGTCCGCGTTTCGAAATCCCACGAAATTTCGTTGACGAAACGTCGTTCGATTTTTTTCGACAATCAACCAAATGGAGTTCGCAGCGATTTCCTTGAAACAGAACAAACACGCCGAGTCAAGACTGACTCACGACGATGAAAACCCGCGGATATGAGGCGAGGACGTCGACGAATCTCGGATTCTCGCGGACGGTTCGGGGATTCTAAGGATTCTCGCCCGGGATAACGTAAAACGGGGACAGCTCCTTCGTCGGCGCGGAGCCAACCGGAGAATATAATCTACCGTGTTTGAGTAGAATTGCCACTGACTGGCAAGTTAGAACAAACTCCGGTGTGTACTCTATGCGAAACGTTCATATCTACGTTTCTCCTGCATCTCCGACCACCCCGGCTACCTCCAACCCCTTCCAACCCCTCGGGAACTCTCCGGCTTCTTTGGAGGTCCGCGTTTTGAAACCCGAAGGATTTGACGTCGGTCTTCTTCGACGTCGGGAAAATGTCGGAAGGGTGAAAATTTATTCGTTCAATCTGGTGTACGTGAGAGAAAAAATAATCGGTAATTATTTATTCCTTGAAAAATTAGCGAAGCAATCAGAATGGAAGATCTCGAATGGTACGAAAATCCTGAGAGAAAAAAATATATACATAGCTTGAATACGGATCTATTATTATATTCTTTACGATAGTTTATTTTTATAACTCTGCAACACGTTCAAGAGTCATAAAATCAAGTGCAAAATTTTCCTCCCTCGAATCAAAAACGTAAAACAACGTTTTTTTTTTTTTACACGAATACTTACTACGTCAAAGCTTTCACCACAAAGGCCATAAAAAAAATTGTCTTTTAAATTCTATTTTATTATTTTTCATTTTTTTTATTATCATCATTTTTTCGTTACTTCTGAATCAAAAGACACGACGTGTGGGGGTTCCATCGACCCCGTTCCCAAAGCCAAAGCCACCTCTGACAGGTGGTGCGCACCACCGACCCCGCTTTATTTAATTTTTTTTTTTTTTCATTCTTTTGTCTTCTCATCGTTTTATTTTACTTCATTTTTCATTGAACCCACGTGCAAAGAGAAAAGAAGAGTGGGGGTTGTGTGGCGGGGGGTTGGTGTGTGTACGCGACCCGCGTAGAGGGTGTTATCTCAAGCTCAAGAAGGCCGTGCTCGAGAAATTGGTTGGAGGCGGTTTGGGCTCATGAATATTCATTTCTTGCAGGTTTCTTACGGGCCGACGGGCGATGGGGTCTTGCCAAGGGGGTTGAAATTTCCGCGTCGGCTTGCGCTTCTGGGTGCCGAACGGGGGGGGGGGGGGGGGGGGGTTGCCGCGCTGGCCCGGTGTTGGTGCGGGAACCACGGAGAACCTTAGGATGAGGCGGCAAAGAGAAGAGACGAGAAGAGGAACCGAGCGAGAACGTGCGAGGGTGAAACGTACGACGGGGGGATGGGAAAACCGGGGCTGGAAGGCTGCTGCTCTCTCGTGTACTTTTAAGCAACCCCGAACCACCCTTCGCAACCCCCCTTGCACGGAGTGGGGGATCCGGATCAATGCCGAGACCACGCCCTCTACGTCTTACATCCCGCTCTACCCCGTTTACCTTTCCTTTCCACATTTTCCACCTCTTCCTCATCTAACAACCCCCCCCCCCGCAATCATCCCCGCCGGCCTTCGCATCCTCGAATAGCCTTTCGAGCTACGGGGAAACGGGTTTCTGTGCAATTTCCCATGATTTTGTTACGGACCGAAAAGGCTTTTGAACGGAATCTAATGAAATGTAAGTCGACGGCTTTTGGGGGTTGAATTTTTTTTTTTCTTGGTTTTATTTTCGGTTTTTTGGTGGGGAAATGAGGGAAAGGGAGGGTTTCGGGGTTTGGATTTTTTGGGTAATGTTAGGGGGAGGTAGTTGTGGGGTTTCAGAGTTTTGGGGGGATTTTTTGTGAATTGGGAAAACGAGAATTGAGAAATAAATTTTGATGAAATCAATAGACGATTCCTAAAACTGCGATGATTAAAAACTATGGCGAACAATAATTTTTTTGAATCGATCATTACAATGATTGTAATAAGATCGAAGTAGATTTCGATAATTTTTACATTCAATAATTATTATATTAAATATTCAATAAAAGTATTTGAAAAAATGGTAAAAACTTTTTTTTTTCAGGAAAAAAAAATCTCAAAAATAAATTTTAAGGGGCAGATCTTCCCAGCCAATTTGGCTCATTCTTCCCCCAACCCCCATGCCACTCTCTACAAAGGCGAGAGCCGGGGAGGGGATTGGGAAACGGGCAAACGAAAATAGAATGTTAATAAGATGACGTTTGAGATCATCAACATCTCCAAAACAACACAAGCTGGATCGGCGAGGAATTTAGATCGAAGTTACGGAAAGAGCGGAAGTTCGAGGACAGAGGGAGCCACGGATAGAAGCGGAACAGTCTTTGGAAGCCCAGCATCGTGGTACAGAATTCTCGAATCAGCAAAAGGAGCTATTTCTCATCTCATCTCATCTCATCTCATCCAAGTCTCGGCTCGAGTCATCGTCACGTCTTACTATCCCAACACGAGCCAGCCCCTTAAGGCTTTCGACTCTCTCCCTACATCTCTATCTCTCTCTTCCGTCTACGTCTTCGGGTATATTCCCTTAGCGTCTTTACCAAACCCGTTATACACGTGATGTACGAGTATAAAGCAACGATAGCAACGGGGCATACTCGGGGCTGCTCCGAAACGCCTCGGGCTCTTCTTTCCTTCAGACGAGGCAAACCGTATTCACCACTAATTATCATACTGTGTATACTCCTACCCCGCTTCGTAATTAACCGTGGAATTATAAATAAAAATCTAATAATAATGATAATTGTGGTATCGCGGAATTACATATTTTTTTGAAAATTATATTCTCTATTTTGTATGGCGTTATAATTTTCGAATGTATTTATTTATATTTTCTTGTCGCTTTTTATTTATTTTATTATTTATATTGTTGGGATTTATTATTTGATTTTTGTTCGGCAATTTCGCTTCGTGATTAAGCGTGGAATTAAAAATAATGATGATAATAATGATAATTGTGGTATCGCGGAATTGCGTATTTTTTGAAAATTGTATTTTTGTTTTGCATTGCGTTATTATTTTATTATGGATTTATTTATATTTTCTTGTCGGTTTCTATTTATTTTATTATTTATATTGTTGGATTTTATTGTTTGTTTTTTGTTCAGCAATTTCGATGGATTTTGATGCTAGGATATTTTTGGGGCGGTGAAATCTTCCGAATAACATTTTGAAGACAAATTTTAAAATACGAAATGAAATTATATGGAATTTCCTATTACGAAATTTGTGTGAATTTTTTGTTGTTTCACAATGAATCTACGTAATTTTGTTTATGAGGAATCCATCATTAGTAATTTCTTTTCCAAAAATGTCGTAGGAGCATTTCTTAAAAAACATACGAATAAAAATACCCAGCAAGGAAAAAATACAAATCATGAAATATGGCGCTCATCGTCCGATTGACGTGACATGGATGTAACTATATAAAGATGAGAATGAAATAAAAAGAAGGAATAAACCCTCCTGCCCCAAAAATCCCTTCAAATCCCTGGAAAATTTTATTTTCTTTTTATTTCCGGGTAGAATTCGTCTCAAAATTTAATTCCAAATCGAAGCCGTCGGATATTAAATTCAACCACCAGGAAAATGAGAGCAGTATTGTACCTAGAATTTTTACAAACAATGTATTTATGAAAAGCCCAACTATGGTCGACACAATTCTACGAAAAATTATTCGAAAATCAATCATCGAAAAATGTATCAACAGATTTTTAATTTTCTGCATTTTCAAATGTTTTCCATGGTTGAAAAAAAAGTTCCGCGATCAAATCAAATTCAAACAGTTATTTCACAAATAAAAAATATAATTCGTTCGTCAAACATACATTTATGGTTGAAAAAAAAAAATAAACCGTAACGTTACGTTTCTTTGTTTCGAGATGTTGCAGTTCCACGAATCGTCACAGCAGAGCAGCACCCAGCGCCCCGCCTTAGCGAAAACAGGAACCCACTTAAGAACAAGCGTACGAGCGGTCCACGTGCGGCGCCCCCGCGAACTAAAATTATTCTCGTCCTTACCGACAGCCAGTGACTTATCTCGCGGATGATAAACGTGTGAATGCTTCCTTTTATCCCCCTCGAAACTCATTCGTGTGGGTAAAACAAGAATTTTCCCTGTAAATAATTTATTTTCCAATCATCTCAGTCTCCAAGAGCCGTTCTTCGAACTCGTCCAGAAAAAATGGACGCCCAAAATGAGTCTTTAAACAAAAAAATGATCGAAATAGAAAATCTGCAATCAAAGCCATAATTACGAGCGATTAAAAATCGTATCAGCTTGCATCAAAAGTCAACAATAACTCGTAGTCGTAAAAAACTGTACACAAGATATCAACCACCATCGCTCTACAGAAAAAGAATAACACCCACCATCCGTCCAGACCCCTCCAACCCCTCAACCACCCTTCAACCCCCAAAAAAAAACAATCATCGCCGGATAAAACGTTATCGGCGGAGCAAGACATCACCCCGCCAAACTCGGCATAACCCTCTTCCCGACCGAAGCCGCAACGAGCTCTTAGAAACGCGATAAATAATAAACCACCCCTCGAAGGTAACGCGGGTGGATGGTTATACCGGGGGTTGTGACCCGGGGTGGCAGTTGCACGCCACCCGTATCCGTTGAACCCAACTCATCCAACTCAACTCGCGCGTACGACCTCTTTCCCTCCCCCCCCCCCTCTCGGCTCCGACAGCCCTTCTCGCTCTCGGAGTGGGTGGCTGGAATCAACCCTCTAAAATCCCAGCACGCTCCTTGTAAAATGTAATATCTGAGGAAGCTCGCGAGTAATACGAGATCCTTGCCCGAAGGTTCCCACCTTCGTGCGGCAACCCACCCCCTCTTCCCCGTCCTTTCCCCAACCCTCAACATCCCTTAGCCCTCTGGCAGCATCGCTGGAACGCGAACCCGGCTTTCTCAGGCGAGCCAGACGCGAGGAGGAAGGCGGATTTTCGTTATAACGAAGCATCATCGCCCGGATGGCAACCGGCAAGACGCACCCACCCTTCTCCACCCCTTCCCGAGAAAGAGGGATGAAGAGAACGCCGTGTGGCGAGGACGCGAGAGGACGGAAGCCGAGAGGGTTGAAAAGGAAACGCGGAGAGAGCATCGGTAGAGAAAACCGTCGAGATTCCCAGAACCGTAGAAGCATGTTTCGGGACGAGGGGGGTGAGTCGAGGCTTCCCAGCAACCCCTCGTCGGGGGGGGGGGGGGTAATAAGGCTGCGACGCAGAAGGAGAGCGGGAGAAAGCGAGTTAACGACGGAAGAGGGATGAAAATGCAACTTCTGGCCCGACGTTGGTAGGGGAACGATGGGGAATAAGATGGAATACCACGTTCAGACTCAACGTCAACAAAATGGCGTCCGCGTTGCTGCATTTTCGGACAATGATTCCGGCTGAATTGCTGGACCAAAAAATAAATCAATCAATTCCGTTCTTAAAGGATCCTCTCTTAGAGAAAGGGGTGGAACATTTCAAGATTTCGTATTGCCCCGTCGTGCCAATTCACTCCGCAAAACCAGAAGGGTTGAAGCTCGGACCAGCCATCGACTGCCGTACCAGTGATGGGCACACAAGATCCATCTGTTGGAAAGAGACGCAACCGTGACAATAATTAGTCGACCGGAAAACGTTTTGCCGTAGTCGGGCCAACGACTGTGTCGTTCAAAGACCTCGCGGGTATTTTCTGCCTTACCGGAAGGTCGTGAGAGAACGAGAGAGAGAGAGAGATAATGAGAGAAAGAGGGTGGGAAGAGAGAAAGGGTGGCAGCGACATTGGACGGTTGTGTGTCGAGGTAGCCCTGTTTTCCCGGGGATTCTCGAGGGGGCGGCGTCAAGACGCTCACGGACGCTCCGCCAATCGCAGCCCTCACGTGGTTCAACCCCGAGCCCGACGATTCGTCCCGCGAGCTCGTGCAGGAGTCCGCTTCTCTTCGCTTTCTTAGAGCCCGCTGCAACCCCCTCGGGCGACTGGTAAAAATTACACGGCGGGGTTGAAAAGAGGGTGGGCGATGGAGTGTCGATGGTTGGGCGTCGAGTGTGTTCGTGGGTTCGTCGTGTTGGTAAGCGTTGGGGATTGTGTGGGTTCACGGCTATTGGACCGCCCTTTATAGGGGCGGAAAAACCCGGGGAAGAGCCTCCTTTTATTTTTCGTACGCGAACGCCCCGCTGAAGGTAAGCGGATGAGGAACGAACTATCGCGGGGTAGTCGAGAGGTTCGTGGCAGAGCTGCGAATGGGGATGCAAAGTTTTCTTGATTTTTCCGGGGTTACTTGTGGCAAGGGCGAACGGATGGAGGGGGAGGAGGTGCGTATGGAGATCTTTGGAGACGACTGGGTGGTAATGAAACGGAGGCAGACGTTGCGAGGGTTCTACACGTATGCCGAGGAGCAGAAGGAATCGATATGTAAGTGCAGCGGGGCTGAGGACGAGCAAGAACCGAGGGAAGACTGTAGGCAAATAGAAAAAAATTGTAAATTGTGTTTTTCTTTTTATTTTTATTTTTTTGTGGGTTCTGTTGATGATTTTTTCTTGGATGGCATTGTTTGAGGGATGATTTTGATTGGTCGAAGTAAAATTTGGTGACTAAGGAATATCTTGAGACTGGAATATTGAAAATATATAGTATAAATATGAAAAATGAATGTATAATAGTTCTATACCTATATATAAAGATTTTATGTAAATGAGAATGTACATAAAATAAGGAAGAGGAGACTACGTTGAATTATAGAGGCTCAATAAAAATCTATTTTCATTAAAATCGATAAGATGTGTCGCGTTTTTATATCTCCATTTTAGGACATCGTTGGAGGCTCATACCTGCCAGATTTTTTTTCAACTATACGAACTTCGGGCTTATTACGTAATATTCTTAGGGTATTCATTGACGTTTTACTGCCATCGTTGCATCGTCTCTGGATATTTTAATATCTTAATAATATGGCGACGTTAATATCTAACAAGCTCTATATATCAAGAGGTCATCCATTAAATTCTGTTAAATCTCAGCTCAACCTCGTTAATTAATCAAACAAATTTAATAGAATCACGTTTAAATATTCCACTAGAATGCATATCAATAGCTTAATTCATATTCAACCCAGATCAAATTAATTATTTATTCATAAATTTATTTCTCGTCCTTAAATAAACAATCCTAATTCCATCTAAATTCCTAAAAATTCGAAACTAAAATACTCCCCCAAATTTCACGTATTAACAATAATCAAATTCCGTCAAATTTCAGATCAACGACGTTAATCAATCAAACAAATTGACTAAAATCAACCTTAAATATCCCACTAAAACTAATTCCAATAATTAAATCGCCATCCTCTCCAAATCAAATTAAATATCCCCTCAAATATTCATTCCTCACCCTCTCAACCTCATCAACATGCATTCCCCCAAAAAAATCCCAAAACCCAACACAAAATAATCCCTTCAAATTTCAACCAACATCACCTCTCTCCGATGCCTTCGAGTTTGAAATTGCGTCGTAGTTGGCACTACGTACGAGCTTAACTTCAACCCTCTCTCTCTCTCTCCTCTCCACACGGCCGACAACTTGATATTATTATCACGGTACGGTGGATAACGTAGTTCGAGCGACGTTAACGCCACAGCCGTATTAGATATTCCACGTTGGGGGGTGTTGCTCACCCCCGGAAAACGCTTCTTTCGAATGGTAATCGCGGAGGCGTTTGTGGCGAACTCGGCGAGCGCACAAACCGTGGTACCAAAACCCAAGAACCCTCTGCCAGGGGGCGCCACCCCGAGACGATGTGCGCGAGGCCACGGAGAAGTGCACGAAGACGTTGGACGGGCGGCGGGGTGGGGGGGGGGGGGGGAGAGGGAGCTTTCGCGATACATTAACGTCAATTTCCATCCAAGACTCTCGAGGAACTTACTTCCAGTCCAAGTTACCGCGGGTTTCGTGGCATCGCGGTACTTCTCTCGCTCTCCTCATCTTCCGGGGCACAGAACCGAGCTGCCACGAAGGGGTGCAAGCGGGGGGGCGGGGGGAGGAGGCGCAGGGTGCCGTCGGGCGGAAGCCTTCAGCCTCGAGAGAGACTTGCCGCGTTACGCTTCGCTCTCGGCATTATTAATGTTACGGGACACGTGGAACACTCGCGTGTTATGCGATGGAGAAGACGCAGTTGGAAACCCGGGCGCTCGCGTGAGAGAGAAACGTGCACGAGAGCCGACAACGATGATGCACGTAAATTTCGCGCTTCGTGCGCTTGGAATGATGCATCGAGGGTACGGGCGGATCTTCAAAATGGTAGAAATTCTGGCGTTGGATGGCGTGGGATGGCGAGACGGGATGTTTCGATTGTGTTCGTTGGAGATTGAGACGTTGATTGAGGAATTTTTTTTTTTTGGGGAGGGGACGTCTTTTTCTGTCATTTTTACGTTGTTGGTTATTTTTTTAATTTTTTTTTCATTGAGTTTTTTGATTTCGATGGATTTGTTTTTGGATGAAACTGATTTGTCTGGGCTTCAATATAATGTTTGCTTCATTGATTGTATTTATAATAATAATAATTATTATTATTGTTATTTGATAAAATAAAATAATAATAATAATAATAATAATATATTATTATATTAATTATGATAATCATAATAATAATTATTTTTATTATTTCCGTATAATAATAATAATGATAATAATAATTATGATTATCATTATCTTCGTGACTAATAATAATGTATTTTTAATGCATATATGTATATATGTATGAATAATAATAATAATAATAATGATAATAATAATAATTATTATTATCATTAATAATAATAATTATTATTATTATCATTATCATTATTATTGATAATTATAATAATTATTATCATCATAATATAATTATCATCATTATTATTATTATCATTATTGACCAATTAAAATATTGTCTTTATAAAAAAGTAATTATAAAATTCTATGTTTGGTGAATTTGACGTAAAAAGTAGTTGTCTGGAATAGAATCTCTGATTAAATGCTTTTTTGGAAATTCACAAGACTTATATATCCTGTGACAAATATAAAAATAGTACAGATGTAGGCATACGGAAAAATAACGATTCTGTACAATAATTAGGTCAAGCTCAATCTTATTATCAACTAAAAACATCGCTCCAGGCAACTTCTTTTCTCCTATATAATTTTCGTAATAAATTCTCTCTCTCTCTCTCTCTCTCTCTCTGAGAAAAAAAAATTCAACCGAGAAGTCGTTGCAAGTAATAATACTTCTCAAAGCAATACAAGTGTCGTCCATAACCCGCAGCTGTCGCAATGAACCTTCACCCCGTGAAGAAAAATTAAATTAAAAAAAAGAAATAAACATTCTCAGAACGAAAATACCATCGTCCCCGAATTGATAAAACCGTGATTCTTTTGAGAAAACGGTTCTCACGGCCCAAGGGCGATAACCCGGAGCGTGGAAGCGACACCTTACATCCCCGAATCCTCCAACGGACCAGTCGATAGTTGACCAGTGGTCAGCTTACCATTCCCGCCGTGCCGCGCAACGTTCGGACAAACGAGTTTTCTCATTTCCCCGCTTCTATACTCTCGCTACGCCTCGCTCGTGCTTCGTATCGTCTTCCTTCGGGCGAAAATCGAAGGGCGCGGATGTACAAATGTAAATTAAAAAATTCCAAAGTGTAGATTCAAGTCGGACGATTCGTGAGAGTCCTATCTCGATATACTTGTTTCGATCTGGTTCGTGATGTCCAGTTGACCCGCGGGCCAGACGAGGGGTTCCGTATCTCGTTTTTCCTTCGTGAAAACGTACCGGACCTTCGCGAACTACCCGCGATACTCGCTCGCCCCTTCCCTCAGACTTGCCACCCTGCCCGCGTATCTTCACCCCGTTCTGCGTTCAACCCCCGTTGACCAGCGCCATGGGCACGGACGCGTTGTGCCGTCCGGTGGTCAGCGGTGAGAAATTCCACTCGTAACGGAACACCCGCTAAACGTAATTGCCGGGAATTGTTTCTACAAATCTTTTTACGAGAACATTTGTAAACGCATGGATAAGTTTTTTCTGGGGATTCGGTAAATTTTGGGCTTAGCGATTTTTTTTTTATTTTTCAGAGAACTTTGGATGTAATAAATATATATTAGTAACACACATTACTGTAATTAATATAATAAATAAATATATAATAATGTTATTAATAATAATAATAATAATAATAATATTATTATAATATATAATAATATTATTATGATTATTATTATTATTATGTAATAAATATTTATTAGTAACATACATTATTAGTATTGGAATTTATGTAATTTTTATTCATGTATTAAGTATTATAGGTATGGAAAAATTATTCATTTTTTATGCTAATACTGACAAATTTTGGGCTCATCGATTTATTTGTTCATTGGTTGATTTATTTTTTATTTATGTTATAGATACATTAATTATTATGGGTATGAGAAATAAATATTATTGAATTAAGCCATCATTCAGATGAAATTTAGCTCCTTGGATTTATATTTGTCTTTTATTCAATATCACAAATGATTTTTAAATCGACTTAAATTATTTTTAATGAGAAAATTTTCTTTTTCAAATTTGTTTTATGCCACAACAGCAAATAATAACGTTGTATAAACGTTGTATAAATAGAACATTTTATAAACTTCCAAGGCATCCCGAAAAAAATGCACATCAACGAAAAACGTTGTTATAAATAATATGTAACAATGCAGGCATAAATGGAACTCACGTCTACGTTGGTTGGGTGAATAATAAAGGGTGGCTAATAGTTGCTTGACCACCGGTCATCGTTACGAAACCACCCCGTGAATTTATTTCCACCGTATGCAAGTGGTCAAGCAACCCCCGTGGCAGCCGAGTAATCTTAAGAACAAGTTATGGGGCAACCTCGTGCCCTTGTCAGTCATCTTGGAAATTCGACTCACTTGCATTCCCACCGAATTGAATCAACTATCACGGCCGCGCAAAGACCCAAAGATATCTCGATATACTTGTTACGATCGAACGTGACGAGTCCGAAACACCCCTCGCCTCCCTTCTTTTTTTCGTAGGGTGGTTTTATTGCGACTTACGAATTCCAGTTTTACACTCGGGAGCCCGACGAATGTGGACGGGTCACTTTCGCTATTTTTTAGGGTCGTCGCGAGTCCGTCGAGCAGTTTGACCATCGGCTTTTGCGACAAGTTTCTTCGTCGAGCGAGAACGAAAAGCCAGTTTTCTGAACAAGCGGAAAACCGAATCGTTTCTGGCATGGGAACCTACGAGACCGAACCTTTGCTCATTTTATAACGTGGGATTTATTTTTATTGAATGGCGTATGATTGTTTTTTTTTTAATGTAAATACTTTTTTTCGAACCGTTGTAGAACAATATTATATAATTGTATAACAATGATAAAATAGAAATAATAATATAATACTAATATATAATAATAATGATAATAATAATAATAATAATAATAATAATAATAATAATAATAATAATAATAATAAAAATAATAATAATAATAATAATATAATAATTATAATATTGCTATTATTTTTCAATATTATTCATATTGAGCCCCCACCCCTGGAATACCGTAGAAAAATATTATGTAATTATGTAGCAATGATATAATAGAAATAATAATCTAATATTGTTATTATTATTCAATATTATTTATATTGTGCCCCCCCCCCACCTTTCGAATATCGTAGAAACATATTATATAATTACATAACAATGAATAGAAATAATAATCTAATATTGTTATTATTCAATATTATATATATTGAAACCCTCTCCCTCGCCTACCGTTTTGATATATATCTAGAATTTTCAATAAAAATTGGTATTCTGTGTAAAAATAACTTTCTTATATTCGACCAAGCAATTGCGTAGACCATCGTAAAAAGGAAATCCAAATTTTTCACAGCAGCTGAAAGTTTATGAATTATTTATTAAATTAAATTTATATGGTGCGCCAGGAGCGGGGAATGTTAATAATAACATGAAATTATTGAATAATACGATCGTAGTTAAGATTCCTTCAGTCTTCCATAAAGTTCAAAATGTTCTCCTTCGGGAAGCTTCCACGACCTGCCCAATCAATATTATAACTCGAGCTCGTTCAAGAACCACCACTCGTCTAGCTAGATGAGATTCTCAGCTGGAAAGTATTGTCCTCTCGAAGGAAACAACCTTTCCCCTCAATCCCCATAAAAACTCCCAAAGTTCGAAATTAATTCAAAACAATAAAAAATCGTTTAAAAAATAATCACTTATCGAGAGGGATCATCGACGAACGCCATTAATTCAACAGCAGGGGATGAAAATGAAACTTCGCGAGGGCGGACATAAGTTCTTCGGCATTACGTCTTTCACCCTCGGCGCGGGCTAATAAAACGGATCTTATATAGGAGAAGACGCCATTTTGAATAATGTTGGACCAATCGCAGCGGTGGTAGCGAAAGCGTCTTGCGAAGGTGTGAGGGGGAGGTCGGGGGGGGGGGGTGGTAAGCAGTGAACCGCTACCAAAGCTTCTCTAGAAGGCGCCCCCAACACAAACTACCCTTATATTATACAGCGCGAGAGCCGGAGACCCGGGTTTCTCTGGCCTTCCTCTTCGCTCCGACGCCACCCTCTCCCTTGCACCTCCACCTCCGCGACCTTCTTTACCTACCCACCTGCAGCATCCCCGTGTTCACCCCTCGCCGCCCCTTTTCGCTTCGGCGAGCAATGTCCTCGAAGAGATACGTGCACCGAGCACACCGGGACTGCTAAAACATTTTCCATTAGCGCGAGTTCCTCGCGGGGGTTCATGCCTCGGGTCTTCGTCGTCGTCGTCGTCGTCGTCGTCGTCGTCGTCGTCGTCGTCGTCGTCGTCGTCGTCGTGGTTTACATTCGATACCAAGGATCGGAAAATCGACAACGACGACGATGAAATCGACGGTTAATCAACCGTAATCCCCAATCTGTTGTTAATGTTGTGAAAAACAGAAACATAAGTATCAAAAACTACCCCATTTGAGTCACCAATCGTTGTAGTCCCGACCTTTTTAGCTGAACTTCGTCCTACAGGTTCCATCTTGGATGTCGGGTCTTTAAGGAGCCTGTAAGCTCATTAACTTTTCACAAAACTTGTAACAGCAGCGGCAAACTTCAGAGGTTACTAATCATCCTTAAACCAAACCAGTACGAAGCCCTTGCTCGAACCCCCGCGTTATCGTCCATAACCCTACGCCCTACGCGTTCACCACCAGTCGCCGTAATTAATTTAATTCGGGCTCCGACTCTCCAACGACTTCACTCGCGGCGCTAAATTCCCCGGCAGAGGCTGGGGATCCTGCCGAGTCTTGTGTGTATGTGTCGAATGGGTTGGGACGTGAGTTAGATTCTCATGGCACAACCTCGCGGCACTCCTCTTCTTCCATCCTCCCCCGTAATTACCTCGCGAGCGCGCGCTCCCTTCTCGGGCGAGACAACGACGAAGTTCGCATTAAGATCTTCCAGGCGGCAGCCATTTTCCACGGAATTTATCCCACGGGTCTTGTTCCCGGTGGAAGAGAAAGTAGCGATCATGATGTCGAGGCAGGAAGAACATTGCTGGTTGGGAAAAAGCTTCGCTAGGGCGAACGGGTTGGCGGATCTGAAATAGGGTTGCATCGTTGCATTCAGCGGGAAATTCCCGTAGAAACCCGTAACTTGGAGCAAAATCCATTAAGGGGGTATATTTTATAATCGATAACGTATTTTTCTGACATCAGGGATTGGCGGTTCAGCCGATTTTCTTTATGCTGCGTAATATGAAATTATGTGGCTCATCTGTAACCGGTTTCCATGGAAATAAGGTATCTCACCCCAAGAAAGTAAGCCCTTAAGGCCCTAGGCAAAAAAATTATCAAGGGAGATAAATCGGCGTCAGGTTTTCTTAATTCATTGCCTTCTTATACTGATATCATAAATTTCACTGAACCGCCTTTATGCATAAAATTGAACGAGACTAATATTTGTAAGGGATGATCATTCCATCCCCGCATGTTCTTCGAAGCCTGCAATGCGGAGAACAGCCGGTAGAACTGGATGGAAGATGGGCGAGGCAAAAGTCTCGATGGTAACGCGCGCGAGAAAGAGACAACTGCGTTTCTGCACGGAGCAACCGTAGTTCGGGGTCTCTCTCGCCAGTGTCTTAAGTCTCACGGGGTGGAATGGCTCGAACGACGCCGGGAAAACCCAAACCCCCGGCAACGTATCTCGAAGCTCCGCGTACGCCTGACAAGCGACGTTAATGTATGTATGAGATCCGTGAGGAGGTGAGACGCCTCCCGGCCACCCTCGCCACGGGTTTCACATCCTAGGCAACCCTCTTCCTCGGGAAAGCAACGAACCACCCTTGGCATCGAGCTTTCGCTACGGAATATAAGACAGTTCGGTGAGTTGTGTTAGTCGGGTTAGAGCGGATTGGGGCGAAGAGGGTGGCAAGTTCCTTCGGGTATGAGCGAATGTGTACGACGCTGAGAGTCGTGACTGCCGGCGTTGCACGGAGGGAAGAGATCGTGATGCTGGGGGGATGAAGGTGGGTCCATGCTTTCTCGCCCATACAGAACGTACTCGCGTCGCAACGTACGAAGCTCCCTTCTGCGGCACATAGGCACGTCTTGGATTTCTGCGAAGGGTGGTTGATGGCGATGCAAGACCCGGGCGGAGAGAGGGTTGCCGGGGGGAAGGGGGGGGGGGACTCCACAGGCATCAACCGAAGCGTAGCGGAACTGCCGGGGACGAAATGAGAAACATGAGAAACCACACCAAGCAGTCTACGTCATTCGAGCCAACGCTCTTCAACGTCTTCACGAACCCCTTCGGCTTCTCTGGATTCCTTCTGCGGGCGCCTCCTTTTACCTGCACGGCTCGTCATGGTGTGTGCGTGTATAGGGAATTTTGGCTCAAATCACTGGATTGAAATCGTTTTATTCCGTGATGTGGTTGATGATTTTTTTTTTAAGGTTTCTTTTGGATCTTACGACGTCATTTATTTTTTTTTTGGCTTTTGATGCACAACCGTTTTCTTTACCTGAAGCGTTTTTTTTGCGTATCAAGATGAGTTTACTGATATTGTACCTATATTCGATTGAATGACATTTTTTTCGCAGATACTTTATCGGAATTATTTCTATTTATAATTATCCTATTATATTATCGGAAACTATTATTATGTATATACTGACATTTAAAAAAAACTCAAACTTTCTCCAAATTTTCGAAAAATATATATTAAAAAATATATATTATGGTGTTTCGCAAAAAAAATTCCCATGACCCCAATTGGACGATTCTGTGAACGCCTTAGGGTTCATCCTGCAATCAGCTCAATTCTTATCAATTTCGTGGTGCTGCCACGAGAGTTTGAGTGTTCGCTAGATTTAAAATACGAATAAAATAATCCGCGAATCGCGCAGCCGGCCTGTGAAAGAAGGGCGTGGTTCTTAATTACGAGCAAGTGAAGAGAAAAAAATATTTGCCTACCGCGCCTGGCATTGAGGTCTCCGGCTCGATATTCACTTCCGGCTACGCTTCGCACAGAGTTAAAGTCGTGCTTGTTACTCAGCGAGCAGTTTAAAAAAAATACTGACGAATAATCAATTAATTTTTTCAAGCTAAAGAATCCAATATTGTCGTATTTCGATCTCGATGTCTCAAAATTAATTTCTAAACGTGATAAAGTCTTCCTCGACCACAGAAATCGTTTGCACGTGTAAATGTATTATCAACCCATCACGGTCTCACTACCGAAAAATATCACGGCCGTCAAACTGGATGGATTACACCTAGTCAGTTTTCAAAAAACTATTGTCAGCAAACTAACCCTCCAAAGGGGTTGAAAAAATTACTGAACATGATTTGAACCTTCCAAATGATGTACGAAAAGTTTATTTACAAAAAATAAAATCACAGCGTGTTAAAAAAATTCACAGAGAGATGAAAATGGAAACAAAAGCCGCCGATCGTCGATTGATCGACGGCCCAACGATGAAGGGTTTAAATTTTCCAATCCATAAAAATATATATATTCCTCTTATCAAACATTCAAGCCACACATGTATTCAAGCCACGTTTTCCACGAGCAATGATAAATAATTGCGTTTTCCAGTCCCGGGCTAAGATGGAGGAAAATCGTTACTCACACAGAGTCCCGGGGGGAGGAGGGATGGTAAGATGAGGGTAAGCGAGAAAGAGAAGCGGAGAAGGGGTTCCGAGGCCTAGAAACCGCGGCCGGGGGGGGGGGTTGTTCGCCGGGGTTTCGTTCCCACAGGAAAGGAGGGAAGGAAGAGAGCAAAGGAAGAGAGAACGCGCGAGACGGGGCGAGGGGTTGAAAAGCAAGGCCGGAGGGCGGACGTGGCTGCGGAGGTCTCTGAAACACAGCGAGAGGAGGCTCTAGCCGGGGAGTCGAGATTCGCTCGGGCACAAACTTGTACACTTACACGGGGAAAGCTTCGAAGCTCGTTCCTAGATGGTGGAAGTGGTGGTGGCAAGACGATCCCTGGGAAAATGGCTAAAATACGTCGATATTAGGCGGAGAACTGCGAGGGGCTTCTCCACGAAAGCTTCGTTCCGCAAGCCCCGACCCGACCGCACCAACCGCGACACTAAAATGCATTTTTTTTTTTTTTTTGTATTTTTCAAAATTTTTATTTGGCGCGGAATAGTTTTTTCAGAATTTTTTTAGCATGATGGAAATTTTGTGAAAGGTGAAAATTTTTTTTGCGAGATCTGATTAATAATAGAATAAGATTAAGATAGAATTAAAAAAATAAAAATTATTCATGTATTTTATCAACTGTTGAACTAAACTGATGGAATAATCAAACGTTTCATATAATTGTATTATAATAATCATTATATTATAATAATCTTTATATTGTAATAATCATTATATTATAATAATCATTATATTATAATAATCATTATATTATAAGAATCATTATATTATAATAATCATTATATTATAATAATCATTATATTATAATAATCATTATATAATAATATTTTTTATATCATAATAATCATTATATTATAATAATTTTTATATTATAATAATCATGAATTCTATCAATCTTGATAGAATACATAAATTATTTCTTTTTCATTCTTAATCTCATTCTATTATTAATCAGATCTCGCAAAAAATAAGTTTCATTATTCCTTAAATTTTCAATGATTTATACAATTTTTTAATATCAATCCACGCCTAAGCAAAATTCTACAGATTTTAAGAGTTGAACACCACGGAGAATGCTATAAACTGCATACGGGAATTTCTGAAAGGGCTTCGAAAGCTTCCGAGCAAGAGCTCTTGTAACGTCGTCGTCGTCGTCATCGTCGTCGTCGTCGTCGTCGCAATCTACGTGAATCTGCACCGCCGCATTGTGTATAACCTGGTACAAGGAAACGCTTACGCAAATACGCTTCGCGTCAACTTTGCCGTGGAATTGTCGGTGAAAGGCTGGCGGTTGCAGGATCGGTGGGTGGAGTTTGTTCGATTCGATATTCATGTCGTGATTAAATTCAATTTCTAGCTGCTGTCGCTGCTGCTGCCATCGCCGAACGGAGAAATGAGCCAAGAGGTGGTTTCCAAAGGCACGAAATCCTTCGTCTCGTCGAGGAATCCAAAGACGTTTCGCGAGCGACCCAAGTCGAGCCATTTCCTGTTTCTCCGACAAAAGATCATTCATTTCAATATTAACTCTACACTTTTTTATGTAAGATGAACATTTCAGTTGATAAAAGATATTCCATGAAAGAACAAACGAAAAACTTGGAACTGTAGATTTATCCTTGGCGGCTGCTGCAGTCCAAGACTCTACCTTATCTACCAGGGGCTGTATTATATAATAATTGAGGGTATTCTGGTAGAGTCGCTTCGTGATAAAGTTTAGGCAAGGACTAGCATTTACATATACATTGTAAACATATAAATTGAAATTCAATTTAAATACAATCAAGTTCTACTAAAATCGTATTATGGTTGAATTTGACCTTGGTCTTGTTTTCCGATAGAGTCGAGACCCGCTAGAATTGTATCGCGGTAGAATTTGACCTTGGACTTTTTTTCCCCGTAGAATCGAGACCCGCTAGAATGGCATCGTGGTAGAGTTTCACCTTGGAATTCAATTTCAATACAATAAAGATCTACTAGAATCGTATTTTGGTAGAATTTGACCTTGGACTTGTATTCCGATGGAGTCGAGACCCGCTAGAATTGCATCGTGGTAGAATTTGACCTTGGACTTTTACTCCGGTAGAATTGAGACCAGCTAGAGCTGCACCGTGAAGGCATGTGATAGAGGTAACCTTGGGGATCGTATATCAACATAATCAAGACCTATTAAAATCGCATTCTAGTAGAGTTTGACCTTAGACTTGTATTCTGGTAGAATTTGACCTTGGATTTGCATTCTGGTAGAATCGAGACCTAGAATTAAATCGAGAGTCAAAATCTACCTATTCAAATCAAACAATCAATCTTAATTTCAATAAGTTTTAAACCCCGGCGTTGTTCTTCCGTCAGAGTTCTTCGGTCGGATCAATAACCGGTAGAGTCAGAATTGTTACAGATGTCATTGACAATTTCTCGAAACGCCATACGTCGCTCACGTGACTCGAGCAATCACCTACAAAATCAACACACCGCGCAGAATATAATACATCCGTATGTGTATGCCAAGGATCGCATATTCATCTCGTACCTTTCGGCGAGTGTCGCATAGCTCCTCGGAGAGCTTCCACCAGCGTCGAATCCATTCTCCGCGAGATAAAACGTACATCCCGTCCTGCCAACGCGCGTCTACGCTACCTAGAACCGCGACTCCAATCGTCTCAGACTCTATCTCGGTTGGGTTTATACTTCCAGATTCCCAGAGGAAACTCGCGCATCCCACAGTTTCCGTATTTTCGACGGAACAGGAAGCGACTGTGCGTTCCCAGAGGCGGGGTCGAAGGGTTGGGAGAAAGATGCTTAAGGGGCTACCAAGGTATAGACTGGGGAGAAGATAGACGACTACGAGGGAGACCGAGAAAGAGAGAAAGAGGGAGAGAGAGAGAGAGAGAGTTTGTCTCGAGGTGTGAGGATGCAGAACTGCACTGTTTCTACAACCTACAACCTACAACCTACCCCCCTCCGCCCCCTACAGTCCCGCGTTTATCTTCTCTCGGGGAAAGGTTCCGTCCTTCCTTCCACGAGGTTCCTCCTAACGTTCCATATCATTAATTATCTAAATTGAAGAGCCGGGTCCCGAGGTGGGATGCTGCGAAAGGGGTGCGGGGCGGGAGGCGGGGAGGGTGGTTCTGACTAGAGACCGGAGCGTCGTCTCTTAGATCGAAATTGTCAAAGGAGTCGAGGCAAGAGAGAGTCTGGAGACGCACGGCGATGGAAGAAGACACGCAGACACGAGGAATTGAACTCGGCGGGACGAGGGAGGGGGTAACGGGGGGGTGAGATACGTCGGGAACGTTAAGGAGTTCGGGGACGTTCCGTGAGATTCTAACATGGCGCGCACACACAATCTTCCTGCTTGGATGATAATGGCGAATGTCGGGGGGTTCGACTGTGGGTGAGCTTTTGAGAGCTTTGGAGCGATGAAATTGGTGGATGCTGGGCGGATCTTTTCGTCTTGATGAACTATTTTTTTTTTTTTGGGTGGTTGAGAATTTTTTGATTGCCGACGAACTGCAGAAAAAAATTTATTAGGGAGGAAAAGAAAGAATTTTTAATTGGCAAATTTAGTTGTCGATTAATTAGGTAAATGAGTTATTAATTAATCGGTTGATCAATTTAATAACTCAGTAATTCAATTGTTAGTTGATTCAGTTACTGAATTATTACTTAATTTAGTGATTCAGTTGTTAGTTGAGATATTTATTAATCAATGAGTCGAAATTAATTTGCGGTATTTTCGGGTTTCGGGACGCAGCTTGGTCAGTCCTGTTGCCGCTGAGAGCGATGGGAAGGGGATGACGAAGGGGGAAAAGCATTTAGCAAACGTTTAAGTCCATTTTGTCGTCGAAAACTTGGCCCGAAGTGACGACGCACGAGTTCTAACGACTCAATTGTATACCCGAGCTGTGTTCTTTGTCTCGCAAGGCCGTCGCGTTTCGTGCGTCTACTTAAGGCTCCGAGGCACGACGACGATTCCGGACACCCAGTGGACACGACAATGACCACATTGTCTTGCGACCATTGTAAGAGTTATGATACCGTACAGCTATGGTGCAAGGAAACTACAATAATTCCGCAAACGATGGAGACAATCTTTCTCATAAACGATTGTTGACGTCGTCCATTATTCATCCATTTTTATTTAAAAAAATTATTTTTTATTTTTACATGCAGGGGTCACTTTCTTGGGGTCATTGTAACCCCAAGCGAGTAAAATTGAGTTGTTCGTAGGAGTTTTCGCCGACGAAGAATGTAAAATTTCACGGCGACTAAATTATGAATAGAACTCGAATTATTTTTCATTATTTTCGCAAATTCTATGCAAATTGAAACGCAGAGATGCTGTTGGGGTACTCTGGACCCCGAACGAACGCTAAGGAACCAATTTTATTATTTTATTTCTTTATTCTTAATGTTCAACTATTTTTTTTTTCGTTGTCATTCGAAAACTCAACGAAAATTAAATCATTCTCTCTTCCATCTCCCATCTTTATTTCTTTTATTCTTATGTTCTTTAGGTGGATGAAAAATATATAATAATATAAAAAATCTTAATCGCATGCAATTAATTAATTCTTCTCGTGTTACAAATAAAATGTAACTAATCAAAACAGTATTGCAATATATCGTGTGAAAAAAAAGGACGAAACCAAATAATATGAATCGTAGAACATAAAAAAAATCAATAGTCGTCTTAATGGAGTTTCTTCCTTGCCTCGGGGTCGGAGAACAAAGATACGAGGCTTGCGGAAACTGGTCTTAAGGGGTAACTGTCCGAGCTGCTTGATCAGTGGTACGTGGACAAAGCGGGATAACGTGTGCGATCGGTGTGAGCACGTGAGGAAGCGCGATTCACGTAGAATGTGCATAGGACAGCTTCGGGGCTCGAGGTATCGTGCATTGGTGTGCGTACATGTGTGTGTGTTTGTGTGTGAGCCCCGTACGATGGCACGGAACGGCTTGGGGCGCCGTATAATTTACCGGTCACCGACTGGCTTGCCGGCCAACGTCCGATTCACTCGCACGCCGGTCATCAACGTTGGCCGGCCAAGAAATTCGACCGAGCCGACCCAAGCTGACAGGTTGCTTCGGTCATAAGCCTCCCGAATTTTTATTCTATTTATTTAATTTATTTTATTCATTTAATTTATTTAATTTATTTAATTTATTTAATTTATTTAATTTATTAAATTTATTAATATTTTATTTCTTTTATTTATTTTATCTCATTCATTTTATTTATTTTTAAATAAATACGATTAATAATTGGCTGAATATATTTTTTTCTCAATAAAATCATCTATGCTCTGTCTAGAGAAATAGTTTTGATTTTTGCACTGCAATCATTGAATTATCTTCTAAATGTTTTGATAATACTTTAATTCGATTTTGATATATACTTTGAAATTATTTTGACGAAGAAATGATGAATCATTGCTTTTTTTTAATCGACTATTATTTCAGTGCTTTGGATTTATCTCGTGACGAAATCTTTAAGAAAATTATTGTAAGGTTTAATTATTCCTATTTCGTCACGAAAATAATTCAAAAGCATGCGTATGAAGAATTAAATGATTTTCAGGGTTAATCGAAATTCTAGAAAAATCATGAAAAGATATAATTGTATTTCAATAAATTATTTTATAATTGATTCTGAAATCGAGGTACTATCCACGTCGTATTGAATTAATTCCGTGGGAAAGATTGTCCTTCATTTCCGTGATTATTATTCCGTCATGCAAATAATTCCAAAACACGAATAGAAAGAATCAAATGATTTCGAGGGTCAATCGAAATCGCAGGAAAATCATGAATGGATATAATTGTATTCTTGCGAGAAATAGGGGTGAAAGTGGAACTTGTTTAGATCGTCTGGTCAAGATTCGCTGTAGCTATTCCCAGGACCTTTGCACCATTATTACCACTCGTCGGTCTTCCCCCCGCCCTTCCACCCTCCACGCTTCGCATCGCCGTCGTTCGGACACCTCGATCTGAAGAAATTCCAGCGTGACAGGTTATGCCAGGATTTTAAATGGGGCTCCGATCATCCGGTCGAGAATCGGAGTAGCGCGAGTTCCACCAAGAAGGGGTAGAAACAACCCCCAGTGAGTTATGTAGTCAGTATCGAAAAGACACTGCTTCGGGACGGCAATGATATCGAAAGAAATCGCTACTTACGTGATTAGCAATTGAATTATAATTTGAAAAAAATATATATGTTTTCCTTCGTCGCGAAGTAAAATTATTTTTGAACATTAACAAATTATTTGTCGAGACGGTGAATTTTTTTTTCCGAAGTGTCGTGTTTGTGATCTTGTGATTACAATTTTGTGACGTTTTTTCAACCCCCAAAAAAGCCCCGAAGAGATAACTTCTAAAATACTTTATAAATTAATTATTCAATGAATACTAATCTATATGGAAATCAATTGATCTTACAAATTCGTTAATTAACAAACAAAAAATGTGTAATAAAAAAAATCAACCCCGAACAAACAATAATTCAAAAAAAAACATATATTATAAATTCTTCCCATCATTTTTTTTACAAAAAATCAATTTCAATCTCAGCCATAAATTATCAATTTCAAAATCCCTTTCAATCAATAATTCTAAATTACAAAGAAAAAATCTTGTGTCATCCATTTTTTCTTCAAACAGATTTAAAAAAATTTTATTCGATAAGCTTCGGTTGATCGCACAATTTCGTTTCGCGTTCCACGAGCTTTTAATTGTTTCACGGTTTCGCCTAAGCCGAGCGTGGGTTTCCCCCGCGAGGGATATAAATACGCGGAGCGTTTAAAAAGCGCTTAAAAGCGTTGTCGGCCCGGCGGGGGTGAAACGTACAAGCGGTCGGTCGGTTCGAGTCGTCGACTCGCACCAACGTGTTCGTACGTCGGCCCGCCGGAAGCTCGAGGCAAGCCGGCAATCGGCGAGAACACGGGGGTTGGAGAAAGAGGAAGAGGAGGAGAGAGAGAGAATCGCGGGGGGGGGGATGATACAAACTTTCACCCCGGTCGAGGGTGAATTTCGCGTAAAAAGCCCGTGGCTGCTTCGCCAGCCTCGAAATTGACTCTCATCCTCCGAAGCGACTCTCGTTTACGCCTCCATCACCGAAATTCAACCGTCCAACCACCCCCGCGCTCTTAATGGACCAACCCCCGATGCACGCCGGGGTGGTTTGTGTTATTTTCGAGGTCGTGTTCTCGCGACCGCGACGATTAGCCGAGTTCTTTCTCACGGATTTAAAACGAAACCAGATTGTCACACCGAAACGATGTGAAACAGATGTTTGGGGGATAAAACTTTTTTTTGGGAGCGTGTTTTGGAGGGATGTTTTTTTGTATGAAGGAATTGACGTAGAAATGGGGATTTTTTAGGAATTGGAATGCGTTTTTTGATGGATTTTCTATTTTTTTAGGCAGTGGGTAGATTCGGGGAAAAATATTAGACGAATAGTTAATTAATCGGTTAATTTGTTCAACAATCAATTAAAATTAATTAATTGTGACATAATATAATGAATTAATTAATTGTCAAATAATATAATTAATTAATTAATTGTTGAATGATATAATAAATTATTTAATAAAATAATTAATTAATAGGTATTAATAAATACCTAGGTATTTATAAATAGGCAATGGGTAGGTTAGGTATTAATTAATTGTTGTTGATTAATTTGTTTTTGTATTTTTCTCTACTCTTTAACGAATCAAATTTATTGATAAGAAAATCAACGAACTTGGACAGCTCTATAAATCATTCGATTCTCAATTCTCATGCAATTTCAAACCCCCAAAACAAAAAAAAAAATCAATCATTCCTATTTTCTCATTATTTCTTATTTATTCTTTTTTCGAAGAAAATCAATCAAACTCGAAAGCAAATAACCTAGAAAATGTGCAGCATGAACAAAATGCCACACAACATATTGAACAATCAAGATTCCCCAATCTCGATTTATTTCCCCGTTTCCCACCCTCGAAATCAACCCCCTCAACAACATTCCAACGAACGTTTTCTCAGATATATGGAAATTTCGATCGTAGTCGTTTTGTTTCGAAGGCGAAGGTTTCCACCAGCCCGTTGGTGGAAACGTTGGCAAAGGAGGAACCACCCCCCGTTGGATGGCAAGGGGATGGCGATGCCACGGACGGGGTCGCAGCGGCGGTGCCCCGATGCCACGCCAGCCAAGTAATATAAATTCAAATCAGACCCTGTTTTCACACACAACAAACTTGGAGAAACTCCGGTTGGGCCTCAACACCCGGTACGAACCCTCCTTCCACCCTCTTCCACCCCCTTTCACCCTCGGTAACGGCCTTCGTGAGCCAAGCTTGCTTCGAGCTTTCTCGAAAGCAACGCCGGCAACACCCATATAACCACGGAACTAAGTACATTGCCGAGAAGCTGTTGGGAAAGCTCTTAATGAAGATACGTGACTCAACAATTTCTCCAAGAAAATATTTCCATCCTCTTCGAATTCACGTGGAAAATCCGCAATCACCGAGCAAACCCGAAATTTCATTCATGTTTTGTCCAATAAAATTCTTGTTGTTGGTGTGGTGAAATATTTTTTGATACGAATTCGATTTTATTGAGAATTGCATTTGAGGATGAAGAATGTAAATAGAATTTTTTTTTGTTGGCATAGAAGAAAATTGAAAGGCTTGAATTGAAAGGGGAAGCTTGAATTAGGTAATCAATTTTTCCGGAAAACGTGGTAAAATTTTATATGTGTATCAAACTGTTTCAAAAAATCTGTTTTATGTATTATGTTTTGTCGTCTTCAATGTTGGGTTTTTTATCGATTACGGTACGTTTTTCGCAAAAAATGGATGGAAAATAAAATTTCCGAGTGTCATTTGGTAGGGAACAGAATGCTTTTTAATAATATCTGAGCTTTAATTAAAAAAATTTTAATATCTCCAAAACTTGAAGACATTTCAAAGCAATTTTTGATAAAAATTCGTTTTCAAACAAATTTTACATCTCGACTCTACATTCAACAAAAAAAACATTTCTTCACATATTTTAGAGACAATTAAATTTCCCACAAAAAAGGTTTCAAGTAAAAACAGCTTAATTCTAATAATTCGCAATCCACAGCTCCTGGAAATTTATTTTCCCATGAAAACAAAAATTATTTTTCATCTTTGTAATCATCTGGCAAAGGTTCGATCAATAATTTCTTCCCACCCTCTTCCTCAACAATCCAACCTCACCATTTGATTGCAAACAATTCGAATCAAGCTTCAGAGATGATCCAGAATTTTTAATTCCTATTTCACGGAGACGATGAAGTTTGAGATTGCCCGAGAAACATCGAAATTCGGTTCCGAGGCGAATCTTAATCTTCTCCGGCAATTTCCATAATCTTGGAAGGTGCTTAGGGCGCATCTTCACCTTCCTCCGCCATCCCTCGACGGTTCTCCGTTGCCCGGGGAGTCATACCGGTCTTGTAATATAATAACATAGGCCGAAGAAGGTTCGTTTACACTATCTCGTTCGGCTCGACGAGGACGAGGACGCGAGCTGGTCCAGAAGGAGGCTGAGTCCTCGGGCTACGGCCGCCTAGGCTGCGACGTTGGCACACGGGAGACACCGTCGGCAAAATGGCCGACCCCACGTTAATGCCCTCTTAATATTTAGGGATCTTCCTTCGTACGTCGAGGCTCGAAGTGGAGGAGAAATCGTTCCCTGCCGCCACTCGCGCACTCGCTCGAAACCCTCCTAAAATCCACTTTACTGCGCCATTAAGGTGAAATATTCCCGTAAGGGGTGGAAGAGACCAGGTGGATGGCTTTCACGGAAGAAAGTTTCGAACCCCCGTGCGGGAAGACCGAGAACGCGTCTAAAAGCCTTGAGAGAAAAAAACTGGCTTAAATTCTTGTAACATTTTTTGGAAACGCTTTTTTTGGGCGGATTTTTTTTTCAGTCATGCAGCGGAGTCACCATCGGTTTAAATAATTATTGAAAATTGTTTTCAACGTCGTAAAGTACAAAAAAAAATGTTTTGACATCTTAATGAGGTCCCGGTAAAGAAAATAAGAAATCCACAACCCGAAAAGGAAGTTGTAAAGGCTCTTATACCCCTGTGCGCGCTGATAACCGAGAAGTAAAAAAGAATCTAGTGAAATAATGTGATAGTAGTTGTCTGACGAAGAGAATTTTTTTTCACAAATAAAGAAATTACAGTATTTCGAATTTTAGAATGCAATTTGAAAAAAAATAGTCTCCCATAATCCACAAGAATGCAGTTTCTTGCACCCAATGAAAAAAAAAACTTTCAAACCAATAAGAAAAAAAAATTCTGTCAACCCCAAACTAAAAAGAATCTATTTGCCCCCGAGGGTTGAAGAATTATGACTACAAAAATAAAAATTCGAATTTTCCGCTCTACGAAAAGCGGCTGGTAGAATGGAAAATGGAGAATCGGAAGATACGTAGTTCGAGAGCATTCGGTTCCCGCGACTCCGTCGTTTCCGCGTCTCGAGGTTGGGTCGCGAGGGTGGAAAAGGTGGTTGGCGTATAGTCGACGGATGAAAGGAGGGTTGCCTCCCGGAGTGGTGCAGACCGAGCGTTGCCGCGGATGGAGAAGGAGCGCCACGGAGTTAGAAAGCGGTCGAACGAGAGGCTTTCGCGGTGGGGTGCGTCGGTGTTGCGACCCCCCTCGAACCCACCCTCTCACCCTTCCCCGCTGCCCCTCGCGGACTCGGCGAACCAGCCCTCCTCGGCGTAGGGCGGTCGGGTGGCATTCTCGAGAGTCTAAGGTAGATTATATTATTTCTCGGGACCTCGCACTCACCGAGCGAACGTGAGTCGCAGGGCGGAAGCTTCAACCATCCAAGAGAAGCTCGGGAGGGTGGGCGGGGGTGAGAAGAAGGGTGGTGGTTCCCCGGCGCCGCGGTGGCAACCCGCCATTTTGTGAATGTTAAATCATTTATTGATCCAAGAAGGTGGCGGTGGCGTCCCAACCCTCGTAGAGCTCAACCCCAACCCACCCCAACCCAACCCCGAACCAAACCCCCTTTCTCTCTTCCATACTCCACCCTTCCGTCGCTTTCTATCCAACTATGAGGGCACTACTAATGCCGCACTCGTACGGACTGCTACCACCACTAACCTACGTTGAAAACCCTCACGGAAACGCGGGGACGTCTGAAAGAGGCTCTGAATACGACGACGAACCTTATTCCAGATAGGGAATTCGTCGGTTCTGCAAACTCGAGTGTGAATAACGCGGAGGGAAAACGGGGAAAGGAGAGATTTCCATTGTGCCAGTTCGCCATTTGAAAATTCGGAGAATGGCCAAAGTTTCGTGAAACATCATCATAAATCCTCGGCGGGGTAAATTTTGATTGGTACTGGACGGGGTTTGATAAGACACCTGGGAGGGTTGGAAACGATGGCGTCAATGTATATCAATACTTTCGACGATTCTGAAAATCACGCTTGACATTTTTGGTGATATCTGGATATCGTCAAAGAATCACACAAGACCTTGGTCCTTGTTTTCGCGATCCTGCAACCACCCTACAATGCTCCGAAGGACGACCCTCTGAGATTCAGCTTTCCGGGTTCCTTCATTTCGCCGAACCCCCGCCCGAGAAAAGCTCGAGACATTTGAACGATCCAACGAGAAATGAAGAGGGAATTTATAGTCTCGCGAGACCCGGACCTTGCTCCCGGTCCAGAAAGGTTCCACTCTCGGCAGGACCCTCGTTTCCAAGGATTCGCGTTTCTCCATCCAACCATCGTCAGCACCGTTCTGTCTTGCCCTCGTGCCACTTTGGCTTACGTTTCTATACCCTCGTGCTACTTTGTTCTCCGGGATTCTCGGAGAAACATGAATAGGAAAACGTGAAATACGGATCGGGGAAGAACCCTGACCCTTCGCGAGGGAATATTGTAACAGCCGGTATCCACCCTCTTGGATTTGACTACCGTGTCTGGTTGCCGACTCGGGCTGGTCACCCTCAGTCAATGCTGATGGCTGAATTTGCATTATCATACTTATGTTGGTTCAATGGAGATGAAGATCGCCTTGTTTTAGCAAAAAAGGAATAATTATTCGTTATGGACAGCTGGTTGAGAGGTGGTTTGAGGCCTCAATCGTTTGCTGAGTCATTCTCTTAATAACGACTACGAGTCGAGCTATCTAAACAAAGAAACCATCCTCTCGCATCATCCCTTACCCTTAAAGCGGTTGAATTTGTCAAGGTCATTGAAAAATATCGTTAAAACCCGCAGCCCAACGTTTTTCCGCTACGCGATAAAAAACGGTGAAACTTTTTATCATGACCGAAGAGCCAATATTAGACACGTCGGTCGGCCTTACATCCCCAAACGCTTGGCTCGAATCCTCTTACGGTTTTATTTGCTCCGTCCCTTTTAGACACGGAATACGGAGAAGCCGCGGTAATACAACCCTTTTCCGTGGAAAAGGGTAGAAGCGGCCGCGTCCACCCTCTTGCATCTTTCCACGGTACGACGATGGTAGCCATGTGCTACTGGGAATTCTGTATCAGTCTCGTCCTCTCGCTACGGGCAACCGCGGGCTGCAAATACGAGCCCAGAAGGACCCAAGGGGTAGTTTGTCTCGAAACGACTTTGGTCTTTCACGGAGGGAAAGTGGAAACGCTCGAGAAATTAGTGCGGGACTTCGTTGGGGTGGTTTTATTGCCTCCTTCGGTACTACCCCGACTTTCCCGGCAGATTTTGACTCATATACGACCGTCGATGGTCGACTTTGATGTATCGTCGAGTTTTTTTATGACGATATTGCGCAGTTATCGGGGTCGGGGATTTATTGGGGTGGAAAATTCTGCAGTTCTAATTTTCTTACAATGTAAAAAATCTGAAAAATGGTTGATCAAGAATTTTTCGGCTTATTCAGACCTTTCGGATGCTATGCTGCATCCGCCATAAATCGTATTCGCGTTTGGGACAGAGTTCCACACCCTCGAAAGCCAGAGTCGTGACACAATGATATCGAAGATTTTCTAATAATTGGTTATCTCGTTCGTGCAGACGGGGGTTTCGCACATTCACACCCCCGCGAGGGTGTTGAAGCCGGACCGGGTGGCTACACGACCCACACTTCGAGATAGGAACCAAACCACGCAGTGTCCCGCGTTCGCGGAAGCTTGTGTGGACTAATCCTATTACGACTTCTACCGTTCAACCCGTCGGTACCACCACCCCCCTCCCCCCGACGACTTCCGCGACCCCCGTACCTTTAATAGCGTACTAATCGAGTTCGAGTCGCTCGGCAGACCGGATCAACGATTTTACAGGTGAAAGGGACCTAATGGAACGCCAACCACCCAGCCACGAGATTTCTACTCGCTCGACGAACGAAATCCACCCCCGAATGTGACGTGTTTGAGTGTTACCGCAACGTAAAACTTGCACGAGGGTTTGGTAAAGAAATAAAAAATGCCCGTATGCGGGTGGTTGAGAACGGGTGCGCAGACTCAAAGGTTTAGGGATGGAAAAAGGCGATTTTTTTTCTTGCGCAGAATCGTTAAAGTCCCCACGATGAAGTCGGCAGGTTTGGTGGTGGAAAAATCTCGGCGGGTGTTCAACCCCGACGGCTGAGAAAAATTGGAGCGTCAGTTGGTCGCGAGCCGGACAAAAAAAAGCGTGGGGATTGAACGAGAAAACGCGGAATTCGACGTGAAAGAATTCCCGTAATCGTTTTAGCCTAATTTTCGTCATCTATGTACAGAGAAATTAATGCCTTCGTGAGGAATTGAAAGAAAAACGATTGTGGATTTTTCCATCGAATATTTACACGAGAAAATAAGGATGCCGATCGCTCAGTGGAGGAATATTTGGGAAGTTGCATGTGGTAGATTGTGGAAATACGGATTTCACGAAGTTCGTTGGTGTAAATATCGGATAACGACCGGTCAACTATTTTCTGCGGAATTCGGAGGGTGGACGGTCGGGGCTACCTCGAAATCACAGTGTTAACGCGAATTTACGACACGAAACTCATTCACACGACGTGTCTGTGTGCGTTGCAACGGATAAGTGCTGAATACCCATCTAATTAAATTTAATTCTAAGATTTATTATTCTTAATACATTTTTTATTCTTAAAAAACAACATTTTTCTCCATAAGTCAGTGAAAAATTAATGGATCGAAACGGCCAAGGATTCTAAATTTTCCTTAACCAATCGCCCTTAAAATTGTAAATAACAAAAATCTTTAAAAATCAACCCCAAACAATTAGCCAGCGATTTTAGCATAAACAAACAAAGAAACCACCTTAAATTTCGCACAAGAATCGTCGATGACGATATTTTTATAAAATTGATTATGAAATACGAACAAAACCGATTTTGCAACCCCCTACATCGGGGGGGGTAAGCCGAGACAGGATGGTAATATTCGACTAAGCCATGGACGCGGGTCGGATACGTCGTGTTCGTATTCGTAGTCGTCGTAGTCAGAACTCGAGACCAAAATGCAGGATTTCAATTTGGAAGTTCTGAGATGAAGGGAGAGAAGCCAGCGCGGCATACCTCGTTGGCCCCACCCCTATTCGGGGTTCTCTTTACCCGCTGCTGGCGTAACTGCCGCGCGCTTAGGGGCTGGGAGAATGATATAGGGGCCAGAGCGGCCGCCATTTTGAATTAGCCGTACTTATAGGGTAACGAGGGTGAAATTTTTATGAGAACTCCGGCGGCTCGACCTTACTTCGAAAATGGTTGCCCGACGGACGGATCTTCCCCCAACCGAATTATTTTTCCATCTGTCTTGGTTGGCATGACGACCTCGGTCTTAAGGGCGAACATACCACTGCGCGCTCAGTGAAGCCGAGTGAATATGGAAAATTATCATAAGGGTTTCATGATTGAAAAAAAATTAAATTGTTGGTTCTACATTTTTCATTTACTTTTCAACGATAAGAAAACATTTTTTTTTAATCAACATTATTATTTCTTTCTTTTTTTGATTTTTTGATTGGCCAATTTTGTTTATAAATTATTGAACACCATATTTTTGCATACTAAAGTTTAAAATACTGTAATTTCTTTATTAAAAGAAATTTTTCTTCACCTGACAATTACTGCTAGATTATTTCACTGTATTCTCTTTTATTTTTGCAGACTGGACAAATTTTGGTGAATTTATGATGTCGACCATAGGCGATCGCTCAACGAGCAAACGCCGAATTTCCAAAAGTAGATGGCACAGAGGCGAACGACCGGTAACAAACCTCGCTGGAAACAAAATTATTTTCGAGCGTCTGAAAACGATACAGCGGCATTTGATTCGAATTGTCTGGATTTACGAACGATGAGCCTTCTCTGGGATGTTCAAAACTGTCGCACTCTTGTTCTCCGGACGTCACTTGAAATTATGACAAGCTTTGAGTGACGGGCGCAACGATGGCACGTCGTTTAATTTGTGAAATACGAAGGAGAGAGAACGTTCGAGCTTTCCGGGCGAAGTCGAGTCTATCAAAAAGTTTATTATAGCTCGCAACGGCGGGTGGTGAGGTTAATGCACTCGTTTCGTATCATTGACCGCAGTTACAAGAGTATCTGATGAGTTATTAATGTTAAAGAAGATATGGAAAACGAGAACTGTCATTTGTGACAGAATATGGTAGAACGGAATCTGCAGTCCTTAGTTAGAATTGTTTTTTCAAACCAGTCGATAGGTTTAGATCATTTTTGTGTAAAAAAAAATATAAGAATGATGGCCATCTTTCCAAAAATAATGCCAGACCATAATTTTTTCATGAGTCTTCGAAAATATCAGTGGAAATATACTCTTCCACTATTTCCTATAATTTTATAACGATTTTATGGGCACAGTGCTGCCCTCCTGAAGACTTTACGAACTATCATATATTTAATTCTATTTAGCGCTCATTGATTTTTTTATTCACTTACTATTTAAGAATCATAATTATTCAAGATAAGTCGTCTTATTTCGTACAAACTACGAATATAAATAATTATATTTTTTATTATTAATTAATTTGTTCTGGCGATTTTTCTTAGTCATTTATAATTATTCGATAAAAAATGGCTTTTAGAGATAGGTGCTGCCATCGTGTGATTTTCGTGAACTCTGTAGCCAAGCCTTGAAAGCACGTCGGGGAAAAGTCTTTCTAAACATCGACCACCCTTCCAGAGAACCGGCCAACCTACGAATGCCAATAATTCATCGCTGCCCCGCACGGTGGCGCCACCGACGTGATCCAACTTTTCGCTGGTATAGCGGAACCCTTTCTCGACGTACATTCCTGGAACGGATGTCGATAATGCAAGTAGTTGCAACAAAACTCGGTTTATCGCGTGTTCCTAAATAACTGGATCGTAAAATGCTACAGCTCGGTCGGTAACAAAAACTGCAAAGCGGTGTTCTCGGTCACGATTATCTTAGCCGCATAAAGACGAGAACGATCGACTGCGTCTTTAAATTACCCAGACAATCTTTCTCATCTTTTATCCGAGAAATCAACGATGGCGAAGAAAAATAAAAATTTGAAAATATTCAGCTTTTTATCTTCTTCAGAGAAACAAGCTTGAAAAACCTGGCTTTTTTACGCACTCAAGGCAGCTTCATGGGCTTGAAGTTTCTGCAGGTTACGAAACCGACGACGATGGTAATAAAACCAACGCGAATTGAAATAATTAAGTTGAGATGTTTCCCAGTTCAGAGTTTTTATTGTTATCTTTTACATATAACAATTTTGTGGTTTCAAACAATTTTGTAGATATGTAAAATGATGAAGAAAAATTGATTATTCGAACATCGATGTGGACCGCTTGATGGATGATTTTAATCGGGGTAATTTATTTTTCATTCCAAGGGGATGGATCGCGTTATCAGTTGAGGGCTGCTCACGCAATGTAGATGGAAGCTTTACGGAATCAGATCCGGCAAAACGTGTTCATTCCTCGTGATTATCAATTATGTTGAAGGATTTTTGAGATAGGTATACTGTCCAGCCTAACCACTTCTTGCCATGGCCTTGTAGAGTTCCACAGAGTCATCTCGTTCTGTTGAATTAGCGACAACGATACGGCTGGCTGATTGGTCAGCGGTAACCCAGATACCCAATAAATAGCTGAAGAAACCGAACGTCAAGTTTGAGCCATCGTTTGAATCGTCACCCTCCGAAATCTGCAATAAAAAACGCACAGCCGTGTTAGGTCTTTGTTCGGTCGATCAAGGAATCAGGCTATTTCAACGATCAAAAAGTCAACCGATCTCATTTCATAAATTTATTCTTGAAAGGCACCAGAATTCAAAAAGTCGTGAATTTCGGATTAACTGCGTTTAATGCGTACCTCGACGAGGGCGATAGAAATAAGTCCGATGCACAAGATTTTCTTAAACATTATTGCGGATTGAGCTTTCTTGCGAGTAAAAGTACAGCGGAGAAGTGACGCGCCGTGAGAGAAACTTTCTATATATTATACTGAAATTTGGAGGCACTGAAAAGGTCCGCGTGTCCCGGTTGTTCCATAAAATAATTATTATTTCGCGCTCAGTGAGTCTAACGCTTTGAAAAATTGCGATCGCGAATAGCTTTACCATCGGTAATCTATTTTCCAATAACTCTGAGCTGTTTACGACTCCGTTATTTCTGAATACGCCTTTACTGACCAGTAAGAAGTACACACGTGCCGTTTCTTGGTTCAACAAGGTCAATTGAAAGGACCATCTTGCCAGCTGCCCCATATTCGAACCGAATTGAATTTTCCTCACCACTGGAAATAACCATCGAATGAAAAAAAAAAAAAAAAAAAAAAATTACATTTCATTTCGGAAAATGAAAGCAAGGTTTTTCCACTTTTTCAAACTTAGGGCAGCTTCATGCGCATGAAATTTCTGTGAGTTATGAAAAAGACGACGCTGCTGGTTAAACCAACGCAAATTAAAATAATTATGTTGAAATGATTCTTAGTTTAGGTTATTCATTTTTATCTCTTACACATGTAAATTTCGTGGGTTCAAATAATTTTGTAGACACATGAAATAATTTTTTTTTTAATTATCACAAGACCGATGTAACCTACTTTTCGTAGGTGATCTTAATCGAGGCATTAATTCTTTATTATCTTTGACGAATTATTCAGTAGCGTTGACGGCATTTGCGACGGGCTTGACGACATCAGCTTTGATGGCTTCCTTGGTAGCATTGGCGCCGTCTACGATGAGTTTCGCGACGTCAACTTTGACAGCCTCTTCGGTAGCGTTGACGGCATTTGCGGGGGGCGTCACACCGTCGACTTCGACGGTTACCTTGGTAGCGTTGGCGCCGTCTACGACGGATTCTCCGGCAATGTTATCGACTGTCAGAACGGGCGCTATAACTTTATCTTTGACGAGCTCGTTGGCAGCGTGGGCGACGTTCTCGACGTTCGCTATCACTCCGTGTTTGACGAAATCGTGGGCACCGTTGACGGCAGTCTCGGCAGGCGTTAACAGTGCGTGTTTGACGAAATCGTTGACAGCTTTTTCGGAATGTATGGCCGGCCCTATATGTCCATCCTTGGCGAAATCGTTGACAGCGTAGGCAGCACCTATGACGGGTTCTATGACTGCATGTTTGACGACGTCGTTGGCAGCGTCGACGGCATTCGCAACCGGCGCTATAACGTCTTCTTTGACAAAATTTATTGCTTCGCCGAAGCGTTCGCTGGGAGAATCAATTGGTTCGACAGCTTTCGAAGCCTGCAATAAAATAGGGCAAGCCCTATTTGGTTTTCATTCTGTCTATTAGGGTCACGAAATAATTATTTCGTCACAAAATTAAAACTCGCATACTTTGACGACTTGCAATAGAAATCTGTTATCGATAAAACAAAAATGTACTCTATCGTGAGCTCTAATAATAATTGCCGTTTAATAATTTGCTTGCGTTTATTTTAATAAAAATTGACCTACTTGTCAAGTCAGGGCAAACATTTGCCTGTAATCTGTGTATTTTTAATTAATCGCGTCTAATGCGTACCTCGACGAGGGCGATGGAAACAAGTCCGATGCACATGATTTTGTTAAACATTTTTACGGATTGAATTTTCTTGCGAGTAAAAGTACGGAGGAGAAATAACGCGTCGTCGTAAAGCCTCTGCCTACTTCAAGCTGAAACTCGAATGCTCGACAAACGTCCGAGTCTCACAATCGGTCCATAAAACGAATCTTATCTCGCGCTCACCTAACCGAAGGCTCTTAAAAAAAATTGCGATCGTGAATAGCTTCTGCACTAGGATAATATTCTTCAACGACTCTGAGCTGGTCACGGCTCTGATTTTTATGCGATACAATTTTACCGCCTTCGTTTTATGGTGTAACGCGAATGAAATAAAAAAATCCGCATGTCACGATTAGTCCGTAAAATAAATATTATTTTGCTCGTGCTGCGTCTGAAGCTTCAAAATTGACTTCAAATTGCGATGTTGGATAGTTTTTCCATGAGAAATATGTTTGTTTTAGCGACTCTGAGCTGGTCACGACTCCCATAATCATGGATACGATTTTATTGGCCAGTAAAGATTACACACGTGCCGTTTCTCGATTCGTCAAGGACAATAGGAAGAACCACCTCACCAGTGGCTCCATATCGAACGTCTCCAACCCAATCTAATTTTCCTCATCACTAGAAATAACCACCGAAGGAATGAAAAAATTACATTTCATTTCACAAAATGAAAGCAAGGATTTTTCCACTTTTTCAAACTCAGGTCAGCTTCATGCGCATGAAGATTCAGGACGGCATTAAAAAGACGACGATGCTGATGAAAACAACGCAAATTAAAAGAATTCTCTCCAGATCATCCACAATTAATGTATTTTATTTTTATCTTTTACAAATTCTCGTGATTTCGAACAATTTTGTGGACATATAGCACTATTTTTCAAAAAATCATCGCAAGTTCGATGGATACCTCATAATAGATGAAATTTTCAGAGGCATTAATTTTTTATCGTTTCGATGAATTAACTAATATCGCCAACTTCCTTATTGACAGCTTTTGCTGTAGCATTGGCGGCATTGACGACGGGCTTCACGACATTATCTTTGGCAGCATCTACGGCAGCGTTGGCGCCATTTATGACGGGCTTCGTGGCATCAACTTTGGGGGCTTCTACGGTGACGTTGACGCCATTTGCGACGGGTTTCGCGACATCAACTTTGAGGACTTCTACAGTAGCGTTGGCGCCGTCTATGACGGGCTTCGCGACATCAGCTTTGACGGCTTCGTTGGTAGCGTTGGCGCCATCTACGACAGGCTTCGCGACATCAACTTTGACGGCTTCCTTGGTAGCGTTGGCGTCATCTACGACGGGCTTCGGGACATCAAATTTGAAGGCTTCTTTGGTAGCGTTGGTGCCGACTACGACGGTTTTCACGACGTTATCATTGACAGCATCCTTGGTAGCGTTGGCGCCATCTACGACGGGCTTCGCGACATCATATTTGACAGCTTTCTTGGTAGCGTTGGCGCAATCTACGACAGGCTTCGCGACATCACCTTTGACAGCCTCTCTGGTAGCGTTGGCGCCGTCTACGCTGGGCTTCGCGACATCATATTTGACAGCTTTCTTGGTAGCGTTGGCGCAATCTACGACAGGCTTCGCGCCATCACCTTTGATAGCCTCTTTGGTGGCGTTGGCGCCGTCTACTACGGGCTTCACAGCATCGTTTTCGACGGAATCTTTGGCAATGTCAGCGACGTTCATGACGGGCGCTATAACTTCATCTTTGACGAATTTGTCGGCAGCGTTGACGGCGCTCTCGACGTTCGCTATAACTCCATATTCGGCGAAATCGTTGGCAGCGTAGGCGGCATTCCCAACGGGCGCTATAACTCCATGTTTGACGAAATCGTTGACCGCGTTGGCGGCATTCAAGACCGGCGTTATGTATCCATCCTTGACGAATTTGTTGACAGAGTGGGCAACACCTATGACGGGTCCTATAACTCCATCCTTGACGAAATCGTTGACAGAGAGGGCGACATTCGCGACCGGCGCTAGAATTCCATGTGTGACGAAATTCATTGCTCCTTGAAAGTAGTCGCCGGGAAAATCGTTTGATTTGACAGCGTTCGAAGTCTGCAATAAAATGGAGCAAGCCATATTTGGTTTTCGTTCTGTTTATTAAGGTCACAAAATTAAAACTTTCATTCGACTTTTGAGACCTACGATCGAAATCTGCTATCGTTAAAAAACAATTTACTCTATCGTGAGCTCTCATAATTGCTGTTTAATAATTAGCTGGTGACTATTCGGAAAAAAATTGATCCCTTTGATCTGTGAAATTTTAATTAATCGCGTCTAATGCGTACCTCGACGAGGGCGATGGAAACAAGTCCGATGCACAAGATTTTGTTGAACATCTTTACGGATTGAGTTTCCTTGCAGGTAAAAGTACGGCGAAGAAGTAATGCGTCGTCGAAAAATTTCTGCCTACTTCAAGCCGAAACGCGAATGCTCGAAAAACGTCCGATTCTCACGATCGGTCTATAAAATAAATCTTATCTCGCGCTTACTCAGCCGCAGGCTCTAGAAAAAATAAAAATCGTGAATATCTTCTCCACTAGGAAAACCTTCTCCAACGACTCTGAGCTGGTCACGGCTCTGATTTTTATACGACACAATTTGACCGCCTTCATTTTATGGTGTAAAGCGAATGCACTTGAAAAATCCGCATGTCACGATTAGTCCATAAAATAAATATTATTTTGCGCGTGCTGCGTCTAAAGCTTTGAAATTAACTCAAAATTGGGATGTTGGATAGTTTTTTCATGAGAAATATTTTTTTTTAGCGACCCTGAGCTGGTCACGACTTCCATATTCGTGGATACGACTTTATTGGCCAGTAAAGATTGCACACGTGCCGTTTCTCGATTCGTCAAGGACAATAGGAAGAACCACCTCACCAGTGGCTCCATATCGAACGTCTCCAACCCAATCTTATTTCCCTTGCCACTAGAAATAACCACCGAATGAAAAAAAATCACATTTCATTTCAGAAAGTGAAAGCAAGATTTTTTCCACGTTTCCAAACTCCAGGCAGCTTCATGGACTTGAAGTTCCAGCAAGTTCCGAAAGCGACGACGATGCTGATAAAACCAACGCAAATTAAGAGATTTCCGTTTAGATATTCGTCAGTTCAGATTATTTATTTTCATCTTTTACAAATATAAATTTTGTGGTTTCAAACAATTTTATAGATACGTGAAATTGTAGAGGGAGAAAAATAATTGGAAGATCGATGTAAATCGTTTTAGGGATGATTTCATTCGTCGCAGTTATATGGATCGCGATGTCAGATTTTTTTTTGGACAGTTCTAGGAAGCCTAACCGCCTCTTCCTGAGGACCTGTACACTATTATAGAGCTGCCATCTGCTGTTGAATCAGCCTCAGCGATATGTCGCAGGATATTCAAAGTCACATTCCCGACGCTCTTTGACGCGCCGCCAATCCATTTTAAGGCACTGTTCAAGAAATTCTCCGTCTCGCCTGGGGAAACAGAGCTGACGACGTTCGATTTGACAGCCTCCGAATTCTGCAATAAAAAAGAAGCAGCCGTATTTGGTCTTGTTTCGGTCGATTCAGAACTAATTCAAAACAATTTGAATCATCGCACGATTGCCAATTTTCGATTGATTGTTTTTCAAAAAATTAACTTTTCTCCACCGCACGCCCTTCAAATTATCGTGTATTAAATTGCATGTGTGTACGCTTACCCGGTCGTTATCGCCGGCAGAACGGGGAGAAATTGGGTCGCTGGCCACCTGAGGGCAGACATTTTCTTTTGATTTGGGAATTTCGGATTAATTGCGCTCAATGACGTACCTCGATGAGGGCGATGGAAATAAGTCCGACGCACAAGATTTGCTTAAGCATTTTTCTGGATTATCCTTCCTTGCGAGTAAAAGTACACCGGAGAAGTGATGCACCGTGAGAGAACCTTTCTATATTCTAGACAGAAACTCGGAGGCACTGAAAATGGACGCATGTCACGATTGTCCCATAAAATTAATATTATTTCGCCCTAGTGAGTGTAACGCTATGAAAAATTGCGATGTTACTAGCTTTACCACCGGTAATATATTTTTTAGTGACTCTTAGCCGGTCACGACTCTAATATTTATGGATACGACTTGACTGGTTGGTGAAGATTGCACACGTGCCGCTTCTTTGTTAGACAAGGACAATAGGAAGGACCACCTTGAAAGCTGCCCCCATATCCAACGTCTAAAACCCAATTAAATTTTTCTTAAGACTAGAAGTAACCACAGAATAAAGTAAATTACATTTCATTTCAGAAAATGGAAGCAAGGTTTTTTTTCACTTTTCCAAACTCAGGGCAGTTTAATGCGCATAAAGTTTCGGCGAGTTATGAGAAAGACGACGATGCTGGTAAAATCAACGCAAATTAAAATAATTCTGTTGAAATTATTCTCAGTTTAGGTTCTTTATTGTTATCTCTTATGAATATAAATTCCGTGGTTTCAAACAATTTTGGAGACACATGATATCATTTTTTTTTTTATCATTACAAGATCAATTACAAGTAAGCCTCTTCATAGATAATCTTAATCGAGGCGTTTATTCCTTATAATCGTTGACGAATTATTTGGTAGCATTGACGGCCTTTGCGACAGGCTTTGCGCCATCAACTTTGGGGGCTTCTGCAGTAGCGTTGACGCCATTTGCAACGGCCTTCGCGACATCAACTTTGACGGCTTCCTTGGTAGCGTTGGCGGCATCTACGACAGGCTTTGCGACATCAACTTTGGGGGCTTCTACAGTAGCGTTGACGCCATTTGCGACGGGCTTCGTGACATGAACTTTAGGGGCTTCTATAGTAGCGTTGGCGCCATCTACGACAGGCTTCGTGACATCAGCTTTGACGGCTTCCTGGGTAGCGTTGGCGGTATCTACGACAGGCTTTGCGACATCAACTTTGGAGGCTTCTACAGTAGCGTTGACGCCATTTGCGACGGGCTTCATGACATGAACTCTAGAGGCTTCTACAGTAGCGTTGGCGCCATCTACGACAGGCTTTGCGACATCAGCTTTGACGGCTTCCTGGGTAGCGTTGGCGGCATCGACGACAGGCTTTGCGACATCAACTTTGAGGGCTTCTACAGTAGCGTTGACGCCATTTGCGACGGGCTTCATGACATGAACTCTAGAGGCTTCTACAGTAGCGTTGGCGCCATCTACGACAGGCTTCGCGACATCAGTTTTGACGGCTTCCTGGGTAGCGTTGGCGGCATCGACGACAGGCTTTGCGACATCAACTTTGAGGGCTTCTACAGTAGCGTTGACGCCATTTGCGACGGGCTTCATGACATGAACTCTAGAGGCTTCTACAGTAGCGTTGGCGCCATCTACGACAGGCTTCGCGACATCAGCTTTGACGGCTTCCTTGGTAGCGTTGGCGGCATCTACGATAGGCTTTGCGCCATCAAATTTGACAGGGTCTTTGGTGGCGTTGGCGCCGTCTACGACGGGCTTTACATCTGCGTCTTCGACGGATTCTTCAGCAGTGTTAGCGATCCTTATAACGGGCGCTATAACTTCATCTTTGACGAACTTGTTGGCAGCGTCGGCGACATTCTCGACATTCGCTATCACTCCATGTTTAACGAAATCGTTGGCAGCGTTGACGGCGGTCTCGACAGGCGTTAACACTCCATGTTTGACGAAATCGTTGACAGCCTTTTCGGCATTTAAGACCGGCGTTATATATCCATCCTTGACGAATTCGTTGGCAGAGTAGGCAGCACCTATGACGGGTTCTATGACTCCATCTTTGACGAATTCGTTGACACCGTCGGCGGCCTTCGCGACCGGCACAAGAACTCCACGTTTGACAAAATTCATTGCTCCCTTGAAGTAGTCGCCGGGAAAATCGTTTGATTTGACAGCCTTCGAAGTCTGCAATGAAATAGAGCAAGCCGTATTTGGTTTTCGTTCTGTCTATTGGGGTCACTCAATTAAAACTTGCATTCGACTTTTGGGACCTACGATCGAAATCTGCTATCGTTGAAAAACAATTTACTCCATCGTGAGCTCTTATAATTGATGTTTAATAATTAGCTTGTGACTGTTCTAAAAAAATTGATACGCTCGCTAACTTAGGAGAAAAATTTCCCTGCAATCTGTGGATTTTCCATTAATTGCGTCTAATGCGTACCTCGGCGAGGGCGATGGAAATAAGCCCGATGCACAAGATTTTGTTGAACATTTTTCTGGATCGAGTTTCCTTGCGGGTGGAAGTACAGCGAAGAAGTGACGAATCGTGGAAAAGCCTCTGTCTGCTATATGCTGAAAGTCGAAAGCGCGGAAAACGTCCGAGTTCGTAAAATAGACGATTTTCGTTATCGAATTCACGATTAGTCGATAAAATAAATTTTATCTTTTACGTACTGAGCCAAAAACTCTAAAAAATATACGATCGTGAATAGCTGTCTTACTAGAAATGTATCTTTCAGCGACTCTGAGCTGGCCACGACTCCGAAATTTATCAAATACGACTTTACTGGCCCGTAAAGATTACACGCGTGTACGCTTTTCGGCTCGGCGAGGCCATTATCTACGATAGTCATCGAAACGATCCCACGTAGAACAATTTTCTCGCTTCTTACCTTGTGGAAAAGGTTGACAATGGTTGGCAAACACTCCGATCTGATAAACAACGAATCTCTCAAACATGGACGTATCCAAATTATTCTTATGAAGTTTTTAATCGAAATCAATGATATCCTGAATTTTTTTTCTGGCGCAGGGTCTTAATTTCTATGGATGAAGGTCGAAAACTAAATCAACGGAAATGAGACAAGACATTTTTCTCCATAAGAAATATATATTTCTATCATTTATATTTTTTAACAAAGAAAGAAAATGTTTCACAAATTTTACATTTTTTCGGACTTGGGGCAGCTTCATGCGCATGAAGATCGAATACGGCATTGAGACGACGATGCTGATGAAAACAATCCAAATAAAAAAAATACCCTCCTAATCATCCTCGATTAATGTTTTTTATTGCCACCTTCTACAAATTCTCGTGGTTTCAAACAATTTCATGGTTATGTAGAACTATTTTTCAAAAAATCATCGCAAGTTCGATGGATACCTCTTAATAACTAAAATTATAGGGAGCATTAATTTTCTATCGTTTCGACGAATTAGCCAACGACCTCTTCGGCGACTGGGACAGTAGGAACGACGACACCGATGGCGGCCTGCACGGCATTATCTTTGATGGCTTCTACATTAGACGGAGGCACAGCGGGAACTACGACGGGCTTCGCGATATCAACTTTGGGGGCTTCTACCGCGACGTTGACGCCATTTGCGACGGGCTGCGCGGCATCAACTTTGGGGGCTTCCACGCTAGCGTTGACGCCATTTGCGACGGGCTGCGTGGCATCAACTTTGGGGGCTTCTACGCTAGCGTTGACGCCATTTGCGACGGGCTGCGCGGCATCAACTTTGGGGGCTTCCACGCTAGCGTTGACGCCATTTGCGACGGGCTGCGCGGCATCAACTTTGGGGGCTTCCACGCTAGCGTTGACGCCATTTGCGACGGGCTGCGCGGCATCAACTTTGGGGGCTTCCACGCTAGCGTTGACGCCATTTTCGACGGGCTGCGCGGCATCAACTTTGGGGGCTTCCACGCTAGCGTTGACGCCATTTGCGACGGGCTGCGCGGCATCAACTTTGGCGGCTTCCACGCTAGCGTTGACGCCATTTTCGACGGGCTGCGCGGCATCAACTTTGGCGGCTTCCACGCTAGCGTTGGCGCCACCTACGACGGGCTTCGCGACATCGACGTTGACGGCTTGTACGGTAGCGTTGGCGCCATCTACGACAGGGATTCCGGCAGCCTTCACAGCCTGCAATAAAATAGAGGCAACTGTATCAGATTTCTTTGCGATCAATCAAGAAGCCAGGCTCGTTTGACCTTTAAAAGATCAGCCGATCCCATTGTATACACGGATTCTAATTTTTTTTTAATTGTAATAATTGCGCTATATATTGATCCTTGTTTTCCAATTTAATTTCTATCGCATGATGTTTTGTTGAGCAAAGATAGGATCGAGGAAATTGAGCGCCTCAACGGTGTTCATGATTACTCGTTACAGAATTTTTGGAGTGAGAAAGAATTATCGAAATTATTGATCATGATTCAGTTTTCATATAGCGCTGTGGAAGGTTTTATTTTTATCGTCGGAATGATACGCGGTTGGATCAAGAATTTTTGAGTTTCAAGCTTTCAACTTGATCGAGAAGAAAAAATTGATACGGTGCGCACCTGAAGGCAAACATTTTTTTTTCAACCCGTGAATTTTTAATCAATTTTGTTGAATTTTTAATCAATAACGTTTGATGCGTACCTGGACGAGGGCGATGGAAACAAGTCCGATGCACAAGACCTTGACGAACATTTTTCGGGATTGAACTTCCTTGCGAGTATAATTACGGCGGAGAAGTGAGGTGGCGTGGAAAAGCGTCTTTCTATTTTATACTGGAAGGCGAGAGCAATTAAAAAATATGCGCGTGTCACGATTGATACATAAAATTAATATTGTTCTGCGTGCGATGAGTCAAAATGTTTAACGGGTGAGCCGCTGTGGTGGGCTGGGATGTGAAGGAATTGTTGCAGATTTTATTGTAAGAAAATTATTGTCGGATATTTTTGCAATATTTGCGACTAATAATTGATATAAGAAAGAGAAGATGGAGTGAGATGGAGAAGTTTATTTGTATCTATTAATAATTGTTCTGTCCGCCTCTCCCCCTCGGTTTTTTTTTTAATATTACTATTATTTTTCTATGTTTGTAAAACTACGTTTTTAGACAGAGTTAGCACAATAATTCGGTCGATTTTCAATATTTTTTACGTTTCTTTAAAAATCTTAATAATTATTTTCTGTATATTCTGACGAGAGGTTTTTTTTAATTTTTTGCTTGGGCAATTTTTTATAAATGTTTAAACACTAATTTTCTCAAATTACATACTAAAGTTCATAATAGTATGATTTCTCAATTTTTGGAAAAAGATATTCCCTACGCCAGACAATCAATGCGACATTATTTTCCCTTGTTTTATTTTGCAGATTGGATAATTTTTGATGAAGTTATAATGTCGACAATGGTTTTTATCAGTAGTCCATTTATACTGCTAAAAAAAAATTGTTTTGGTTAAAAAGTTGATAAAAAATTAGAAATCAATTATTTAATTATTTTTTCTATCATCTAACCTTTACAATTATTTTTCTCATCTACTCGACTTCTATCCAATTCTACGAATCGAACTGAGATGGAGTTTAATCAAATTCTATGAATTTCTCTCATCAAATTTTCAGTCATTATCACCGAAAAATAAATCTTCCAAAATATATATTTGAAAAAATTAATTTGCCGAAAATTTTGCAATGATTCGCGCCTTAAATAATATTGCGATTTCCAACAAGAAATATATTTTCAACGTATTCGAGCCGTCCACGGCTTCGATTTTATCGATACAAATTCACTGCCCATTTTTTAAGTCGCAACGCGAATGCGCTTGAAACCTCTGCATGTCACGATTAGTCTATAAAATAAATATTATTTCTCGCTTGCTGCGTCAGAAGCTTCGAAAAACGTACTAAAAATGTATTTTTCTGCGTCTCTGAGCTGGTCACGACTCCGATATTCATCGAAAACGACTTCTCCGGTCAGTGAAGGTTAAACACGTGTCGCTTTTTGCCTCGGCAAGGCCATTATCATAAAGTCATGAACAATTATCAGAGCAATCCTACGTAAAACCGTTATTTTTTTTTCCTTCTCTCTAGCGGAAAAAAATCGACAGCGGTTGGTAAACGCTTGCATCTGCTTGCCAACGAATTCATCAAACATTGATGCATCAAAATCATTGTTACAAGGTCTTTAATCGAAATCAATTATTTCCTGAATTTTATTTATTTTTCATTCAAGGTTTTAACTTTGATAAATTGGGATTAGAGCTTTCAAAACTACCGGAGAAAAAAAATAAAAAAATTGTATTACGTGACAAATGCAGTACCAATATTTGTTGACGAATTTTTTGATTTTTATTTTTTTTTCTCACATTCCTTCCACGATACTGTGATATTTGCAGCCGTAATATTACTGCAGGAGAGAGACGCTGGGTTCGAATCCCAGGCCGACACCGATGGAAAAAAAAAATGTTTCTGTGTTTTTTTTTTGTATTCGGACGGTGTGTCGGAATCCACCGTTGAAAAAAAATGGAGGTCCATGATACATATTGGCCATATCAATATGATCATGAAGGAGAGTTTTCAGGTTCGATTCCCGATGCCGAACAGCGTGGCTGACGATAAGCGGCTGGACAATGACGAAGCTCCAGATATAGCCCAGTCAAATTAGACTTGTAAATAGAAAAAATTCGTAACAGTAAAATTTCTTCATATTTCGTTAGGGAGTGTGGGAGTGGTATTCTGTTTGAAGCTCTGTTCGAAAAGATCAAAAAACAGAGCAAACCTAAGATAAAACGACCACATTTACTCCGGAATTATGTTTTCTGAACAAAATGAGGGGTCAAAATCCACGATCGGTTGAGTTGTTCGGTCTGAATCTTACAACAAGCTCCCAAACTTTGGTAAAATAACGCAGCGTTCGGATGCTTGATATGGTTCTGAAAAAATTTGAAAAGATATCTAAGTATAGATACTTTATAAGGATAAATTAGAATGAAAATGTAGATTGATCTTGTCACAAAAAAAAAAAATGTTTTCCTTCGACTTTTTAGGTGACTCAGTTCCCTTAATACTTCAAACATATTTTATCAACTATCGACAATGAGAAATTTTTTAACAAATTTATACGGTTGCAGCCGAAAGATTCAATCCGTAACTCATACGTTGACCCTAGCATCGAACTATTTTTTACTCCAAAATCAATAAATCCTCACTAACAATAAATTTAAAAAAAAGTAAGTGGCTAGAACTCTTTCCAATTTTATACGAACGATGGAATGCTATCAATTGCAGTCATGAAAAATATCCGTAACTCATTCGTTGAAGTCAAAACAAAATGGAAGGACCCTAAAATCTAGGATCCTAATAACAATCAATGTATCAATCTCGTAATCAGCGATTAAAATTTAACGCTGCGTTAGAAGATTCCAAAGATTCTTCGGAATATCTCCCACGAATTATATTCGTAGAGGTCATCATTAGGGTGGGGGAAAAATGGCCGAACCCGTCGGGTCATCGACTGCAGTGCAGTCGTGGCTGTGACTCGGAACTAACCGTTTCGGTTGTAAAATGGGCGCTGGCAAGAGCCAATTCACGGAGGAAGAATTGCAGGACTATCAAGTGCGTTGTCAAATAAATTATTTACACACGATAGAAAACAAAACAAATGGAAGATTTTATTCGAGTTGAGAAACTGGTGACGGAATTTTAGAATTGAGTTTTGGAGTTCGTTTCTTTGCCGTAAGATTGAGCAGCGTGGGCGGCTTTCAATCGTTCAATCAGATATACTTGATCATATTTTTAAGGTGTTCCGGGGTTTTTAAATGATGGGTTATCGCTTTTAATGATTGATTAATAGCGTTTGCGATCATTTTGCGGTGATGGGATATTTTATTTTCGAATTATTCGGGGGTAGATATTGATTGTTTTGACTATGAAAGGCGAAGAGCGTGCTTGTGTGTGTTCTATCATTGGTGCTCTCTCATTGGTCGGCGACGAACGGCGCCATTTTCGAAGGCAAAGTTTAATCTCTATCGGATATTTAGGTTTTTTCATATTATTCTAAATAAATTATAAATTGCATTATAAAATTATAATAAAATTATAAATTAAAATAATAATAATTATGAAATTATTATTTAATTAAGTTTTCATAATAATTTAAATATTCTTTGTTGCATTTTAGGATCTTCTTGCTCAGTAATTAAATAACAAAGTTTGACTTCTATTGAAAATTATAATTTTAAACTATCTTTTTCTAGTACGATTATTTTTTCTTTCGTTTTTCTTATCGATCGACTCGATCAGGGCGAGATTCGCCTCTCAAATTAGAACCAAAAGTTGAATATACAAGTCTTGAGAACGTAGTTGAAATAAATGAAGCTCGTCTTTGCCGAAGCTTCGTACCAAAAATAATTGTACAAAAAAATATCGCAGTATAAATCTAAGCCAAAGCGAATTCACGATAATTATAAATTTGAACATCGCTCGATTTTTTATTTCAGGATCTCACGTATTTTACAAAAAAAGAAGTTCTATAGTGAGTATAATAAAAACATTTGATTCAATTTTTATAAATAAATTCAACGAAATATATCTCAAACCTTACATTATTCTTATTTTTCTTTGTAGCGCTCATCAAAAATTCAAGGCTCTCGCACCGGAGAAAGTCGGACACAACAGAAATGCAAAATTGCCGATGACGAAAGTACTTCAGTATCCAGAATTGCGGGTCAATCCCTTCGGCGACAGAATCTGCAAGGTCTTCAGCTCGAGCGAGGATGGCGATTGCACTTTCGAGGATTTTTTGGACATGATGTCGGTGTTCAGCGACGCTGCGCCCAAAGCCGTTAAGGCTGAACACGCTTTTCGAATATTTGGTAATTATTATGGTTTATTATAATTCTTTATATTTGTGCATTTAAGCTTACGCTTTGCCATTGAATTTTTATTTTTGGAAGACGAAGAAATTGCGGTTGATCTGTAATTTTTAAAATTATGAATTATATTAATTATATAAATATATTAATTATATTTATTAATTATATCATTTTATTAATTATATTAATTATGAATTATTATAATCCTTTTATTTTTATTTATTTATTTCGTTAATTTAAAAAAATATATATTTTCCTCAATTTTTTAATTTTTTATTATTATTTTTTTTTTATTTGAAAGAAAAAAAATGATTTCCGTTAATTTTTTTTAAATTCTATTTATTTTTTTGTTGTTTAGATTTCGATGGCGATGACATGCTTGGGGTTGGCGATCTTAGACAAGTCGTAGACAGGCTTACGTCTCCCCAGAGGCTAAACGAGACCGACATGCAGCGACTGCTGCAATTTTTGTTGGAAGAAGCGGATCTTGATGACGACGGGGCTCTCAGTTTCGCTGAATTCGAACATATTATCGAGAAAAGCAGCGATTTTTCGAAGTACGTAATGAAATGGAGAAAAAAAAATGGAAAAAATCCATTTGGAAAAAAAAAACAAATCGCAAACATTTTTGTTTATTTTTAGTATTCCGTAGAAATTTAGAAACCATTTTGGTTTTGGTTAGTCCGTCCTCTCATTTATGTACCGATCAAGATAAAATTCGCTATACAGACGTGATTGAGTATGAGCCAAAAACAGAAATAATTACACTAAAAAAAAAAATTCATCTTCCCACAGATTAAAAAATAATCTCGAAATTTTTTTTCCCACCCCATTGAGTGAGGGGTCTTCAAATAGGTCTCCTCAAATGCAATTTAAAATGTCTCGAGACCTTTTCGTTTCAACCCTTCAGTCACGAGATATTGGCTCTCAAAGTCGTCATCAAATCGACCCCTTTAATTTCTAAATAATCCATTCAAAAAATCGGAAAAAATTCCACAATGTAGCTTTTAATTAGTCAATTCAATCAAAATTATAACGAACACTGTAGCAAGAATAGTTCACGAACAATTTTGGAACAACTTTTTTTTCAAAATTTTTTTAAGTCCTTTACCAACACTTTTTTGACAAAATTGCTTCAATTTAAATTCCAGGACATTTCGCATACGTCTATGAAGCTCGGAAAACTACAAGAAGACTACGGCGACCCACCGAATCGAAGACAGCTATTAAAAAAAATAATTTACGTATATAAATTCGAGTTAGACGAAGAAGAGAAAAAAAAATTAGTCAAGGACACGAAATTTTAGAAAATTAGTCGATGCAAGACTGAACGAAAGAAACGAAAAAAAAGCATCAATAATTTTTCGCGTCTCCGATAATCCATTGAAGGCCTAAACACGGGAGGCTGGAAAATCGAGCCTCGTTAATAGGACACACGCGAAAAAGAAAAAAAAACGAAAATGAAGAAGAAAATTGTTTTTATCGCAATGACGAATTTTTCTAGCCACGATTGATGGCCTAATTTTTGTTTGACGTCTGACTAATTATGTTTTTATATTATTTATTGTTTATTTAGGTTGTATTATTTAGTGTTATTCGTTTTACACGATGAACGCACATCACTCGAACCTGACGAATTATCAATGTTTAGATAGAGACGAGAACCGTCGAAGGATTATTTTATTATTATTATTATTAATATTATTATTAATTTTCTTTTGCGTTAATATTGTGATAAAAATGAAATTAGTCCGATTAGATGAGAAAAATCGTTGCAAATATCAACGAACTTCACAAGAAAAAAAAACTGCCTATCGCGAATCTCGAAAGCATCCGAGTCTGGGGTCCAAATAATTGACACAGCTGATGCTTAATTTTTTACATCAATTTAAGTTTTGAAATCACAATGTCGATGATAAGTTTTAGTTGAGAATTTTTTATGGACTGTGAGCTCATCACAGTTAAGATTAAGATCTATTTAAGGAGATTCGATCGGTGGAATGGCTTTAAAAACAAATTTACATAGACAATTCTTTGTAGCTTTTAAAAAAAATTGATAAAAATTTCGTCAAGACGAAAAAGCCAGAGAAATAAATTCTCACGTTTGATATTAAGAGGTTATATCTGGTTGTTTGCAGGAAAATTAAGGGATTCTTAAGATTTTTTAAAATTCCTGATAACATCATTTTATTAGGCTAGAAAAATCATTAAAAATTAATTAATTTTCAGTAAAACAATTGGATATAAACCCTTAAATTTTTGAAAAAAAAATAAATATTGCTGAACGAACCTCCTTGCTGCTAAAACTACAGTAGATTCTTCCATTCTGAAGCCCCAAGAGATTATTCGTCGTTTAAGCTCGTCGTGATTATTATTTAAATTTTGTTATTTATTTAGAGGGAAAAAATAATTTTTTTTTCGACGGGTTTGATAGTTTACAAAGATGTTTTGTACATTGTTTTTTGATATTCGATTTAGAAAAACGTCAATAATTGATAAATTAAGGGGTTTCAATGCCCAGTAAGTTAAAATCGGTCCAAAAAAAAAATGAAAATTTCTTGCCAAACGTATAATCAGGCGATAGGGGACAAACAGGGACTCGTAGCTGTTGATTCTTCACCGTCACACTGGGTGGAATCCACTTTTCGATTAACCGGTCGACGATCGACGTTTTTATAATGTTTTTTTGTTTTGTTTTTGTTTCATCTCCCTTTAAATTTTTTTTTTTTAATAAGTAGTCATTTCATTTCTTACGAATAAACTTTTCGTACATCATCTGGAATGTTCGAAGCATGTCCTGTAATTTTTTCAACCACTTCGGACTGATAGTTCGCTCACAATCGTATTTTGAAAACCGACGGGGTGAAATCCACCCAGTGCGAAATTTTGGTTTTCATTTCTCCATCAATTTTTTTTAACACTTTGCCATTTCATTTCTCACAAATAAACTTTTCGTACATCATCTGGAATGTTCGAAGCATGTTCTGTAATTTTTTCAACCATTTCGGACCAATAGTTTGCGCACAATCGTATTTTGAAAACTGACGGGGTGAAATCCACCCAGTGCGAAATTTTAGTTTTCATTTCTCCATGAATTTTTTTTAACACGTTGCAATTTCATTTCTCACAAATAAACTTTTCGTACATCATCTGGAATGTTCGAAGCATGTTCTGTAATTTTTTCAACCATTTCGGACCAATAGTTTGCGCACAATCGTATTTCGAAAACCGACGGGGTGAAATCCACCCAGTGCGAAGACCGTGATATTATTTGGTAGTAAGGCGGTGAAGGATTAATCAATATCTCATTGAAACGCAAACGTATGAATATAAATATTTATTCTAGTCCGAATTATGGTGTGCGACGACTCGAAATTCGCTAACGAGTCTGCGTAATATTGTGATAAAATTATATAATCTCATTTGAATAATAAAAACTTCGAAAAAAAAAAAAACCAAAAAAAGAGGAATATTCTTCGTGAATTTCATAAAAACTTACTTTATAAAAATAAGAAATTTCAGAAAACTGCCCAATAATGGACGTAAGTTCTTTTTTATTCGAATAGATTTATTATAACGAGGTAAAAAAAAAAATTAATATGTTACGACAGGAAGAAGCTTTTTGCCATTGGCACGATCCTTAACTCCTCGAAGCCAATTGAAACATTGGCTCCTCGTTACCACTAGAAGTAACCGCTGAAAGAAAAAAAATCAGATTTTATGTCAGAGAAGAAAAAAAATTGCATTTTATATTGAAGAAAAAAAAATTGTATTTTATTTCGTAGAAGAAAGAAAGAAGTTTCTTATTTATTTTTTGTTCCGTCATTATTTTTAAACTTACGGCAGCTTCATGCGCATGAAGATCCAGCAGGTGATGAAGGAGACGACGATGCTGATGAAACCGACGCAGATCAGGAGAATTCTGTTGAGTTTCGGAGTCGACGGACTGTGGGTTTGATCCAAAATGATGAAACCGAGACCGCCCAGCGTGAAAAGGAAGCTCGAAGCCAAACCTTCCATTATGTACTGGCCGTTGACTCGATAAGGCATAAATGCCACCTGAGGAAATTTTTTTGTGGTTTTTTATTTGACGCTGGACTTGATAAATCGGAGGAAGAAAAATTTCGGAGTCTCAATTATCCTTCTTTAATTTACAATTTCGAATTTTTCTGTGATTGTCGGAAGCTGGGATCGCATTACAAAGCTTAGAACTTTTTTTCGAAGTACTCTGGAAGGTAAGGACTTATTTTAACCATAAAATCATAGGAAACTCGTCTCAGCAAAAATGTTTGATCTTAGGGAAACCATTTTAGCGTAATCAATCTTTTTTTTGAAAAGACGATGGCATTGTTTAAAAAATTGGAATTTTGCTGAACCATTTGGACACGAACTGCGTTAGATATTATACTAATGAAATCTTTTTGGTTTTTTTATTTCGGACGAGCCGTTTCAGAGATACAGGGCTTACCGCAAGTTATCTTATGAAAAAAAGGTATTCTGCGACATTCGCAATAGTTCCCTCAAAATTGGAAACTTCGCTATGAAAAAATTCACGCAAGTACCTCAACATATATTGCAATTAATGCTGTATAGTGCATTCTAATGCCATTATGTCAACGCGGCTAAAAAAAAATCACAAAATTCCCTCAAATTTGCCGCGACTGACTCGAAATAACCCTTCGAAGATGGTCGACGACAATTAAATCCCAAAACCATAAACCAACAAATTGCATCGCATACCGGTCTCGTATGGCCATGTTCGTCAGTCGTCGAACCAACGGACGGAGGTTCCACAATAACGTCGTAAATAATTCCTGCGTCGGACAGAAAAAATAATTCATAAATAATAACAACAATTATAATAAAAATAATTGAAACATGTATCTACAAAAATTTCCAAAGCCGGCGATTAAACGACGATTGAAAATGAGAATTCGTTAAAAAAAACCACAATTTTGTATACGTGGACCTAACCTCCTGTGACCATGAAGTACGAAAGCAAAATAACGGAGAAAACGATCATCGCACTGGGTTGAACGAACCATGATGGTTTTTTTAATTTTAAATTAGGAACTTCGAGAACGAAAAACGGCACCCGATATATCAAATCCATTGTTTTGCAATGAGAATTTATTCGAACAGTTGTTGAAAAAACGAAAGACAACCGGCGTGACGTGAATTTAGTGCGCATGCGCGGGAAAGTTATGTCGACGTCGCGGCGGATAAACGTCGATGCTTCGCTAAAACGGCTTAAACTTGCCGGAGTTGAAACGAATTAAGGCGATGTGCTACAAATTTTGCTTCCCTCTTTTTCGTTCCGTCGCAACTGCCCGAAATCGGCTAGACTGCGATTCTTATTATTATTATTAATTATTATTAATTATATGCAAAATAGCTACAAAAATTCCTTTGATTAAAATAATTGTAACAATTTTACCCCTACAGTTGTCGCAAAATAAAAAACATCAATAAAATATATATAAATAATCAAAATTTTCTTTACTCGGTCTTTTTACCAAACGATCAAAAATTCTCTGCCAAACGTCGAATCAACGACGCGCGATTTCTTCCTTACCGACCGAAAGTTTCGATATTTTTTTTCTTTTATTTTTTTTCCGTCTCTTTCTTTTTATCAAACATATATTTTTGTATGTCGCCAGTAGCGCCAGTAGCGCCACGTCAGGGCTGCGAGTCGGTACGGCGCTCGGGTAGACTCGCCCTTGCGACCGAAATCTTAACCTAACCTCAAAATCGAATAATAAAATAAAAGTAGCAGGGAATAAAACAAGAACAGATAGAAAACGAAGAAAATAAAGTGCGCGAGGATTAATAATTTTTTCGTCCTTTTCTCGGAGAGTGAGAGAGAGGGAGTGGATTGTTATTGGTGGATGTGTTAGGTTAGGTTAGTTTGGGAAGAACGAGAAAAAAACAGGAAAAAGTGTGGATTTTTTCTTTTATAATGACAGTTTTGTGGATAGGATGAGGCTCTGGGTTACATGCGTTTGGTGGAACCTTTTCCTCGCGTCTTTGGTCTTAAGGTGAGTTTTTTTTAAGGGGTTATGGATTTTTTTTTTTTTTTTTTTGGCGAGGAGTGATTTTGCGACACGTTGACATTTTTGTGGTTATTGTTGGGATGATTTGATCCAATTTGATCGTTTCGGTGGTCTGTGTTTTTTTTTCTGTGTTTCTCTGCTTCTTTTTCTCTCTCTCTCTCTCTTCTTTTTCTTTTTCTCTTTTTGGAAAGAATATGGTTTTCGTGGCCCCACGATTAAACGAACTTGAAGAACACCCTAAAATAAGCGGAAAAAAAGGAATGAAAAATTTCGATATCTCGATTAGTTTTCGAGATATCGAATTTTTGTTGTATCGAAAATTGGAGCGAAATAATTTTTTTATTTTTGAAACTATTAAATAAATCTAAAGACCTTTTTTTCTATAGAATACCTAAGAATAAGCATAAATACAAGAATAGAAAAATTTGTTATCTCAATTAGTTTTTATGATATCAATTTTTTGTGTCTAAAATTCAAATTCGAAAAAAGTTGATTAATAAAAATCCTCAACTATTATAAAAATTATCAATTAATGTTGTTAATTAGTTTCGCTAACATTATTTATTCTCTGACTATATATTTTTATATTATTTCCCCCACTTCGAGTTACTCCGACTCAACAAACTCATTCAATTAAAATATTTTGTCGTTGTCGTCTTATTAAAAAATTCTAACGACTTTTCTATTTCTTCTTGCCATCAAAATCTTTCTCATCCTAGATTTTTATTAATTAATTTTTTATTTATTCATTTCTGAAGCAATCAATATTTTTTTCAAAATTCTACAAGCTTTCGTTTCCTCGTATGTATGTTTTTCGTATTCATGCGCTCGTCATCAATGCAAATACGTAATCAGTTCATTACAAAAAAATATATCTCCATCAAAAACATCGCAAACAATATTAATCCCGCTAAAATCTTGAAATCTTCATTTCCCAGTCCCCCCCCCCCCCCCCCTAAATTCTTCCTCGAAATTCAATTACAATCCCAATCTCAAAGTTCTCATTTAATTACAGACCCAAAATTTCAATTCTTTATTTCGATCGAACCAAAAATAATCAAATTAAGAATTCTTCTTATTTTTTTTTCTTCCAACTTTTATTTTTAATCGAGTATTGAATTCTATTTTTCATCAAGATGGAGATCGATAAATTATTCTTTTTCGGGTTTTAGCGGACCGTTCTTTCTGATTGTCGCGTCAGAAAGCACGGAAGCGTCCGAGAAACCGGAAACCACTGGTCAAAATCGCGATATTCCAGTTAAGGCCGTCGACGAGGACGCGAGCGGCGGCGATTATGCGCCATCGGAGCCGAAACTTCCGGTGCTTCACACGGAAGTTCATCCGCGACCGACGGTGAAGACGGAACGTGAACATCTCCACCCGGAGGTGAGAAATTTCGAACCGATAAAACAATAAAAGATAAAGAATTGAATCATCAAAAAAAAAAAAAAAATTAATTTCTTCGTCTTAACTCGCCGATTTCACGAATTAAATCCTAAACGGATTCACCGGGGGCCAAATGACCCCCAAATATAAATTCTCTCCATACTTTCGAACGAGAATTCCTGATTCTTTTTTTTTTCTTCGAACTAATTTCAAACCGTCACACCCGGTAGAATTCACCCGTCGATAAATCGACGACCAACGATTTTTGTTTACGTTTTCACGTCTTTGGGAATTTTTTTTGACTAGTCGCGATTTTTTTTCTGGTAAATAAATTTTTCGAACATCATTCGAAGGGTTTGAAGCATGTTTCGTAATTTTTTTAAACACTTTGGACGGAAAGTTTGTTCGCAATTGTTTCTTTATGAAAGTCATTTGCTGGCGGAGAAAATTTAATGCAAAGGTAACGAGGGTTCTTCCCTCTTCCCCCCCCTACTTTTGCAGGATCGTTTGAAGGCGAAGGGGAATAAGAAGGACTCGTCTGGAGTCAATTAATTTATTCGTTTGACTTTAATTTGCTTTGTCTTAATTTTGTTTGACTGATAAGGAAAGCGATGGAAATCTGCCTAGTCATGAAAACTCGTGGGAACGATCGAAGACTGAAAACAATGTCGACGTTCTTAAGGAAAGTCTCACGCAACAACCAAATCTTTCACAGGGGTAAGCATATCGTTTCTACAAGCTTAAGAAATAAAATATTTTAATAATTGAGTCGAGAAAAAATAGCACAAAAAATCTCGATCGAAATATATAAAAAATTCGTGCTTACTGTTGTAAAAATAATTTCTTCAATCTTTATTAAAATTATTCTAATTCATTTTTATTATATTATGTATAATATAATAAAAATTATATTATTATATTATTATAAATAATGAAAATTATTTATTATATTATACATAATATAATAAAAATTATATTATTATATTATTAATTACATTTATTATATTATATATAATATAATAAAAATTATATAATTAATTTTATTACATTATATATGATATAATAAAAATATAATATAATTTTTATTATATTATATTTTATTTATTTTTATTATTTTTTATATTATATTTGTTATCATTATAATATTCTACTCTATTATATATTTTTTATTATTATTATTTATTATTATTATTATTTTATTGGAAAAATTTATTTCTGGCTACAAAAATTAAATTCGAGGATGTTTTTTTTTTCAATCGTGTTCTTTCTGAGCCTATGAAATTGAATTTTTCCCAAAATTTCGTAGATTTTAATATCAAAATGAAAAAAAAAAAATCCGAAGTAAATAAAATATATTAAATTCATTCTTGCGGAAAATTGGTGGCTGGTAAAATTTTATTTAAAAATCTAAATTCCTATGAAATTTGCGGTCTAATTAATTATCGATTATATATATGTTTACATTGAATAATAATAATAATAAAAATAATCAGAATAATGATAATAACAAGTGGGCAAAAATATTTTGACTTTATCAAAACAATTGTGATAATCGTGGCTCGTATCGTCGTTTAATTCGTGTAAGCAATCACGAGAGATTTAACTTCGGCTCGTGCGATATTATCATACCGAGCGAGAATGTCTTCACTTATCTCTCGTGCGATCCCAATTGAAGACGCGTGACGACAAACCACGTCGCCAAATGCGTCCGCGTGCGTCAATTGTCACCGTATTAGGCGTTTTCACATCTTCAAACTTATTCCCACGATTTATTTATTCATACAATATTTATTCATTTAAAAAAATTCAAAACTCAATTTTACTTCGATATAAAAATTTTTTAATAAAAATTTAAATGCATAAAACATTTTTTTAAATTAAATAAAAAATAAATTAAAAAAAAAAAAAAATAATTTCGAAGAAGTAAACCCCATAAAATTGGTCGAATAGACGAAATTCGTTTATCCTTTTCTTTCCCTTTCAATTTTTTTTTCCCGTTTTTCAATTATTGCATTTCAAAAATGTTGGATTTAATTATTTTTTTTCGCTCTCAAACTGCAAATCGAATTCTCACGAAAAACGATAAATTTCGTAACATCCTCCTAAAAAAACATACATTTTCTAAAATTCTCATTGAAGACCATAAATCTGTCTTACGTTCGACAAAAATTCGCGACTTGGAAAGATCGTAAAACTGAAATTTTCAACAACAAAGTCGTCGATGCGTCATGAACACGCACACACACACACAAATACAGAAAAGCGGTGATGAAGCAAAGCTTTCGCATGTGCGGGTCAACGCATCGGTCGCGCGTAAATCGCCACGTGGCGATAGCCAACGTGGATGACGTTTCCATTGTTTTTTACGTTCATTGCGAGTCAAAGAAATTTCTGCTGACCGAACGCCGCGATCGCGTCGCCGCTGCTGG